>CM052810.1:693551-720028 GCA_028533885.1 Nasua narica
CCCCCCCCGCCCCCCTCCCCTCTGCGACCCGCCCCCCTCCCCAGCCCCCCTCCCCTCTGCGTCCTGCCAGACATCTGGCCTCTATGGGCTACGTATTTGGCCAACTTTCCTCAGTCAGCAGCTTCTCCTTCTAACTCTTAAGCGTCTTTTGAAGGGCAGAAAACTTTAAGTTGCAAATTCAACTGTTTGCCTTGTTCTCATCGTCCGTAAGACCCAGCAGCTTCTGTGGGGAGCTTTCTTCGGGATTTTCTCCACAGACCTCCGTGCCTCTCGCCTGGTTCCTTCCCGCCCAGTCTGCCTATCCTGCGTCCCTTCCCGTCCTCCCCGTATCAGCCGTGACACCCAGCAGAGCCGGGCGGCGAGAGGGGAATCCGCGTCGCCGTCAGTCCCAGGGTGACCGCGTCTCTGCTCCCACATCGGGGACAATATCAGCTGTGGGTCCATCGCAGACACTGTCAAGTGGAAACACTCCTGCCTCCCCAGTTTGCCGGAACTATCCGTCGGAGCGGGGCTGGATGTCGTCGCGCGCACACGAGACTTTCTTCGTTTGGGCGCGGACAGACTGAGAGCCACGCGGCTGGTCTCCTGGTCAGAAACCGAAGCCAGACGCTAAGAGAAGGTGGAGGATAAGTGCCTAGATCTTCGCCTCGGTTTCTCCACCAGAAAAAAGCAAAAACGAACAAAAAAACCCGATCCCAACTGCCAATTCTCCCAAAATGCAGGCAATGTCTTCCTCTCGCCAACAAAGCCCCCAAAGAACGAAACCAAAAAAGCCACGCTTTAGATTCTTCCTTTGCTCCCTACCTCAGCACAACTGGCCGCTCCATGGAATTCAGAAAATACTCTGTTCGGCTGTGAGCACACGGCCCTCGTGGAGTCAGACCCCCAATCCGACCCGGTCCCCACACTCCAGAACGAGCGAACTTCCGCAAATTACTTAAGGACCGGGTTCGAGTTTTTCATGTGTTAAGCAAGTACACGAGCGAGCCCTGAAGGAGCGCGGCTGCGATCCAAGTTCTGGCTCAACCTGGTACTGAAACATCACAGGGAACCGAAAATTCCACAGCTCCGCAAACAGTACAAACGCAAGCCATCTGTTTAAATTTTCAAGAAAGGTACTTTTTCTCTTAACTGGACCATAATGAAAAAAATCAGTGACTTTCCAGCGGCTTTTATGAGAAGATCTTAAAAGAAACGTGAGTTATGAGGCATTCAAGTCTGGCTTCTGTGCTTCTGTGACCAGCCTGGAATGATCCGTGGTCCTTCGCAGATTTCCTGACCCCAAGATGGAACCGTCTTTAAGGCCTCGCCCTGGAACACGGACTTCACGGCTCAGCACCCGCACGCAGACTCACGACCCGTGAGTCAGAAATGTCCCCAGTGACCTATGACACGTTACTCGGTACCAAAGTCACATAAGCGGAAAAGCTCCTACTCAGAAGCCCTCCTCCTGTCTCCTGAAGCGGCTACAGATGCAAACCCAGAGCTGGCGGGAACCCGAGGCGGCGCCCGGGACTTGAGACACCCCTCACGGCCCTCTCCGACCTCCTACGTGCTCTTGAACGTTTCCACGTTGGAAAGCGCTCGTCTATGCGTCCGTCCCTGCTTCTGAACAGGAGACCCCACGCTCCGGCACCGCGGGAGCGTCGGGTCGTGTCCTGTGTGGATGCGCCAGCCCCGACTCTCGTGTGCCCGGAGGCAGCTCGGATTTGGGGCTGACCACCGCCTGAGTGATCGCTTCCTGCTCCTCGGGCCGGCTTAACCGTTACACCTCGTAATCCCCTTATTTCACAGGATAAATCACCATAATAAGCCATTACTGCTGATGATTAACGTGGTCAGAAGAGGGTCACTAATTCCGGATGGCGTGTGACAAGAAAGGTGGAAGCCTGGTGAGCTAATCTGAACACGCGTGGGCATGCGGGCCCATCAGCACCACGTGGGCGGGGCACCGGATGACACCGGGAGTCAGCGGCGGCCGAGGGAGGGCCCCCCGCACACGCTTCGTCCTCCCGACGTCTGGGGAGCTGAGCGTCGGCGTGGACACGATGTCCCACGCTCCACGGACCCTGTATCAGGCCCCAGCCCTCGCGGCACGGGGTGGTCGCTGTTCCTCGCCTCTCGCGCGCGCGCGCTGCGAACACTTCCCGCAGGAGCCTCTGTGAGCACCCGGCTCGGTTCCGCGGAGGCCACCCTGGTGCTGTGAGGCGCTGGGCTCTGCACGGCGTCCCCGGCGCAGGGAAAGGGACGCCCTGGGGTGCGGGTTCTCGTTTCTCCTTCATCCCAGACACTCCTGCCCTGGGTGTCTCCCCCAGAAAGGAAACCGAACTCCCGCCCGTCACCGACCGCCAGTCCTTCCGTGGGACAGGTCAGAAATCGGGCACGGGGAGGCTGGCTTCTTCGCCCCCGTGGGAGGGCTCTCTCGAGCTTGCGCAGGAGGCTTCCGCACGTGGATGAAGTCGTTAGTTGGCGGTCAAGTTCTTCCCAAGAAAATGTAGCTACAACACACGTCCTCCAGACCCGTTGTGGACTCAGATTATACTAATCAAGTTGTTTTTTCCGTACACGCAGAGCCGTTGCTGAATGAAAGCAATCATGTGCTCTAGGTGCTGACAGACGTCACGGCTACCGTCTGGCCGCTAACAGAGCTCGCTGGCCGTCCTTGGCCTCCTGAGAGCCTCCTCCGTACAAACTGCGGGTCGCCACCGAGGCTGTGCTGTACGTCCTGATCTCTCCTTAAATTACACACCATCGCCTCGCCACGGACCCGCCTCTCCGAGGAAGGGCAGGTCCTCTAGGAACAAAGAGGATGCAGGGTCCCTGCCGCTCTGAGTGGAGACACAGGCCCCGAGCGTCTGGGTGGCCTCAGACAGGCCCCGGCAGGGACGCCGACTCAGGTCCCGCTGCTCTCGAGGAGCAGTCGTGGGAAGGAACCCCCGGGGAAAACCCTGGGACCCGGCCCGTCCGTCCCGACCGCTTCTCCTCCCACGTCTCTGTCAGAAACCGAGGTGGCGCCAGGGGCCCCAGGGCAGGTAGGGCAGCTGCGGACGGTGGGGGCCGCGCCAGGGACAGAAGAGGCGGGATGATGACCCAGCGCTTCAGAGTCACGGCGGAGCAGGTGAAAGGAGAACGTGAAAATGAACGGGCTCTGTAACTTCAATCAGAGCACAGAGTCGGGAAACTGATTCAGCAATCACTGCTTTGGGCTGTCTCCCCTCAAACTGACGGGGCTTTCCGTCCTAAAGAAAGCGTCCCTCGTCGTCGGCTATAGTCCACCAAACGCATCAAGAAGGCCCTTGGGCCGCCGCAGTGAACCAGGGGCTCTGTCTTCCAGGAGGTTCCTCCGCACTGCGCTGTGCCGAACTTCCTACATCGACCCGAAGGCACTGGGGGCTTCGTCCCTGGAGCGAGAAGCCAGCCGCAGCGGGGAGCCACAGGGGGCCGGAGGGGCCAACGCATGTGGGCAGCCTCGAGCCCCGTCACCAGCCCCCGCCGCCTGCCCCCCAGCTCACGCTGCACCCGCGGCCGCGGCATCCGGCGCCCTTCCCTGATTCCCGACACATCTGAACGACCACGAGCTGATTCTCAAGAAACGTGTCTGGGATTCCTGGTCTGTGTCAGGCACACCGGGGACACGGTCTTCAGTGCCCACGCGAGACCGTGTCAGGTTCGCACAGGTCACCGCGGCACAGGACCCCTGCCCCCCGGGAAGGTCCTGCTCGGCCGCAATTCCCGGCACGGATCCCCGTGGGCGGCCACGTACCAAGAGCGTCGTGTGGGATTTTCGTGGTGAGCAGCCTGCTTGCCCACGTGGTGATTCTGGTGACTGGGGCCGGCGTCCTTGTCACAGCACTGATTTTCCTTCCCAGTTTTAAACAAAATCTCTCCATTTAAACAAACGGCTTTGAAGAGCAAAGCTTTTCTCGGGATTCTTAAACCATCTTGGAGAGTTGACAAGGACCTGAGTCGATCAACCGCACACATGAGACACGTGGGACGGCCACGTACGGATTTAGTGGGCCCGTCGCCCAGGCGTGTGTGGTCTGGACACACCGCTACGTGTTCGTGCCTTCGTGGACACGCAGTGTGTCCACCTCAGAGGAAAGTGCTCCCAAATCCAGAAACCGTCATCCACGTTTGCTCAGAGCTGGCTACTAAACTCCGCGCCCACCCTGGAGAGCCACGGGCCGGTGACTCTGCGAGGGCGTGAACTGTGTCCCGTGCTCCCGCGCTCCATCAAGGAGGACACGCGCTGCACGTGAGTGACCACATTCCCGTCACGGCCTTCCTGTGGCACTTATGACGCCGACGGTCCTGTGCCCAGTGTTCCCGCGTGCAAGGGGCCTCCACGCACCCGCTGCCACCAGGGACATTCCGTGCTGTCTCTACAGAGGAGGAGACCCTGGCCGGGGGTGGCTTGGGACGGGCATGGGGCCCGACGGCAGATGCGTCAGTGGCAGAAGCAGGCCTCCCGCGTCCGTGGCGTGATTAACGAGATGTGAAGGACAGGTGGTCTAGCGCACAGGACGCACATCTCACCAGCTTTGGGGACAAGCCACGGGACGAGAGGGCCACCCCCAGTGCTGGGGGGGGGGGGGGGGACAGAGGTCGCGGAGACGGCCCCGGAGCAGAGCGGGCTGACCCCAGAGCGCTCATGGGAAACAAGGCCCCAGAGGGAAGCTCACCTTGGAGGAGACGATTCTGTTGTCGGGGTGCCTCTGCGGGATGTAGGCCTCAGCACCTGGGGGGGGCTCCCTGTGCCCCACGTAGATGGTCCGACTGTCCACCCAGTTCTCCTCTCCGGCACACTGCGGGGAACAGAGGGAACAGAGCGGCGTCAGCGGGGAGCGCTCCCCCCCGGGTGCCGGCTGCAGCGCGGTCTCTCCCACGCGGCCCCCGTGGGTCAGGACGCCCCCGCTCCTAACGTGAGGAACACGTCACCACGCTCCCAGGGGCAGGAACCTCCAGGTGTGTCCCCAGCACACACGTGTACACTCCCTCCGCCAACGCTGCCTGCGGGCCTCCCGTCAGGGCCGGGCTTTGCGAGACGCCCGTGCAGACAAGGGGCAGAGACCGAGCCGGTCTCCATAACTCCACCTGAGCTCCGGACACGCTCAGCGGGGATGCGAGAAACACAGGGTCCCTGGGAGAGAACGGGCCGGCCCCTCGCTGGCAGGATGTGGGGACGTGGCCCTCCCCAGAGCCCGCTACCCTGCAGGAACACGGCGCCCCGAGGGCCAGCCTGCACCCGGGCCTGGTGCACCACGCCACCCCACGCCCTTCCTGCTGCCTTCCCATTTCGGGGGTGCTCACTAAAATGCCTCGCGAGGGCGTCGCACGTCAGTCTCTGGGTGTGAGGGTCAAGAAAGCACGGAGCCCCCGATGCCCCTTTCTCAGGACACGGCCACGGCTTCCCAGCCCCACCGCTTGGCAAACTTACGTTGAAAAAGAATATGCGATAAAGGAACCAGAAAAGGAAAGAAAAACGTAGAAACATAACTTTTAATACAAAAATGAAAATCCTGAACACCTTTCTCCAGCCACTGGCTTTCGGCCCGGACGCTGACTGCGGACACACCTACCCTCCCACCGGGCAGGCGAGGCGCCCCTGCACCCGGAGGGAACCCCGTCTCTAGGCCAGCGGAGGCAGAATGACCGTTATCAAGGCCAACGCACGCCCTCCACACAGTCTGGCGGACGCGCTGTGTAAACGTGACCAGTCATGCCTCAAATGTGACCACACGGACAGTGACCGTTTACCGCCGGCGGGACGAGCCGAGAGAGACTCAGCCCCAACCGGCTGTCGGCCTCGCCGAAGCCACATCGCACCTTGGAGCGCCGCAGCCGGCGGGGGCGCATCACGATCAGGGTAAGCCGCCACCGCCGGCCCCTCCCGCACGGCCCCACGGCTGGCGCCACGTCCAAACCAAAGTGGACGGCTACCCCGCGGGAACGCGCCCCAGCGCTCTCTGGGCTGCACGATGCAAACCCGCGGCCGTGGCCACTCCCGGAGCGCCTGGCCGCGGCCCACGAGGGGAGGCACCGCGGCGGGCAGGTTCCCAAAACGCCGGACTCGCGAGGAGGAGGAGGAGGGAGTCCTCCTTCTTACTGTACACGAGTGAAACTGTCACGTGCGGAAAACGAACAGAGACGGCGGCTGGCGGGGGAAGGCACAGCCCCGGCGCGCACACGGCGGGCCAGCCGGGCACCATTTTCCAGGAAGAACCACAAAGGGAGGCAGTTGAAGCAGCGAGCGAGATCAGCACAGAGCAGAACCCACGTGCGCTGTGGGCTCTGCTCTCTTAACCCGACGAACCCACCCATGGCACGAGTGCGAATGATGCTGCCCCCGGGAAGGGACGCGCAGTTCCCTGCGGGGCACACGGCGTGGACAGAAACCTCCGCTTCTGCCCCAGAACAACCGAAACGCTACAAATACGATGGTTTCCCTATCTCACCTGCACGTTTCTGCCCAATCTGAAAACATACAGGCGGACGGTCGGGTTCACGCTGATGGACCAGATCCTCCTAACGAGCTCTAGGAATACCAGTCACCGTGTAAACGGATTCTAACGCAGAACCGGTGCTAAAGGCAGAACAGGAGCAGGGGGGACTCTGTCGACAGCAAGCCCAGGTTCACACAGACCCTCCGTCCTCCACGTCAGTCTTGATAGCGCAGCCGACCCCGAGGTGGCTGGACAGTCCCGTCCGTTCAGAGGACTGTCGGGCAAACTATTAGCGCACAGCCCACCAACGTTCACCACCAGCAGCTGGCGGGAAACACGCACGGGAACCACAAGGAGACAGAGGTGCACGCGCCCCGGGCGGCGGTGATGGGGAGAGCGTGGGGAGCTGGGGCCTCTCCGTCACAGGCGGGAGCGTGGAGCGGGGCAGCCGCCGTGGCTTCCCTGGAGACGTGAGCACGCGGTCACCACACGACCAGCGAGCCCAGGGCTCAGTGTGCGCCCAGGAGCTGTGGAAGCACACGTCCACGTAACTGCACGCACACGCATGTTCACACAACAGCGGGACATGGAAACACCCGGCACATCGATGAGCTGACAGACAAGGCCGGTCTGCCCGCACCACGTAGTCACGGCGCAGCCACAAAAAGGACGCACGCTACGGCACGGGGAACCGGGAAAACACACGGAAGGGGCAGAAGCAGATACAAGAGGCCACGTGTGATGGGTTCCATGCACGTGAAATGTCCGGGACCGACCAGCAAAGCTGTAGAGACCGTGCTTGCTGACGGCTGGGTGAGTGACCGCTAATGGTCCCTTCTGGCGTGAGGAAAATGTTCTGACTAGGGGTACGGTGGGTGCACAGCACCGCGAACACATTCCAACAGACAAGGACGCGTCGCACACGTGCAAAGGCCCTGTGGTAGGTGAGTCACACTTCAGCATCAAGACGACAGCTGCTCCCGCTTTGTGAGTGGCTGTGTGGTCCACGTGCACATGGGACCTCTTCTCACTCCAGGGACATGCTGAAGGTCTCCTGTGGGACACGGGACCTCTTCTCACTCCAGGGACATGCTGAAGGTCACACGGCTCCCGTGCACACACCCACCCATCCTTGGCTCCAGCTTGCCCCTCTTCACTTTCTTGGACGGAGAAGCCATTCCTGGGTCTGAACCGCGTCCCCTTCCCAGTCTCCCACGAGGACTCTAGGAAGGGAGACGAACCGCTCTCGTGTGACCCTTTCAGGACGTGGACGATCCAGCAGGGGCTGTGACCGAGTAGGACCCTGTGCCTGATGTACACAGTCGCTCTGCGTCCACCTGCGGGCAGACGTGCGGTCATCCCAGTGAGAGCTGGACGTGCAGCTGGCAGGCTCCGAGGGTCTCCGGTGTACCTCTGCGAACTGCGGGCTGACAGGGACCGGTCATCGCGGCTTGGCGGGGGAACTCGGTGGCGGCTCCAGGGGCAAGGGCTTCGGAAGCTGAGCTGCACCACCTCATCTCAGAACCCCTGTGTGGCCGGGGGGCTGCGCTCTGAGAAAGGGTCGCTGCCAGGAGCCGCGGGGACACACGGACGCGGCCCTCGAATACGCCACAGGGCTCTTTCCCTCGACCCTTCTTCCCCAAGAGAGTTTCAGCAGGGACCCTCCATCGCCGCTGGGAAGCCCAGTCCCGTGTGGGGGGGCATGGTGGCCCATCCTTCCCGGGGCTTGGCGGCCAACGGCCTCGGGGACGGGCCACGGGCCACGTTCTCTGTGACCGCCGGTATCCCTCGCGGTTCCACGTGATCTGGGGAACAGCCTCGAATCACTTAAATGCTGATCCCACTCTCCCGGACGTCTGGGCTGCTCTTCATGGACGTCGGGAGGATGTGCCGCTCGACGGGGAGCCTGGACCCCGACAGGAAGACGCCTCGGTGGGCGGCAAACAGGGTTCAGCATTCACCCACCGGCTTCTTGGAAACGAGGCACAAGACCATGACCGTGTGCCCTCACCCACCACGGACAGTAAAGGACCAAGAACGGAGCCGTGGCTCTGAGATCAGGCAGAGCTGGGACTCCGAGGACCCTCCTGCAATTCCGTGCCGGGCAGGCCTTACACACACGTGCAGGTTTCAGGACGAACCCGGTGCACAAAGGATGAACGGTGCGTCTGCCCGGCGCCGGCAGGATGGCCCCGCGAGGCTGGGTGGGGGGAGGGCAGGACCTTAGCACAAAGCTGACCGGGGCTCCCGGGGGCCCGCCTGCCTCTCGGGCCGGCCCTGGTGGAAGCGACCCGGCGTCGGTGGTCAGGGGCTGACGCTGGCGCCTGCGGGCCGGGCGCGGCATGGGTGTGGGTCCGAGCTGCGGGTCCGTGCGGGACGGACCCTGTGGCCCTCGCTGAGGACCGTCCTGGGCTCCATGCTCGCCCCTGGGGGCGCCCCACACGAGGGACTGAGACATCGAACTACAGACCAGAGAACGAAACCACCAGCTTTAAGGAGGGGGAGGAACACTTTTCCCGTATCTGTACCAGATTGGAATTTTCTCAGAAATTAAGGAGAAATATAGATTTTTAATAAGCATTTGAAAGGACTCATCTCCGCCTCCTCCTCAAGATTTCAGACAGTGAGGGAAGGAAAGAAGTCTCGTGTAGGGACCCCCCGCCCCCCGCCGGGACCCGCTGGGCTCCGCCAACCAGGTGCGGGTCCAGGCTGTTGGGGCCCCTCCGGCTGTGCCCCCAAGGGCACGTCTGTGTCAGGCCGCGGAGGGGAGGGAGTCCAGCAGCCCCGCAGGGGTGGGGCGCGCCGAGTCCGTCTGCGGCTCCCGCCGCGTTCCTGGGCGCCGACCGCTCTGCACGCGGGCATGAGGGTCCGTCCACCCGCGCTCCCCACGGCGGACACCCACTCCGAGGCCACGGCACCGCCTTCAGGCTGCCCGTCGTCCAGAGACAGCGCTTTCCTGACTGCCTTTGGACTGGTACAGCCGCCCCGAGCCTCCGCAGACCGGGTCCCCCTCCCCAGAGCTGTGCCATCTCTCCCTCGCCCCCGGGCCGCAGGCTGGAGGTGGTGGGGGCTCCAGAACCCGCGTGGACCCCCACGCGGGCCAGGGCCACCTGCAGGCTCTGCAGATGTGGACACACGCAGCCACGGGGGCTCAACGTGAGGGGCCCCCGCAGACCTCGGCGCACAAGAGGGACCGCCCCCCGCCCCCGCGCCGTCTTCCCAGGCCCGACCCAGGTCCCCGGTGACCAGCAGGTCGACACAGAGCCAACCCCACGAAGCTAGAAGGGCACCCGGCTTGTCTGCTCGGAAGAGAGGGGAGGGGGCCGCAACTCGCTGGGCATGGAGCCAGGGGACCCCACGAGGCTCCGGAAACAACGGCTCCGGCGGGAGTCCGAAGGCACCGCAGCGCAGGCGCAGCCACGGAACGGTGCCACGCTCAAAGCGGGAGCACCGTCTGGATACGCCCTGGGCCTCAGGAGCTGGGAGACCACAGAGCCGTGGTCGCCGTGTCCTCTCCTGAGCGCCCATTCCAGCGGGCGGCAGCGCTCGTGCGGGGTCGGGGGGGGCACCCCCATCCCTCCCCCGCCTGTGGGACGGCGAGAAAGTGCCCGACGCCCACGCGGGGGCAGGGAGGTGGCGCACGATGACCGGGAGGGCCCCCACATCTCCGGGCTCCGGGGGCCACAGGCCACAGGTCCACAAAAGGTCTCCATGGCTCCCCTGCAAACACACTCACGAACCGTGGCTAACAGACTCGCGGGACGCAGGAAGGACCACCCAACTCAGTCCTGGAAAGACCAGTGACGAGGATTTGAAGACACATTTCTCCAAAGATGGACAAATGGCCAACAGGCTGTGGAAAGGGGCCCAACAGTCATCAGAGAAATGAAACCACACCCTCGCCATGCGTGCGAGACGCCTGTCTCAGAGGCCCGAACACCGCGACCCCGTCTGCGCGGCGTGCGACCCCGTCTGCGCGGCGTGCGACCCCGTCTATGCGGCGCGCCCGGAGGGCAAGTCCACAGGCACAGAGGCAGACCACGGCGGCCGGGGCAGGCGGGCAGTGGGTGCTAATGGGGTTTTCAAACCCCATGGCGCTGGTCGTCCCACACCTTGGTGAATGTGGTAAAACCACTGAACCATACCCTTTAAAGAACTGGGTTTGGGGACATGTGAACTGTTTCCCACTGACGCCGCTGCCTGGCCCTCCCCCCAAATCGGCAGGGTCGCGGGCGTGCTCAGCCGTGCGCCGGGTCGGAGCCGCCCCCACTTCCCCTCCCCACAGAGACGTGGATTCCACCAGATTCGCTGCACCTTGGGGAACCCGCAGAATGTTTTTAAGGCTCCATCTTTAACAAGACGCATTTTCTAGCGGATAAACCTGAGTCCACGGTGCTTCCGAAGGAGCACGTCTGACGGCGAACTCAGACGGCACGTGAAGCCGGGCACGGGCCGCTGGCCACGCCCCAGTCCAGGGCACCCGGGGCCACTGCCCGCGGTGGCGGCCATGGCTGCTCTTCCCAAAAGCAGAGGGGCTTCCCGCGCATCTGTGCAGACCCCCTCGGCCGCCCCGGGGATGGCAGGACACCTGTGAACTCAGAATCCACCAGCCACGGCGGCGCTCAGACCCTCACCGATGCAGCTGGTGCCCCGTCAGGCAGCCTGGTGCCCCGATCGGAGAGCGCACAGGACACAGGGACTGTCGGGAAGGCGCCAAAGAGCCACCGAGCCTCTTAGTCGCTTGATGGGGTTTCGAATGTCCGCTAAGACAAGCCAAAGCGGCTAGCCGAACGCACGGTGGGGCTGGAGCAGAAGTGCGACCCGAGCGCCGTCCCTTGGGGGCCCGGACGACAGCCGCTGAGCACGTTGCCGGGGCCCCGGGACAAAGCAGGTCCCAGTCCTCGCGTCTGTTTATAGCTCCAGGGGCTCCGTTCCCTGTCGGAGGGTAAGAAGCTAAGACCGAGCTTAGGTGTTTCTAAAAATAGGCCCCCTTCTGGCATGTTCTCCACAAGGGCCCCCGCCGGAGACGGGGCACGGCCTCCCAGGCCCCGCCCCCGCGCCCGCTGCAGCGCCCTCACCCCACGGCCACACCGCGTGGTTTTCCTCCTGCTTCTGCTAGTCTCACACACGCACAAGAACGAAAATCACGGCCCAGCCGCACCCACAAGACCAGCGCTCCCTGCCGTGGACGCCCAGCCGTCCAGCAGCCGGGGGGCAGGGCCTGGACCGCAGGGCGCGCGGCTCCCTCCGTCCCCGGCAGACCCGAGCCCGGCATCTCGGCCAGAATCAGCCGGAACACACGGTCCTCCTTCCCCAGAGAAGGGGGGCAGCTTCCTGCTGGGAACGCGTCTCTAAGCACAAACCACCTGGATCCCAACGGCCCCGGGGGCTCCACATCATCTGAAAACGCTGACCGTCTGGAAACTGGTCACGTCAGCTGACCGAAGCTGAAATCTACTGGGACCAGAATCCAAATAAAAATTCTAACCACAGGGGCGCCTGGGGGGCTCAGTCATGAAGCCTCTGCCTCGGCTCAGGTCCTGGTCCCGGGGTCCTGGGATCGAGCCCCGCATCGGGCTCCCTGCTCGGCGGGGAGCCTGCTTCTCCCTCTCCCTCTGCCCTGCTTATGTTCCCTCTCTCGCGGTCTCTTTCCCAGTCAAATAAGTAAAATTTAAAAAAAAAATTGTAACCACAAATGACGTCCAGGCTGCCCCGGCCTCCCGGCCTCCGACAGCTCACGGTGCTAAGGACACAGAGCTCCGGGGGCACCGCGGCCAGGAGCTGAGGAGACGGGCAGGGCGAGGCCAAACCCCCCTGAGGACGGCGGCTAACAGTCAAGCGCCGACCCCAGTCCTCCACAGAGCGCGGTGAAAGCCGCCACCCAGGAGGCCGGCGGGAAAACCACGCGGCTCTGTACTTACGTCCCACGACGGGTTCTCTCCTTCTAGAGATGAATTAGCCAAAAAACGAAGCAAACGTACCAAATTCACCAACGAGAACGTGTTAGGATACACGGAGGCTTTTAACGGCCGAAATCACACGCCTTCCGCTGCAGCGTAGACGTGTTTTCTAAACCCTGAGTCCACGTGTGCTGAAGGCATGTGCAGGGCTGGGTGTGGAAACCCGGGCCCAGCCGGCACCCACGGTTCGCACACAGGCCGCCTGAGTCTGGGGGCAGCCTCTGGACCCCAAAGTATAGATTCTGTTTTGGGGAACATAACCACAGTTGAGCGACCCGGCGAGCAGCCCCGAGCCCGGCCCTCCCGGAAACCCGCCAAGCCGCAGCCGCCACGGGGACGGGATGCCGGGCAGACGTGACAGGAAAGCAGCTCCCGCGGGAAAGGCACGGTGGTCGCCCCGAGCGGACCGCGCGCCCTGCGGGTGAACTCATACTCGCTCTGCTCCGACCCACACGCCGCGACTCGGGGCGGACGCTGCCCCTTCAGACTGGACGTCGCTCTGGCGAAGCAGCAGTAAGAGGAACTGGCTTCGTAAACCAGTGAAAGCAAATAAAACAAAACCTTCCCAGGCAGGCTCCAAAGCCCTTCCAGACGCTCCCAGAGCCTCCGCAACAGCGGAGGAAGGAGGAAGAAGTCGGACCCCGACTCTGATGTCACGGGGAGCGCTGGCTGGCCGAGCGTCGCTGGTGTTTCCGTGCAGGGAGCCGGGACGCCGGTGCTCCGGGAGTCAGGGCCGCGAGGTCGCGGGGAGGAGCGCGGGGCAGGGGCGCCGCGGGGGGGTCTGCGGCCTGGACTCTGCGCGCACGTGGGCCGCTGGTCCTGTGCCCCCCGCCCTCCGCCCACACGACGCCAACAGCACCTCCCTCAAGGGCGACGACTGAAAAGGTCGCCGGACGGTCCAGGTCTGGGGGAGGTCGCAACAAAATCACTCCCAGCTGAGACGGACCTGACGTTAAACCCCAGCACCGCCGCGGGGAGGACGCAGGGGTTGGGTACCCGGGAGGCCAGGGCGGCTGGCCCCGGATGCCGCGCAGCGGGACGAGACGGGTGCGCCCACTACCCACCGGGCTGGCTCCTTCTGGAGAAACCTCTCCACCCTCCGCACCCTCGGGCTCCGGCTGTGTCCCAGGAACCACGCTGTAACCCCTCTTCTTGTACCAAACTCCGGGCGTTCCGGGAGACTCTGCCCGTCCACGCTGACGCTTCTCAAAGCAGGTGTAATTCACACACGTTGAAATCCTAATTTCAGCAGCTTTAATACCTTTCTGTTGTCAGTTTGCTGCACATCGTGGCTCAGGGGTCAGGAGCGGCTGCCCCACGGCGAGGGGCCCACCCCAGGGCGGCTGTCCCCGGAGCTGGAGGGGGTCGGCGAGGACGCGGGAGGGCTGGCGTCGCCGTGCTCAGGGACCGTGAAACGGTGAAGCCGCTTTGGAAAACAGTTTCGTCGCTGCTTAAAACCTTAAACACAAAATGTAACCCATAAACGTGGCCGCGTGAGCCAGCGGTCCCACAGCCAGGAGGGCCACAGCCAAAAGGACAGGGATGTGGACACGACCTGTCTGCTCCGAGGGTCAGCGACTCGGCGACGGCGGTTGGCCCGGGGCCCCGTCTCCCCTGTGCCTCCTCGCTCCGCGGAAGCTGCTGCCCGGGGCGGGGGAGGGGGGCACACGGCCGGAGCCACGAGGCCCTGAGGCCACACGGCCGTATCAGGGAGTTTCGAGGGGCTGTGCCGGCCGGGCCAGGGGCCAATGCTCTTGGACTGCCGGCCCCGACGCTGAGCCGCCAGAGCTTCCGGGTCGGGCTGACCCGTGACTCAGCCAAGAGAACAGCCGGAGATAGAGCACGAGGAAAGGTCCCTGACGGGCACGCAGGCGAGGGCGGCATCCCCGCCACGATCCCCGGAGGAACAGAGTGGGGTGCCGGCACGATCGGCACTGCACACGAGGCCACGCCCGCGGGTCAGGGCCACGGGATTCAGCCGGATTCTGACCGAGTGGCCCCTAAACACAGCATGGGGCACTAGAGACTCCGGGGAAAGACCGGTCAGAGCCGCCCGGCCTCGCGGGGAGGCTCGTTTCCTGATCCTTCCAACAGGAGAGCGTGACCGGCCACAGCCCCCGCCGGCCCCACAGCCCCCATGAGCGGGCAGCACACAGCCAGGAGGTGCGGCCCGGGCTTCCTTAACCCCTTGCGCGTGAAACAAGAAGCCACGCAGCCGGGCACGTGGATTCGGCCAGCCGCGCCAGCAGCACGTGGCAAACGCCCGGGGACGCCCGCCGCCTCCAGGCCCCGGCAGGGACGGAGCGTCGCAGAGCACCGAGGGTCTGACGCGGCGTGACCCGCAGACCTGCTCGGGGATACCGCTGCAGCGTCCACGTCCCCGCCCGGCCACTGACACGCATTCCCTGCATTCACGTGCGGACCTGAACCTCGCGACAGCCCCGGAGGTGCCACCCCACCCGCCGACCCGGGAGCTGGGAAACAGGCCAGGAGACGGCCAACGACCCTTGTCCCCATAAAGTCGTACAGCCTCGCGAAGGACACGAGGGCCGAGCGCAGCCCCGGCGTCCACGGCAGCCCGGTAGGTGGACGGCACGCCCGTCTCAGTGGAGCTCCAAAACACAGCCACTATGTTGAGTGCCCGGTCGCAGAAAACTCCAAATTCCAGACTTCGGCGCAACCTCGAAGTTCGGGGACGCCTTGATCCCCGCACACCAGAGCCCGTGCAGGCCACGCCGGGAGCTGCAAGGTGCACAGCGTCCCCCAGGACACGGATGAAAGGGGGACCCCAGTCCCTTGTGCGTTGAGGGGAGGTCGTCCAAAACCAGGGTGGAGTGTGCAGGGTCCCTGGGAGGGCAGCCCCCCGCCCCCAGGAAGCAGGGCCTGGAGAACAGGGGCCTGTCACTTTCTGTGCTGTCCATAGACCAACAATGACTTTCACATTTTTAAACGGTTGGGAAAACTCAAAAAGAAATTATTATGGGCAGTGAAGTCTTACTTTCCTAAGATTGTCATAGGTCATGAGTAATTATTTGGGAAGAGGTATGAGGAGTTCAGAGCGGGTCACGGTGGCGGGCGGCGGGCCCTACACGGACGGATGGCTCGTCTCCTGCCTGCAGGGGAGGGTGGGGCGGAGACGCAGCCACTGCCCTGAGCCCCGGCCCAGAGGGCCCTGCCCACCCCATGGCTCGGACACCTCAAGGGAAGGTTTCTGTTCTCATGAGGCCCCATGTGGGGCAGCGTGTATGGCCGCCCGTCTGGGGTCCTCCAGTCTTATCAAAGTCGACTTCAAAATCTAAGACGTTTCCTCCCGAGACCGTCATGTCTGACCAGACGCCGTGGCCTCAGCACGAGAGACATTTGGCCGGGGAGGCCCTGTCAGGGGGCGGGACGGTGGTGACATCCCGGCCTCTGCCCGCGGGGGGCCTCTGACAACTGGACGCCGCCTGTCTCTTGGGGGGAGACCCGGTGCATCTGGACGAATCACCCTACGCCCACTAACGTTTCAGAATGTGCATCCTCCCTCCGGATCCACGTGGGATCCGTGGCCGTTCTGTGTGCTCATTACGCCCCCTCCCCCAGGGTCTCTACCCACCGTCCAGCCTCCCGGTTATCACTCCGCACGTAAGGGACTGGCGCACGGCCGCCGCTCCCCGCCGCCCGGAGCTGCCTGCGCCGCAGACGCTCTCCGCGCCTCCCGCGGGCTCACCGTGCGGTCGCCGCCTTCCTCCGAACACCGTCTACCAGTGAGTTAACGGTGAAGATTAAGGGCCGGTGGGGTTAAATCCCCAGTTCTGGCCAGACTGTGCTCCTCCGACGTTCCGCGGCCTGCCACACGGGTCCCGTGTCCCGACGCCGCCTGGAGGCGAACCCAGACCCCGGCGGGCAGCTGACCCGCCGGCGAGCGCCGGAGCACACGCTGGCTGGGCCTCCCGGTCCGCTCCCGAGGAAACGGCCGAGCGCCAGCACGGTGCCAGCCGTTCCTGGAAATTCCTGACGTCACCCCGGGGACGACCACACCTTCTCCTCGGAGAGTTGAGCTCAGCAAAGACGCACTGCGGTTTGTGTGATGGAGTCAATTGCTGGCACTCTGTTTTTCTGGGCTGTTGAGTACATTCGGGAATTTCGTTTGGTCGAATTGTGTGTTTTCCATTTAAAAGGCAATTAAGTTTGTATGGTCTGAACATCTCCGCCAACATTTCCTCATTGACTTCCTCACGCAGACCCGAACCCGTGCCGCAGAGGCGTTCGCGGCTGCACAGGACGCTGTGGGGAGAGGGGACGCGGGGGAGGCCGCCTCCCACACGCAGGCTCCGCGGCAGGGCCCAGCTTCCCCACTTCCCAGCACCTACCTCCCGCTTCCGCTCCCTCCTTCCTCCTTCCCGCTTCCGCTTCCCACTTCCTCCTTCCCGCTTCCGCTCCCTCCTTCCTCCTTCCCACTTCCTCCTTCCCACATCCTCCTTCCCACTTCCCCAGCCGCGCAGACCTTCAGCAGCGACGCAGCGCCGTCACGCGAGGCCTGGCCACGGCCGGTCCCCAGCCCGCGAGCCACAGGGCTGGCGTCTCCTCACGACCTGCGTCTGAGCTCACGCCCCTCCCCTCCCGCCTGCGCCGTGGACACAGGCTGCCCTCCCCGCGCTCATCCCGTGGATGTGGCCGCCGTGGTCCCCATCTCCCCGCTCGTCCGCATGTCGGCCCCGAGCAGGAGGACCACTGGCCGCACGCGGCAGACCCAGTGGGCGCCCACGAGCTCCTGAGGGTGAACAGAACCGTTTTGTGCCGCGCACTCTCCGCGCCCAGGCTCCCCCGGTTCTCTCCACGGCTCCCTGTTGGGAGAAAGACCAGCACGCGGGGACGCGGCGGGGACACGGGGGACGCGGAGGAGGACACGGCAGGGACACGGGGGATGTGGTGGGGGATGTGGTGGGGGACATGGAGGGGACGCAGTGGGAGACTCGGCGGGGACTTGGGGGACCCGGGCACCGGCCCCTTCCCAGGGCCTCACGTGTGGCCACGCCCCATGCAGCTGGGCTGGAGCCCACCGTCGGGGCGGGGCCGTGACGCCACATTTACCGCGTCACAGAGGTGCCAGTGTGATCGGGAATCTCGACCCCACACGCGGGGAGGTGGAACCACACGGACCCGGCAGAGCCGTCTTCTGCCTCGTCCAGCTTTACAACCTTCCTCGAGCGCGCACAGGAACGTCTCGGGATCCATACTTTGGCTGCGTGATCGCCGTGACAAGGTGACCGAGACCCACCCTGGCCTGGGATCCCAGCCCTTCCCTCCCTCCTCGCACCCGTCCCTCCCTTGTGCAGACAATCCTACGCCCCTTTTTTTCTTAAAGCTACCGAAGAAGCTGCAAAACATCCTCGTGATGCACTAAGGAGAGCACTGTTTCTTTGAAACCCCGCCAGACACACGATTTTGCTTTGCAGCCTTGGCATCACCAGCCTGCATGCTGACGGGGGTGAATCCTCGCCAGTCGGGGCGCGGAGCCTGGGGTCAGCCCCGGCCGGCACGACTGCATCTCTGTCACCATCACCCTCCACGTCCAGCGTCCTGCCCAGCCCCTCGTCGGGGACCCGGGATCCAGAGTCACTCCCCTTGCTCCCTCAGGGACCCAACTGTCCCCAAGTCCACACGGGGCCCTGACTCCGAGCCGAGCATTTTCCTAGACATCTCACGGTCGCCGCGCACGGCGGTGACCCTGCTTCCTGCGTCTCCCGCCCCCTCTCGGCCGTCCTGGGCACCCGGCATCTCACGGCCCCCAGTCCCGCTCAGGATGCGGACACAGCAACAGAGAAGAGAGAACCCAACAGAAACTAGGGCAGAGACATTTTGACCAAGATGACATGCAGATGACGGACACACCCACAGACAGAGACCCCAACGTCACTAATCACTTGGAAAACACGTAGGGAGACGGCGCTTTGCACCCAGCAGGACGGCCAGAGTGGAAACCAGAAACTAGCACGTGCCGGCGATGACGCACAGGCGCCGCAGGCAGCGGGCGGGGCGGACGATGGGGCCGACGCCACGGAACCGGTCCCCCTCCGGGCACGCAGCAGACAGAACCGAAGGCAGGGTCTCAGAGACGGACCCATACGCGGGTCTTAGCGGCATCCTAAACAAGAGACGAGATCTGGAAGCCCAAACGCACGTCAACAGGAGCCTGGATAAGGAAACGGGGTCTAGCAGAGGGGAGCTCGAGGGCCCGCGCGCCTTCACCCGGGGCCGGGCCGTCTCACGGAACGTGGAGTGGGGCAGCCGCTCGCCACAGCCGGCTGAGGGGGAGCAGGCCCCACGGGCACAGGGCAGCGGCTCTGCGATCACCCGTGCGTCTGCACGGGGCGGCCGGTCCCGCAGGACCCGCAGACACGGCCACAGACGCGGACCGCGTGGCTCCGGAGGGAAGACGGTGACACACGGCCCCCAAGACCGCTGCTGCGTCCCAGGCCCTCGTTCCCGGCCCCACAGTGATGGGCCAGCCTGGCTCCCTGACACAGACCCCGCCTCCAACACGCCAGCGATCACCCTCCCTCGGCCCGAGCACGCAGGGACCCGCCACGCAAGGGGGACCGGCGGTCGGTCCGGGGGAGCAGGGAGGAGGCAGTACGACTGCCCTGCCCGCGGGCCTCACCCGCCCCCACTAACCCTGCCCCCTGACGCCGGCGAACGAGCACACTGACGGCTGTAAGTCACATTCCTTGTGCTCGGCCCGAAATACGGCAACTTAGGGGGACTTCCTCAGACGTAGTTTTGCTTATTTATTTTTTTAAGGATTTTACATATTTATTTGACAGAGCGAGAGAGCACAAGCAAGGGGAGAGCGGAGGGAGAGGGGGACGCAGACTCCCCGCTGAGCAGGGAGCCTGATGTGGGACTCGATCCCAGGACCCCGGGATCGTGACCTGAGCCGAAGGCAGAGGCTTCACCGATGGAACCTCCCAAATGCCCCAATTTTGCTTATTTTAAGGAGTTTTCATTGAGCCTGTACCTCGGGCCAAAGCTGATTTCATCCAGAGCAATCCATTTAGGGCGATTTACCAGACCGGACGCGTCCGCAGCGGGAACACGGAGCCGCACGCTCATGTGGGAGAGACAAGGCCTGTGGTCGCCGCGTGCGGGGTTTAAATTTAAGGTGGCTCCACCCAGGAACGGTCACGGCCGCCGACGACGCGCGGCCCCTCGCCCAGCAGGACGAAGAAGCCGCGGCCTTGGGAAAGTGTGCCGATAAACCGGCCGCGTTCAGAGGGGAGCGCGTGAGCTTCCCAGGCGCGGGTGGCCGGTCTGCAAACCGCTCATCACGTCGTGTGGGCGAACGTCCGCGCGCGGCTCCGGGTGGGGACTGAGACGTCCTGTACGTGGGGGACGAACTGAACAAAACCGTCCCTGAAACCACCACTTGGAGAAAAGCGCAGTAAGTCGACCCCGAGCCCGAAGCCCTCCAATCTCACCTTCGGGTCGCCCCAATCTGGCGAGAGGCGGTGCGGCTTCCCACGTCCCTGCGGACCTCCTCGCCGGCGACAGCAAAGCCGGAGACGCTTCACCCGTTCGGACGGATGTATGATTCACAGCAGACGGTGACGCACACAAACACGGTCCCCGGCAGCCGGTGACGTCTCTGGACGTGAACACCGGCTTGGCCCCTCATCGGCACCGTTGGGACGACGGCCGGCAGACACCGTGCAGACTCGGCCCCCCTCCCTCGGGCCCCGGCCTGGAGCCCTCGGCAAATCCCCCGAATCCTAACAGACCCTCCGGGGCACGGATGCTGCAGTTAAACCCCAGGGGAGACGTGCTGGGATCACAGCAGATAAACAACTACTTATTTCCCCTCAAACCGAACATGTCAGCGAAAGCTTGTCTTCCCGGGAGCCGAGGCTGGAGGGAGCTCGCCGCCGCCAGCAGGCTTCCCTGGGCCCGCCCCGCACGTCCTCCCCACCCCGCGCTGGAAACCCCGTCCCTCCCGGAGGCAGCCGTGCTCCCAGCTCCCCGGCTGGGCAAACAGCAAGAGCGGAGGGCCCTGCACGCGGTCCCGTCCCTGAGCCCTCCCCGCGGGGACCGCGTCTCGGATGCTCGGCGCCCGGAAGGACCCCGCCGCTCGCGCTCGGAGTCTCACCAGACGAGCGCGGCAAGCTGCCCTTCCCAAACTTCTGGTTGTTCTCGAGTGAGCCCCCACCCCGACCCCGTATGTGCCATGAAGAGGGAAAAACAGTCCTGGAGCCTCAAGGCCACAACATCCTCAAGGGTCAAAATCCAGAAAGTTGTGTGCGGCTTCCGGGTGGCGAACGCGCCCCCTGCCCGAGACAGAGCCACACGGCCACAGTCAGGGTGGCCGTGGCCACACGTGGACTAAGCCGTGGGAATGACGCAGAGCGAGCCTGCTGGGGCGTAAGAGAGGGGCCGTCGGGACGCCCTCGGGCAGCGGGCGCAGACAATGGCTTCAGGTAAATTAGCCTAATCGGCAACACTTTGACACGCTAGAGCACGTTTTTCGATCTTCCTTTTCTCAGTTCTGCTTCTCCGGGATCTAAAACGAGTGAAGTCGTCACCCAAATGCGCCACCCAGAAGCCCGACCCCACCCTGCCCACAGCCGGCGCCGGGCTCGCACGCCCAGGGTCGGAGGTCGTGTCCTCGGCGCCCGTGCCCGTCCCGGCGGCCCCGACACCAACCCCGCATGACGACAGCCGAGGGCAAACGCCACGAGGGGCCGCGCCAACTGTAGAAACAGGTCCTGGACCACGACATCGCCCCGTCGGGAAGAGCACCCAGCTCGCGGGCACCGGCGGGCTGCGCAGGGAACGCGCCTGCGGCCCTTCTCTCGGAACGGTGGGGAGCGAGTCTTAGAGGAGGGGGTCTCTCCACCTTCACCCCCGACTCTGGACCCAGAACAGTCGCGGGGACGAGAGGCGCGAGTCCCTGGTGAACTGCTGAAGGCAAGCCAGCCTCCGGGGCAGCCTTCACGCCCGCAGGACCGTGAGCACGACGGGGGCGGCCGGAGGAAACCTCCAACCGCGCTGGCACGCACAGCCCCTGCAGTCGGGGAGGGGCGGCCGCCTGTCCTCGCCGGCCAGCCAGGCAGCCCCCGCGCGTCCACGGTCCTCCGCCAGCGGCAGCCCCCCGCAGCCACACCGGCCAGCCCCCACCCCCAAAACTCCGAGTCCTGTGGAGACACACGGACGTTCCCAGACAAAACCCCATTCAAACCCGTCCTCCCTTCCTCGCCTGGCTCTCCAACGACCCCAAACTTTAGAAAACGCCAACTTCGAAGTCGATCTTTGACAAATGAGATCTCGCCCTCGGTCCCGCTCTGTGCACCGTGCCGGGCAGAGTGGGAACGCCACAGGACGAGGGGGGCCCACGGCGTGTGCCCGACAACGCGGCTCTTTCCTAGACACCCGCGCGGCCCGCGGCCCCGAGCCGTGGTGACCGGCAGCCGCGCTGTGTGACACACGGGGACCGGGCTGAGGACGAGCCCCGGGGAGGCGCACCTGTCTGCCGCCGCACCACACGCGGGGTCACCTTGGGCGGGTCCCCTCGGGAGCCGTGGGCGAGGGCTCACACTCAGAGTCCCTGCGGAAAGGTCACGGAGCGCCACCGCCGCTCGACGTGTGACATATTTTCACCTCGACCTCAGACACTTCCGCCGAGGCCCAGAGAGCGCGCAAGAGAGATTTCCGTTAGAGGTACTTTGCTCTGATCTGATTCGAGGGCAAATCTATTTGGTGTAACCACACTCCCGCTCTCCCCCGATAAGAAAGAAAAGGCGCTCATAAAATCCCCCGAGTGTCGCCTTCGCGGTAACAGCCACCGGAGCCGCGTCACCGGGGTGGCCGGCGCCCCTCGGGAGGGGCTGCTCCGGGCCCCGCACTGAGCCTCTCCACAGCCTCGGAGCGTCGTATTCTCACCAGGATGCGATTCTTGCATGATGAGCTGAAGCATGTTACAGTTTTTAAGTGTATTTGAGCAAAAATCTGGCCCCCAGCCTTCACTGCCCGCCAAGCGGCCAGAGACACAAGGACGGCACCTGCCACCGCGTGGTTTCCACGTTACTCGGAGGAAGGTGGCAACAGCGCAGCCGGCGAGCGGAGGAGGCGGCCGGCCGGCCGCCCACTAGCAAACGGCGTTCTCCCTCCCGCGTGTTCCCGTGTCTCTGGCCACATCCCACGTCAAACGAAGGCAATTCTGCATCGCAGCGACTTCCTGCTTCCGCTTTAGAATCAACAGACAGCACACAGGGAGGACGAGGTGAAAATCCTCCAGTCGCAGGACGTGGGCGGAAGTCCGCAGTCCTCACGGCAGGCGGGCGGCTCTGGGGCCCGTCCCTGGGGTCGCGCCAGCCCCACAGCGGCGGATTCGAATCAGCGGCTCCCCCGCCAACCGCGACCCCCGGGTCTTCCCCTGCAGACGTGCGTTTGTGAGCAGGACCGCCCACGCTGCCCGCGGGGAAGGCGGCGTCCGCCCCGCGCTGAGACCCCCTCCTCGGGTTCTCCCACAGGGGGAAGTGCTCTTCAGCAAAAAGGCCGAAAGTTACACGAAGTTCAATGTAAAGCTGAACGTAAGCCACACGCTCCACGGGAAACTTCTGGGGCACTTTTTTTTTATCTAAGGCGCGCACCTGTTTCTCCCGAGACGTGCCCAGGGAGACCAGCCCCACGAAGACGCCACATCCCCAGCCGGCGGCGTCGCAGCCTCCCCCCGGCGCAGCCAATCCTCCGGGCATCTTCTCTGCGAGCCGTGCCGCGGCCGGCGGGAGATTCCGTGGGCCTCCTTCCCCCAGGTGATGGCGGGACAGAGTCGGCGTCCGGGGGAGCCTGCTCCCGCGCACCTGCTGCGGACCTCAGAGCCCCCCGTGTCTTTCCCACGGCGGCGGGGCTCCAGGTCCCGGTCACACGCCCTCTCCTGCACCGCGAACCTCCCGCCGGGACGCGGCCTGGCCTCCCCGGGGGCCGTCCTTCTCCCTCATCCCCAGAACTTTCTGAGCAACCACGGCAGGACTTGGGCCACGCCGCCTTTCTGCGCCCCTGCGGGGCCCCCTCCCGTCAGTCACCGTGCTGGGACGCGAGAGCCACGCGTGTCTAGTCTTCGCGGGCCGGAGGACTCACGCCTTCCCAGGCTGCCATAGCTTCCGTCGCAAACGCCATGTGCGGGGCTGCACAAAGTGGGGACAGCGGCCTGGTTCCAGGAGCCATGGGACGGACGCCAGCGCCTCCGGGGCTCACGCCACGGTGGCAGGCGGCCGGGCTCGGACGGGGCCCAGGAGCAGCATTTCCTGGCAGCGCCGCGAAGCCCGTGGGGAGAGCGCACTCCGGTCACGGCAGACGCTGCACACACCCCCGCTGATGAACTCAGCACTCCAACCTGACCCTGCTGCTCTTCGCAACGCCAACCAGAGTGACCCTGTAGGGTCCCCAAATCAACGCTCTCCCCAAACCTTCCCCGGCTTCCCTTCCACTCAGCATGAGGAAAAGGTGCCTGAGGCCCCGATAACCTCCCTGCTCATGGCTCCGGGTCACTCACAGCTCCAGCCCTCTGCGCTCTCTGCTGTCCTGACCTCAGGGCCTTTGCACCCACTACCCCTCACCTGGACCACCTTCCCTCCCCTCCTCAGGCCTCATATGCCCGCCAGCAAGCCGAGGTCAGGCCTCACCACTACGTTTAAAATCCCCCACCACCCCAAGGTCCATCATTCCTCCATTCCCGACCCCATGGGGGTTTCTCTGCGATCCTGACACCACGTGACTTGCTCTGTATCTCAGGGAGCACTCCATCGAAAACCAACGCACACACAGGAAGTGACTGTCCCGGGCATATGCCGCTCGGCCTGGCCGCGGGCGCCCAGACGCGGCTGGAGAAGCAGGACCTCCCTCCTGCCCCGGGCACGCCCTCCCGCTGCGCCCGTCCGGGGACCAGCACCACGACCTCCGTGCCTGGCCTGAACTTCACGCGTGGAATCGTGTAACGTGCGCTTTTCGTCCGGCTCTGTGGCCTTCATGCCACGCCTGTGAGTCACGCGGGTCACTCATTCTTTTCACGTCACGGCACGAACATCTCGTGGTTGGCGCTGTTCTTTTCCACCGCAGACCAATGTCGGGGCTGTTGGGTGCACAGGCGCTGTGTCACCGGCCGCTGCCGCGAGCCCAGAAGGGCTCCAGCTGGAGGCCCAGCCGGCGGCCTGCACACAGGAGCTCGCGCGGCCCCGCAGCCCGGCCCACACACAGCGGCGTCCCGAGCCAGGCCTCATGACGGCGCGTTTAGCGTCTCCCTCCCCTACGCACACACGAGTGCACAGACCTAAGAAACATTTTCCGGTCACTTGTCAAGGTGCTGACACAACACCTGTGGATTATAAATATTATCTTAACATACCACAGACTACCCGAATTTTCATGTAATTTACATTGCCACGTTGATGCACTTTTTTTGCACACACCTCAGAATAGAATTTTTCCTGTTTGTAGCTGCACGCTGATTTTTTTTTTCATTCCAGTAAAAAGCTACTCCAAATCTTTCACGGAAGGACGGAGAGTTGTTGCTTCCGACGGCGGCAGCCTGGCCCTCCTCGCTCAGAAGCACTTACAGGACCTGCGCTATTTACACCATCTCCTAGAAACCGAGGCACGCCAGAAATAAGGCTCCACCGGCAGCTCGGGGGGAAGCCCATTCTCTCACAGGGACGCTCCGAGACGTGCCGCGGGGACGACGGGCCACGGGCGCCAAGCGTGGGGCCCGGGGGGAGGCTGGCCATCAGCACAGTGTCGCTGCAAACCCACACCGCCGTCCGCGCTGAAGACGACACACTCGCAAAACGAAGCCACACGGAGAGGTACTAAAGTATTGGGTCACGCTTGTGACGAATGTTCACTACGTCGGGACACGTCCTTTTCAGCCAGCGGGCCTGGGACTGGACATCCCAACAGCGAGAGGTGGGACCCACACTGACCACGAGGCAACTGACCGGGCACTTGAAACCCACTCTGCTCAGGCTGTTTTTAGGTTTGCAGGTTAGACAGAAAGACGGGGCGCCAGGTAGCGCCGTCAGTTACGCATCTGACTCCTGATATCGTCACGATCTCAGCATCGTGAGATCGAGCCCCGTGTCGGGATCGACGCTCCACGGAAACTCCCCTTGAGATTCTCGCTCTCAGCCCCTCCCCCTCTCCTGCGCACGAGCACGTGCGTGCTCTCTCTCTCTGTCGTGCACGCACTCTCTCTAAACTAAATAAATAGTTAAAAAAAAAAAAGATTTCTACGTTCACCCTAAACTTCTGGTTACTACAAATTCCTTGAGAAACACCACCGGACACAGCACGTGGGCAACTCCAGAAACGCACGCATACACGTCGGATCCGTCTGCACCACACACTTTACGAAGACAAGGAACGGTTCGGTGCAAGCTCCCCTGTGGGGCCCGGGCCCGGGTCTCAGTGATAAACGGGACGGAGAAGGTTCCCGATCCCTCAGCCAGCCTCTCCAGCCGCCCACCCCCGGGACTCCCCCTTCCGCGGGGGGCACAGCCAGCGAGACACGCACGGACACACGGCGCTCGGAAAGAGCGTTCGCCTGCACGACCAACGACTCTGGGAACGTATGGTCCTGCTCTGACGCTCGATTAAAACAACGAAATGCATGTTTAGAAGAAAACAGGCAGCCAGGTCTTCACATAAATAACTGGCAAACGTGAGGTCGATCGCGTCAGCACCTGCCCCGTAAACAGGATTTAAACTGAAGGCGCTGGACGTAAGACAGACGCGCTGACGCCGGTAACGACTTCTGCGGCCGAAGCGCTAAGAGCAGAGGAGAGTGAAGCCAGAGAGGGCGAGGGGAGCACACCTCAGGCTCCCCCACCGCGACATCCGATTTCCTTTTAATCTGCGTTTATTCTTACATTCTTATGCAAAGTTTTCATGTTATTCTACAGTAAACTGGAATTTATTTTAAAAATGTTTTAAATTGCCTACCTATGAATAAAAGATACACCAGCTGTGAGCCCCCATGACCCCTTTCCTGTGTAAGCCCCCGTCTGTGATCCTGTGTGATCCCCTTCCGTGCTCCCCCAGGTGA
>CM052810.1:720528-760519 GCA_028533885.1 Nasua narica
CCACATCCGTCCAGGGACAGACCACCCAAAACGCTGCCGGCGTGAAAACGGCGTCGGCCAGACCTCCCCTCGCCTCCGCACGGGAGCCCCACCTGTCCCCTCGCACCCCCAAGAGTCCAGCCCCGCCCGAGCCTCGCAGAGGTCGTCACCCACAGCTGACCTCCTGACTCCCCACCCTACCCCTCCCTCCCGGGGGGAGGGGCCCCATAAGCAGGCGCTGTGACCACGCACCGTCCCTGGCCTCGGGGAGGGGAGACGTGCGGGCTGAGTCCATCGCCACAGGCCAGTGACTTCATCAGTCAGGCCTCCGCCAGGAAGCCTCCCTAAAACCCAAAAGGACCGGCTTGGGGAACTTCCGGGCTGGAGAAGAGGTGGAGATCTGGGGACAGATGTGAGCCCGGGAGTGTGAAAGCTCCGTGCCCCGTCCCCGTCCCTACACGTCTCTTCCATCGGGCCGTTGTGACTTGGGAGCTTTCCTAAGAAACTGGGGATCCAGCTCCTAAGCTGTTTTCCGGGGTTCTGGGAGCCGCTGTAGCGAGTGAACGGAGCCCAAGGACACGGGTGACAAGTGAGGTGGGGAGGGCCTTGTGGGACGGAGCTGCAGCCGGGGGTCCTCCAGCAGACAGGGTCGGACCGGGCTAGGGTCTCAGTCCCTGCTGGTCTGGAGAACTGGCTGGAGGTGTGGAGGAACCCCCACCCCCCAGGGGAACTGGGTCCAAGCCTAACGGCCCTGCGTCTAATCTACTCTGCTCTTTCCTTACTGGCTCCAGGCACAGGGGAACACTGCCCCCACTGTCTTTAGGGCCAGCAAACCCCTACTGAGCGCCTACTGTATGCAGATTATTCCAGAAACACCCAGGGCAGCAGAGGCCCTCACAGATACAAAGGGCATCTGGCGAGAGAGGAAAGAAAGACTGCAGCCGCTGGAGGGCACGGGCTGGGTGTGGTGGCTCGTGGCTCGTGGCTCGTGGCTCGTGGCTCGTGGCTCGGGAGGTTGGAAAGGACGGGTCAGGAGCACCTTCGACAAGGACATCATCTCCTCCCCGGAACCCTCCGCCAGGCCGCCCGGCCCGTCACTGGGCTCACCCTGACCACAGAAGGACCACACGTATGGGAACGACGGGAGTCCCCCCACAGCGCCGCTGCCAGCCGTGGCAGCGACCTGGGCCTGTGGGGGGCAGGGGCGAGGGGCCGTCTTCCGCAACAGGCCCTGGGCCGCAGCGGGGGTGGCGTTCACATTATCCACCAGAAACCAACCAAACGGCCAGGCAGGCAGGGGCCTTGCCCTTCCCCCCAGGACTTGGGGGCTGCCTGGAGCAGGGCCGCGGGAGATGCTGGGCTCGCCGCGTGGAAGGTGGCACGGGTCAAAGGAAAGCAAGTCCTTTTGGAAACAGAGACAGACTGGGATTCCGGCTCTAGCACGGTCTGTGCGGGTTTCGTCGGGGTCCGGGCACAGAGCTGCCAAAAGCCCTGGGAACTTCCTTCAAGGCAGAAGTGTCGTGTTGTCCCGAAGCACGCCCTTGACCGCGGCCCGGCCGCTGACTCCGGCGGCCCCTGGACAGTCCCTAGGGAGGGGCTGACCCCACACTGACTGTGCTGTGCTCTGGGGCGAGCAGAGGGCCGGCGGGGAGGGAGCTGGGGGAGCTTCCGGCGGGTGGACACTCGAGTGCCGGGAGGGCCCCCGCCTGACCGGGAGGGCCCCCGCCTGACCGGAGAGGGCAGGCGGGAAGCTGGCTCCCCTCCCAGTCCTCCCCCGCCCGCCCTGGGCTTCCTTCCTTTTGGCTGGGGCTCAGTTGTATTGTTTGTTTGGGGGTTTTTTTGAGAGACCGTTTTATTTATTTAAGAGAGAGCACGCAAGAGCTGGGAGGGCGGGGTAGGGAGAAGCAGATGCCCTGTTCAGGGAGCCTGATGCGGGGCTCGATCACAGGACCCCGGGATCATGACCTGAGCCGAAGGCAGAGGCTTAACGACTGAGCCCCCAGGTGGCCCTGAGCCGTGTTCTTCAAAACCGAACTAGGTTTGTAAGGACTGCACTATCAGCGAGTTCCGGGAGTCGTTGTGAGAAACGAAGGAACCCCAAATTCAGAGCCTGCATCTATGGGGGGTGGTCCTGTGGGCTACTCCGTGGGGCAGGTCGGCACTAATCACAAAGCGGGAGTCCTGTCCCCAGCCCTGGTCACCTGGGAAGCCCCCGCAGGGTGTCCAGACGCCCAGGAGACCACCCAGCTGTTGTCGTCAGCCCACAACCTCCCTTCCTGCTGCTCCCCTCCCGAGGCTTGTGAATGCGTGAAGGGTGTGGAGGGTGGGGTCCCGACGGGTCCGTGGACAGCACTGGTGACCGCGGCTGGCAGGGGTGCCTCCAGCAGACAGGGTCGGGACCGGGCTGAGGTCTCCAATCCCTGCTGGTCTGGAGAACTGCCTGGGGGGGTGGAGGAACCCCCCACCCCCCAGTGGGGGGGGAACGGCATCCCCGCCCCCATCCCCCCCCAGCTCAGCTCCACCAGGCCTAGGATAGCCCCGGGCCACCAGGAGCCGGTCACTGGTCACCACCGCCATGGCATTCTGAGCTTAATGGGAAAAGCTTTATTCTCTTTTCTGATCAGAAAAGCAAAACATGATCTGCTTAAAACTTCTCACACAAAACAGAAACACAAAGATGAAAATACCAACAACCCATAATCGTGGCTTTTGGAGATAATCAGCGGCTAACACTTCTATGCATTTTTTCCACATTGTTTTCTAAGCGTCTGTTCACATGAATCCAGACAGAGGTGTAATACGCAAAGCAGGACTGTGTTACACATACGGTCTGTGATTTTTTTTCTTTAATTCTTCATTAAAGTAAATTTATCAATCGAATTATTAGCTTTTATTTCAAGATTATATTCTTTGTACATTATTGGTATTAAAATATCTTCCCTGCAATGATGGTAATTTTTCAATGGCCTTATTGACAAAAAAAATTTTTTTTCACTCAACAGAGCGCAGACCTCCCATCAGTAAACCTCTCCTGACATCACCTCCCGCAAGGACCGCGGGGGCTCGTTCCCTGGCAGGGATGCTCTGCACACGGAGGCCTGAGGTCCCTCCAGGGAGGCGGCCGGCAAGCCTGCTGTCAGGGTGGTCACCCCTGTGCTCCTGGGCTGTGACTTCCCGGGGTCCCTCCCTGCAGACGTAATGACACACTGTTGAGGTGAAGGGGGTCGCTCCCGCGGTGCAGTTAACCAACCTTCCACCGGGCTTCGAAACAAAGTAATAAACAGGAAAAGGACATCAGAAAACAATAAAAGGTGATCTTTTTGTATTTATTTGCTTTTTTATTGCCTCTGAAACCATTTACACCCCTAAGGCGAGGGATCATAAAACAACCTGACTCTTTGGGAAGGACACGCCCTGCCGTGGCCGCGGCCCCAGCACTTACGGCCCCGAGGACTTGCCGAGACGGCGGTCGCTGACGTTCGAGGCAGCGTGCAGACGGTCGGACAGGCTCAGGCGGTCCACACACGGGCTGTTTTCGGTTAAAACCCATGTCAGAGTGTTAAGCCTTCTGGTCCCTTAATAGTGTAAACTAAAAGACCAGACTTTAAGGCTCCGTGCTCTTGATCGCTGAGGTCCTCACTCAAAACCCAGGGAACAGGGTCCCCCGACAAGCCCCTCAGGGATGGTGACAAGAACGTGTACAGAGGGGCAGTCGGGTCCCCACCCAGGAGCCCCGACCCTCCGTCTCCCCCTCCCTCGCATGCACCACCCGCACGGGGGCAGGACCCCGCCCGCCACACCGAGGCTCCAAACGGCCCCGGGAGACGTCCCCTCGGGTGTGCTGCGCAGGACACGCGGGACCTCCGGAGGCTCCTAACTACGAGTGCTGGTTCTGGGCCGGCCAACGAGCCCCCCCGCTCGGCCCACAGCGAGCACAAACGGAGTAAAATGAACATTGTTAGCGGAGATAAATTTGGAATTGTTAAGGCTTCAAAAAGAACAAGCCAGACGACTTTATAATTCACAGCGTGTTTACTCCTTTTCCAGGGGCAAAAGCAGTGAGCACTTCCTACAGGAAAGGCAGGAAGAAGGACTAGCAGAGGGGCGCTGGGCGGGCTCAGTCGGCTGAGCGACCCTTGACTTCGGCTTAGGACAGGATCTCAGGGTGCTGAGATTGAGTCCCGGGGCTTCGTGCTGGGCGAGGAGCCCGCTTGCGGGTCTCCCTCTCCCTCTGCCCCTCGCCCACACGCCCTCTCTCAAATAAACAAATCTTTAAAAAGAAAAAAAAAAGACTAGCGGGGACCCTCCTGTCCTGAATGAGGCAGGGACAACCCTGTTCACAGTTCTCGGGACGTCATGGCAGCCCCTCGGACGTACACGTTTTTTAAATTTCTAAGACTAACGACACACAAGAGGCACTGCCTGGTTCCCTCCCACCGTTATTTACCAAATTCAGTATCATCAGACAGGCAGGGAAAGTAAGCAAGTTTCGAGAGAAACCTGAAAGTGAATTAACAAATAAAACCTAAAACCTTTAAACTTAACAGTAGTGTTTGCAAAACACAGCGACGTCAAGGTCCTACCAGCTGCGCAGAAGCACCAACATCAGAAACATTTACCACCTGAGCTCTGGGGGATATTTATTCTCAACCCAAGTATGTTTGGTTGCTAAAATGTTTCTTTCTACAACCGTGTTTTCCAGAGCATCCCGTGGGTCCACTTAGGGAAGGAGCGGCGGGGAGAGCACGTCCCTCCCGGGGCCGCAACCACACAGTCTAAGGTCCAAGCGCCCAAACAGGCTGGACGTGACTCGGGAGGAAAAATGACTAGCTTTGAAATGCTCGTGCGCCCGCCTACCCTGCCTTTTATTACACACAAACGAGACCGCATTCTGCATTTCACATTTTTGTCCTGATCATTCGGTTCTTTACGCTTGAAAAAACTTCTTGTCCAGGTGCAATCCGCTCTGCTCGTGGTTCTCACCCTCGTTCACGCAGAAGTCCCAGCAGAAAGACCCACTTCCTCACTCAGCACATGCCCGCGTCCCCGCCTCGGCCCCCACCCCACGAGGGTCAGCCTGCCCCTCTCCTCGCCACCCCCCTCCCCATGAGACCAGCACGCAGCTGACCCGCCCCCCACCTCCTGCTGCTGTTCGGGAACCTTCCTTCCTCGTGGAGCTTCTCCGGAAGCAGAGAAACGGAGGTCTGGAGCGTCAGCCGTCCACGGCGGGCCCACCGACACCAGCAAACAGCCTCCTGACACACTGGACGGTCCACCGCTTGGTTCCACTCACCTCCCCACTGCCCTCTGGGTGAGAAGCAGCGGGCCCAGGGCCGGCTTCCATCCGCGGGCCCAGGGCCGGCTTCCCAGCCCCTGTGCGCCCCTCTGGCTCCCCAGCCGCACACCCTCATCCGTGGCCGTCCCCCGATGCAAAGCCGGTGCCTGCAGGGGCTCCCTGAGGACGGCCGGCAAGAGGGACCCGAAGCAGGTACGGGGCCCCAGGATCAGCATCAGCAGAGAGGCCCGAGTCTCCCTGAGCCGGGGCCCAGGGAAGACAGGGCAACTATCAGGGCCCCAGACACACAGGGAATCCACCAAGAGGGGCGGGGTCAAGAGGTGACCTAAGGTTTGGGATTTGGGAATATCTGGAGCCAGTGGACACTGAGGCCCAAAAGTGTGTGCTGCCTGAAGCAAGGCGGTAAGGCCCGGGGAGCAGCCGGGAGCAGGGGAGCAGCTGGGCCTGGGGAGGAGCTGGATGCAGGGGAGCAGCTGGATGCAGGGGAGCGGCCGGGGACAGGGGAGGAGCCGGCCCAGGGAGAAGCCAGGCGCAGGGGAGCAGCTGGGCCTGGGGAGCAGCTGGGAGCAGGGGAGGAGCTGGGCCCAGGGGAGGAGCTGGATGCAGGGGAGCAGCTGGATGCAGGGGAGGAGCCAGCCCAGGGAGCAGCCAGGCGCAGGGAGCAGCTGGGCCTGGGGAGGAGCTGGCCCCAGGGGAGGAGCTGGATGCAGGGGAGCGGCCAGGGACAGGGGAGGAGCCGGCCCAGGGAGCAGCCAGGCACAGGGGAGGAGCTGGATGCAGGGGAGCAGCCGGGAGCAGGGGAGGAGCTGGGCCCAGGAGCAGCCAGGCCTGGAGAGTAGCCAAGTACAAGGGAGCAGCACTGGTTTGTTCTGCCAAGTAGTTTACTGCAGGGACCCTGAGCAGCTCTCAGCATCTCCAGGAGGCTGGAGAAGCAGGCAGATTAACAGAAATCAGAAACGGCCATGGGGCATTCTGGCCAGAGCTGGCCCCCAGTTCTGCACGGTCTCCCCAGTATTCGAAGGGCAAAGGAACAGGAGCTCCTGGGCCTCCCTGCAGGACTCTTGCCCCAACGCTGCCGGGGAGGAGGCCACAACCAGCTCTGCCTCCCGCGCGGACTGTCTTACTGTGGACAAGGAGGAAAGAACCGTCTTTCGAAGAAAGGATGCCTCCATGTCCTCCTGCCAACCCGCGGAGGCCACGGGCAACACCCAGAGGGGACCGCGGAGTCCCCAGCCCAAGTTACTAAGGACACTCGCAAGCAGCGGCAAACCCACGGGGCTCCCGTGGACACCTGCAAAGCAGCCACGTGTGCCGAGGGGACACAGACTGAGGCTGCGTTTGGAGAGAATTTCAGAGAAAGCGCAGGAAGAGCGGATGGTCAGGCTGCGGCCCTGGGGTGCTGGAGGCGAGCCAGCGCCCTTCACGAAGCCGAAAATGTGAGGGCCAGCCTCGCCAGCGTCATGCCTCCCCTGTCACACGCGACCGACACACTGGGGCGCCTCGCTCGGCCAGGCCGCGCGACCCACGACTCCCAGCTTCATGAGGAAGGGAGATGCTGATGCCGCCACAGCTCACCAGCACCTCGGGGACAGTGCAGGCCGTGGACGGCCAGTCACAGAGGGATCGACGCCGTCTGGCCCCACTCAGACTCGTCAGGGTCACGGAGACACAAAACGGACCGGAGGTCAGCGGGCCGGGGATGTGGTCTGGACTGGGGACAGCTCTGCAAGACGGAGAGTCCCAGAGATGGACACTGGGGACGTGAATGTGTGCAGTGTCTCGGATCCGTATCCCCTGAAACGGTCACGGCACTAAGTTTTACGGAAGGTCAATTTTACCAGAATAAAAGAATTGCTTCGTGTCTCCCTGATGCGTCTAAACCTTTGGGACAAACGGCTTTGGCGTCGGCCACCCTCCTGCGGCCATGAGTGCCTCACGGCACGTTGTGCATGTGTGTCAAGCGGCCTCCCACGGACACTTGGTGTGGCAGAGAGGCCCACAGAAGCAGCACAGGATGTGCCCGAAGAGCGGCCGGGCCAGACCCCACCCCTGCTCCCTCCATGCGTCCCCCACGCCCCTCGGCGGCTTATGGCTGGGGTGGGGCTGGGGGTCCCCCACGGGGCTCCCACCACCACGTCCATCAACACAGGAGGTTAGTTCTCTGGTTGAGATGAGAATGGTCCCCGTTGGGTGTCGGGGCTCCTGCGAGACCCCAAGCCCCGAAGACGCTCCCTCGTGAATGGGAGATGGCAGGCCTTGGGGGGGAAGGGGAGGAAGGGAGTCCGGAGGACAGGGGCGCGGGGCACGGTGACCCCACACACACCTGCCCCTCCCTCCATCTGCACCGGCCCCAGGCAGAGACTTTGCGCCCAGAGACTTTCCTGACGGGAGTTTCACTCCATCCTTATCAACAGTTACCTGCCAGCGGGAGATCAAATGGCCAGAAAGTGATCTTCCCACACAGTAACCTGGGAAGGAACTTTCCATTCTGCCCGAGACGAATGGAACCCGAGAAGCCACAGTGCCAAACAAGAAGTAAATCCACGGAGATCTTCTTCCGAAAGACGAACACGACGACCCCTCGGGAATCCCACGGATCTGTCCCATGTGGGGCAAACCGTTTCTTCTTACTCAAATATGTTCACTCATAGGAATTCTTACACCCACGAGAACCACAACATTTTAAAGGACTTCATTTCACTGAAAGTGACACAGCTTTAAGCGGAATGCCCACATAGACGGGCCTCGAACTACCGCACGTTCGCAAACATCCGACAGACTCTGCTCTCGACTCCCAGGCTTCGGCTCACATCCGCCACACGCGTCTGGTTCCGACGCCCAAACAAGCACCAGCCCTAGGTCTCTCCCGGCACGGAGCTCCGGGGCGGCTGCAGGAAAAGCACCCACCTCTGAGACAGCGCAGACACCGCCCCAGTGGGGGTGCACTCGACACCGAACCCCCACGCAGGCCTCGGGACTAAACGGCTGCTGCGGCCCAAAGGACGGAAGGAAGGGGGGACCTGCTGGCCGACCTCTCTCCAGCCAGAGGGCCACGCGCTCACAGGTTCTCTGCCCAGATACACACCCAGCGGGGCCGTGCAAGGGGCTCCGGGGAGGAGATGTGGGGCGGGTGACCCACAGCCAACGGCAGAGCATGTCCCACAACAAGGAAAGGGCCGCGGCTCTGCGCCTGGCCCTGCATATTGCTCGCTCCCCACCATGCTCGCGATCGGCCTAACTGTGGGGCCTCCCTGAGACTCCTAATTAAGGTTTCCGCGATAGTGATCAAGAGGGGAAAAGACCCTGCCCTTGAGACAGGCCAGCCCCCCCCCCCACCTGTGTGGGACTGGGGGCTACACATCCTGCCTCCCCCTCACCGTGGGGGGAAAGGTCACCACCTAGACCCGGGAGGGCTGCAGGGAGCCAGCCCTCATGCCTATCCCCAGGTAAGCCCAACCACGAACGGAGGAGCTCATCCATCTCTGCGGTGAACCAGGGGAGACTTAATTAGGCTGCTCTTTACCTGTGGGGACACCGTGTTCTCCTGGGGAGTGACTGGCCAGGTTTTCTGGGAAGCAGAAACCAGCTGCAGGATTTCGGGAAGAGCACAGCTCTAAGTGTGGGGAGGGAAAACGGAGAAAGCACTTGGAAGCTAACTCAAGAGGTGCCTGATTGCTCTTGTTCGGGCCCTTGACTCCCCAGCAAAAGGTCTCACGTCACACACGGCGCCACCGTGTCCGGACTCTGGTGTGCGTGGACGCCCTTGCCGGGCGGGGGCAGGACCTCCGGCCGGAAGGCGCCCCCTCTGCCCTCGGGACTGCTGCTCCCGCGGCCGGGCCAGGCGGGCGCGCAGCCGCCTCCCTGTCTGCCCCCATCCACTCACTCCACACCTTGTGCCTCCCTCTTCCTGGAGACTTCACAGTCTCCGTGAACCCAAATCAGAACTCGGGAAACCTGGACTTCAGACGGAAAGGCCAACCCGTGACCCCCGGAGCAGGCCGCCACGACTTCGGGGGGATCCGACTTTGCTTCTGTCTCGGGGGCAGGGCTGGAATTCAGCCCAACTCACCATCCTGCCCTCTGCATCTTCATTCTGAACAAATAACTCGGGACACTGTCTCTACTTCAAGTCACTTCGTAAGCCACGCGGTTTGACAGCAAATGCTAAGTTACACCGAACTGGAAGAGGAAGGCTCTCTGGTTTAGGAAGAACACGGAGAAGGCGGGGTGAGGCTGCTGGGAGCCCGCCGCCCCCTCTGGTGCCCGGGGCAAGCCGTACCTGCAGCAGGCTAGAGGGCTGGGGTCGCCGCCCGCGCCACGGCCAGCGGCAAGAGCAGGGCTCAGGCACCGGGAAGAAAAGGGGCACCCGACGGGAAACGCCGTTATCCCATGCGGGCCATGCTCACAGGCCTCAGTGGCTGCCAGGGACTGGGCACCTGTCACATTCTTTCTCCTTCCCCCAAATACAACCAAGCCCCCTTTCCAATGTCACCTACACAAACGACCTCCGACCCCAGCACGGCCACAGCCCCTGCACCCAGCACCGCTAATTCTGCATCGCTACCAGGTTCGTGGAGAGACGGGAGCCGGGCGGCGGAGGGACGGCATCCTGGTCCCTCCAGGGAGCCTCGGGGACAGAGGGGAGAGCAGGAGCTGGGTGTAACTTGTCCCATCACAGTTCGCAGAAGAGGTTTTGTTACTTCAGCGTTTGCCCGATGACGGACCTGGTCCTCCTCCCCGCGGCCAGCCGCCTGTCAGGGGCCCAGCCTCGCCGTCCTGCTGCCGAATGTGTAACAGGAGGCCCCACCCGCAGAAGACCAACACCACAGGCAAAGCTAGGGGTCAGAGCCACAGGCCCAGGGAGGTCAGCCCCCCAGATGCAGGGCCGAGCCGCCACAGCAGGGGTCCCGCCCTTCGGTCCCCCCTTGTCACAGTTACAGCCACACCACCATGGTGCTCGCCCGTTTCCATCAGCGGCGAGCCCGGGGGGGCTGCCGAGCGCTGATAGGGGCCCCCAAACTGCAGGCTGGCCCGGATCCGGAAACAGGTCGGAGGCACCGGGCAATGTCAGGAGACCATCGCCGTGGCGCACCTGCGTTGGGGCTCCCCGACTTCTAGACTTTCCACGGTCAGCAGCCACCTCCTGGCCTCGAACATGCAATTCCAAATCCATTTGAGAAGCTTCCTTTCCAGAAGGGCCCAGGAGACCAGAGACCTACCTTCCACGTCACACCCTGCATCCCGACAGAGAAGCGGCCCCAAAAACCTGGTCAAACGGTCACAGACGGCAGATTTCACCCCCGGCCCGGCGACCACCACACGGGTGTGAGGCCAGAGCACACGGGCCCGAGCACGTCCCGGCCCGCACCTCGGCCCAGATTCCCGGGGATGGGACGGCACAGGGCCGGGGGCACTCTGGGGGTCTCAGAGACAGGTGCACCTCGCAGAGACCCCCGGCGGCGGCCCAGAAGCCCCCGCACGTATCTGAACCCTGACCGACAACACGGACCCTGGAGTCCCACTCGGGGGCGGCTCTGGAACCCGGCGCTCGGCCAGCCCCACTGGGAGAATGAAGCAAAATGGAATCGGATATTCACGATCCTGGATTCTGCCCGGGCAGGACGAGGCATCCCCTGAGCCGCAGGGACTGGCCGTGGCAGGGTGGGGACAGGCCGGCCCTCGCGGTGAGGAGCGCGAGACGCCCTCCGTCCCACTAAGGACACGAGGGTAAGAAATTAATAAAGACCAATGTCAACCCATTTCTTTAATGAAGTGTGAGGGTGCAAAGGAAAAGCAATTAATTCTCTTTTCGTTTACTTCTTCACCTGCCAAATAGGGCGTCTGGCCAACCCACGACGCAGTGTGGCTTTTTAATGAGACAAACTACGGTATAATTACTCAGTTTTACGGCTAAGTTTCTTGTTAATAAGTCAGGTAGTAAGAAGAGGGACCTGCAGGTTTTGGAACCAAGCCGCTCTCTAAAAAGAAACAGAACAATTTATGAAATCAAAAATTTACTCCGATTTAAGAACAACAATAAAAAACCTATCACCTTCGGCAGAAAGAACAGGACATCACTTCTCGCAGAATCAACCATTAGAGAGGAGACGTTAACAGATGTACTTTTACACTTAACTAATCTACTCCTTAATTTGTGAGGCGGCGAGAGAACATAACGTCACAGATCAGCCAGAAACGGACGACGTGTTCAAACCACTCAGTCGGCAGAAAGGAGCTTCTGGAAGAAAACGTCACCCAGCGCTCGAACCCCTGCTCGTCCCTCCGCACCGCTGAGCACACCCGGGCCGAGCTGTGCGCGGCGAGGGCGCCGCCGTGGAGACCTGACGGCGCGTCTCCCGAGGGGTCCCTTCCCCACCGCGCCGGCCGACGCGCTCGGGCGAGCCCCGTGAGCACCGCAGCCCTCGAAGGAACGCGCTCGTCCGAGAGCCCAACTGCGAGGAGAGGTACCGTCACACACTGTTTAAGTAGAAAAAACCACCTCCTGCTGGGTCTGTTGTCCATTAAGATTTAATTACTGCTTAAGTTTCAATAAGGCTCTTCTGAGCCTGTTGAAAGCTTTTTCATTGATTAAAAAAACGTGTTTCCCAAGCAGCACGAGAGACACCATCTCACACACAACGAACTGCTTCGCGTTGCGCGTAACTCGATTTCCGTTCCGGACAAAAAGGCTCAGGGATGCCTGGTGGGGGCACAGGTGACGGCGCTGAATCACACACCTAAAAGGGGAGAAAGTGGTGAATTTCATGTTACGTGTGTTTTACCACAATGAGGAAAACTCCCCATAAACTAACTTGTGTGTTTGTTCGCTAAACTGATACTTCCTTCTAACGTTAAAGATCGCCCCAACTTACCTACCAGGTAACGTGTCCCTCATTTCGCCACATACTTTTCAGCAGCAGCAGCACACATCCCGTCGTCCACGTCTCAGGCGATGACGTCAGGAGCGGCAGGCGCTCGGGCCCCGCTCGGCCTCGCCCGCACGCGGGGGCCGCCCTGACCTCCTCCCCCCGCGTCCGCCTGTGGTTCACGCTCCCCTGCAGCCCCCCCGGCCCCACGCACGCCCCGCGCGTATTTCCTGTGCGTCACCTGCCACGCACACACAGCCTGCAGAACGGCTTCCGGCTGAAGCCGTAGTGCATACAGCAGGCGCCCAATAAATACCCGATGAACATCCCACATTGAGCGCCCAGTATGTGCTAAGTACGGCACAAACTCTTTTTTATAAGAATCGCAATGGGGGCGCCTGGGTGGCTCAGTTGGTTGAGCGACTGCCTTCGGCTCGGGTCGTGGTCCCGGAGTCCCAGGATCGAGTCCCATGTCGGACTCCCGGCTCTGCGGGAAGTCTGCTTCTCCCTCTGACCTTCTCCCCTCTCATTCTCAGTCTCTGTCTCTAATAAATAAATAAAAATCTTTAAAAAAAAAAAAAGAATCGCAATGGGCTGCCCCCCAACACAAGTCCCCCAGGGCCGCAAGCTCGCCTCGCTGACTCCCACTCGACGTCAGACGACGGGCGAATGAGCGAAGGGACAGCAGGAGCGAGAGCGAGAGAGGCCGGCCCCAGGGCCACCGTGCGGCCTTCCCCACACGGCTGCCGCTCTCGGGGCCGCGCCGACACCGGGTGCCACTGGGGGAGGAGGCGCAGGGGCCGCATGGCTCTCCCGCCTCTTCAGGGCTCGTGTCCGCATATCGGACTCAAAACGACGTCCACATGTTTCCAAAGACAAAAGGTCCCTGCCTACCGTCACCGGTCACTTTCAGTGTAGCTCTGACTCACCTTCCATAGCAGTGATCATCCCGAAATTTTATTCCATGTAATAATTTTAAATTAATTCCATGACTTTAAAACTTGGGTTTTACTGGCAAATTTCTGAGATCTCGAAAAATCACACAGGAATCTAGATGACATCCTAATGGCAGAACCTCAGTGTCCCTAATCCTCAGCTGAAAATAGGCAGGAGGAAATCCTCTTTTCTCGGGAGGAGGGAGATCACATAATGCCGCGTGGGGTGGCCTCCTCGGCCGGCCCGTCCAGGCCGCTGGGGTTCGCGGGAACGGGCACAGAGAGGCTGGAGGAGTCCTCCCGGCCCGGCTGCAAACGCCGTCACAGACTCCTGGTCTCTCTTTACGCCAGGACCGCTCCGCCTGCGCCGCCAGCGAAGCCAGGGCCGCGAGACTCGCGACCGTTGTCAGGCCAGAGGAGCCGTGCCCCGGGGGCATGCGTGCTCCGGGCGCAAATCCTGCTCGAGGGAGGGCCCGGCTGGAGAAGCACCCGCCAGGGAAAGAGACGGCCACGGGGACGGGGGCTCGGCCACCGGCGTGTGCGCCCCCGGCACGGACCAGCACGTCGGGGTCCCGTGTGCACAGGCGGCTGCAGGACACGCCCTGCTCCGCGAGCTGGGAGGTCGGGTCCGTGTCCGACGCTCCCTTTCCAGACCCACCAGAGGCGCAGCATCGTGCCGCCCGGAGCCCAACAGACGCCCGCGAGCGCCACTCCGCCGACTGGAGGCACCGGGTCACGATGCGCCAGCCCGAGCACACACACCCAACCCGGGTATGTGCCAACCCCGGGACATCTGTCCCGTCCCCGAGCGGACGCTGGCATCGGGATTACAGTCCCAAGCCAGAACAATGCCCCATAGCCCGGTCCCCGAGCAGACGCCTTGCTCCCGCCGGCCTCCCGCAGCAGCGGCCAAGAGAAACTCCCGCACGTCCCGAACCGGGCTCTGTTACAGCTACGAAGGGCCAGTCGCCAAAATCTAGGCCACAGTTTTAAAGAAATAACCCATTCCCACTAAATATTTATTTTCAGGGGCACCGGGGTGGCTCAGTGGGTTAAAACCTCAGCCCAGGTCGTGATCTCAGGGTCCTGGGATCGAGCCCCGCATCGGGCTCTCTGCTCGGCGGGGAGCCTGCTTCCCCCTCTCTCTCTGCCTACTTGTCATCTCTCCGCTCTGTCAAATAAATAAGTAATCTTTAAAATATATATATACGTTTATTTTCACCTCAACAGATTTTGTGGAACACCCGTTTCTGTATTTTTTACAGAGCTGTAAGCAAATGTAATGTGCTTGTCCAAGGTCCTCTCTCCGGTCCTCCCACCTGTGTCCACAACCCAAACAGGGCTGGCTCACAGCAAACTGCCGCGGACTGACGAGCGCCTCTCCCAAACTTGTACACGCCAGCCCTGACGGCCAGCATGACGGGACCAGGAGACGGGGGTCAGCCGCACCCCCACAGCACATGAGTGAAGGCCGCGTGGGGCCACACGGGACGGCGGCCGTCTGTAGGCCAGGGAGACGCTCTCACCAGAAGCCGGATGTGCCGGCTCCTTGACCCTGGACGGTCTGCAGTCTAAGCCGCCGGCCTGGGGTGTTTGTTACTGCAGCCTGAGCTGACTGAGACATACTCAGCCAGCACCTGTCTCTCTTTGTGTCTTAAAAGCTAACACTGAAAATCAACATCCACGCTCACGGACTCTGTAGCGAGCACCTTAAACACCACGTGAACTCTTGCCGAAAACGATTCCTCCTGGACCACACCCTTAGCACCGATTTCCTTGATCATCGAGCCCGTATGTTAAGATCACTGTTCCAGAAACCTGCTGGCCGCTGACCTCCCCTAATAAGACGCAGGGAAAAAAGCGCCGAGGGAAAGAGTCCAGTGAAAAGCCAGAGCCGAGGGCGCGGGGAGATTCAGTTGGTTGAGCGACTACCTTCGGCTCTGGTCATGATCCTGGAGTCCTGCGATCGAGTCCCACGTCGGGCTCCCTGCTCGGTGGGGGGGTCTGCTTCTCCCTCTGACCCTCCCCCTCTCATGCTTGCTCTCTCTCTCTCCCCCTCAAATGAAAAAAAAAAAAAAAAATCCAGAGCAGAGGGTGCAAAGCCGACTCGCAGCACCGGGGCCTCGGCGGAGGCGGTGCGGCCTGCTCCTGCAGCCCCTGCACTCCCTCCCTGCACACCCCTGCTGACGCGGGAGCGCGAGAAGCCCCCGGGGCCGCACCAGCGAGGAACAGCCTGGAAGGGGGCACCGGCTCCCGTGAGGTAGGCTTCCGTGCTCCCGCGAGGTAGGCTTCCGTGAGGAATCGGGAGCATTCGGGGCAAAGGGAGGCAGGCGCGTCCCTGCATCTTCCCGGACTCCTTATGCCGGCTTGGTAAACACGAGCCACACTGACAGCCTCCCACCGACCCCCACCCTCCAGGGACGAGGCAGGCGCTGCGCAGGGCGCGGGGATGAGGCCTCCCGGCTCTGCTCCGTCTCCCAGGGGCGGGAAAGCTCGGGAAATGCAGACTCGGGGCCGTCGGAAACTGCTGACCACCTGGCTTTACAGCAGACGCGACCCGGGCCCTTCCGCCCCCGGCCCCTGATTCTCCCCGCCCCCGGCCCCTGATTCTCCCCACCCCGGGCCCCTGATTCTCCCTGCCCCCAGCGGCACGCACACCGGGCACGCCCGCCTGCGTTCCAGGACGTCCCATCTCGGGACCAAGGCAGGCAGGGCTTTCCTACACAGCCCTGTCCGCACGCGCCTCCGCAAGACGTAGTGTCTGCGGGTTTCCTGAGCACCAAGGCGCAGGGCCCAGGCCAGCAATGGGAGGGGGGCCGGGCCGGGCAGGGGTCGGAGCAGGTCACGGCCACAAACTAGCTTCTCCAGGCAGCGCGTCAGGGCGCCCAGCGCGTTCCCAGCCCCGAGCTCACCCTAGTTCACAGACCTGTGCCCCCACGTCCTCCTGCGAAGGGCACAGCTCTCCCCGCAGTCTTCCCTAACCGCACGCTGGGCGGGGAAAAGCAGGTCCAAGCAGGTGCAGGGGCACCTGGGGTACGTTTACCAACAAAGTTACAGAGGTCAGGGTATCTCCACGAAGCGACGCCCCTCCCGACACTCCAGGAACCGGGCCAACGGCTCACATTGCCCTCCACCCTCCGCGGACGCGGCGGCCGCCCCGGGGGCAGAATAGACAGAGCACCCCTCCCCGAGTCGTGGGGGCTGTTTCCTCCTTCTGTGCAAGGGCCGCAGGACGTCCCACCTGCTTCCGGGAGGGGCCGGCCCACCGTCCTGTCTCGGAGTCGGTCTCCGTCTCTCGGTCTCTGTCTCCCTCCGTCTCTCTTGGCAGCTGTGCAGGCTACCCCGTCCGGGGACAGGGCGGAGGGTGGGGGACAGCACACTGGGGGCACAGACGCCCCGTCCGTCAGGCTACCCCTTCTTCCCGTCCCTTCTTCCCGTCCCTGGGCTGCGTAAGTCACTGGCCTTTGGCCAAAGAGTCTTTTTCGCAAGTAACAAACCGTCTCTTGAAACTCCTGTCTTGTCTTCCAAACCCAGGGAAGGGATCTTACGGTTATTATCTTTCTGAGCCGAGAAAACTTTCCCGCTCCTTCTGAGGAGCGTGTAGCTGTGATTCGCAGGAAAAGAGCTTCTTCCCGCCGCGGTTACGGACCACGGGAGGGGGCGCTGACGGAGCTGCCCCAGGGCCGCAAGCTGGGGCCTGGCCTCAGCCCAGGTGACTAACAGAGAAGCTGAGGGAGGAAACCAGAAATCCCGCTGACTCCCGGCTGCTCTCGGCTGGGGCGGAGGCCTCCCTCCAGGCTGTGAACCAGGGCCCCCCGGGGGGACAGTGAGAGACCACAGGACCGGGGGAGAGCCGGCACGCTCGGGGGGCGGGGGGAGAGACAGGGGGCCGCAGGACAGCGTGCTGCCCGGGGTCACTGTCCCTGCAGCCGGGGGCGGGGGGCCGTGCCTGCTGAGGCAGAGGGGAAATGCGGAGGACACCCACACGCACTCCTGAAGCCACCGAGTGGGCCAGCTTCCTACCTGTGCCCCAGGACAAGGGTTCTCAACCTTAGCTAAGGCACACACTCATTCGAGAAGCTAACAGAAATTGGGAAACCCCATTATTTTGCCCAGAAACAAAAGGCACTTATGCGGTCTGAGGGGGGCTGGGTCCCAGCCGCGAGCAGGTAAGGGCCGGGCCCTCCTCCCAGGCCCCGCGGAGCAGCCAACAGAGGCAAGAAGGGGTTCCCAAGCCAGGGGCCCACGCACCCCCGGACCCGCCGCAATCCACAGGGCAGGCTGTTCCGGGACGCAGGGAAACGCTTCGCGTGGAAGCCAGCCAGCCCGACATGCGGACCCACCAGGGGCGTGGGGACCACAGGCTGTGGCCCCGAGGCCCCAGAGAGCCCTGCTGGGGGGCTGACTGTGCGGGGGGCTGGGCCCGATGCCTGCCGCTCCCACACGGTGAGGACGCCGGCTAATGTGTCCAGGAAGGAGAACCCAAAAGTCCGAAGTCACATGAGCCGTATCTTAACAGACCGCCATTAATCACTCAAGATCCCCGGAGCTTCCCTGGAAGCGGCCCGGCGACCTCGGCCACGCCCTTCTCCACAGTCCCAACACGAGGAGCAGTCACTCGGGCAGATGTTTCCGCAGGCACGACCCTGTGCCAGGAACCAGTCCAGGCGTGTGGTGGGCGGCCCAGAGGCAGGGGGAGATGTGGGGTCCACGGACGTGGACGGGGTGCTTGGGGCTCCTCCAGGCAGGGGTGCACCCGGAGGAGAGAGGGCGCCGGCGCGGAGCCCCGCGGGAACCGAGAAGGGCCAGCGGCAGGCGAGAAGGCCACAGGGCTGCCATGCGGCCTCCCTGCCGGACACAGCCCCGTGCCCCAGCCCCGCCCCCACATGTGTTCCTGTGCTGGGCTTTCTGCCCACCACCCCCACCCGAAGGGAGCCCCCAGGGACCAGGCCTGGCTGTGCTCGGCTCGGAGAGGAATCGGTGCGCGCACAGGGCGCTGGCCAGTGTGGGCCGGGAGGGTCGAAGGACAGCAAGGGCCTCCGGCGTGATGGAGACGGGGATGAGCCCACCCAAGTATGAGGACGGACCCGTCGGCACGACAGCGGAGTTCAGCTGCGAAGGAGACAGAGACGTGGGGGCAGGAAAAGTGTGCAGCTTGAGAACAAGTGATCTGCAGGGCCGGCCACGGCCACTGGGTCTCAGGAGGGACCCAGACGATCACGGAGAGAGAAGGAGACGCGGGGTCCCAAACCAGAGGGAGATGAGAGCAGGCCAGGCAGGGCTGGTGGGCTGCCTGGAGGAGAGGGCAACCTGTCTATGACTGCGTTCCCTCCAGGAAGCACAGGGCAGGGTCTCACCAGTCGGGTGAAGCGGAGGGTCTGAGGGTCTGAGCAGCGTGGGGCTTCAAGCAGCAGGGGACGTCCGCGTTCCCAACGGGACCCGCGAGCTCGTGCAGGGAGGCACCCTCATCATGCGGGTCTCTGGCGAGAACCCTGGGGGGTCAGCCGGCGGCCTGGGGCTCACAGAGCTGGAGGCCAGCTGGGCCTTCTGACCTCGGCGAGCCGCTGTTCTCTCCGATGCCCGCGTGCGAGTGAAGGCGACAACGGTCGTCACTCAATCCTGCTGAATCTCTAATGCTATAAAAATTGCCTTCCATTGATTTTTGCTGCAAATAAATAGCATTTTTTTCCTACATTTAACGTGGTCAGAAAAGCATTTGTAAGTCTGGGACTTAGGGATCCAACCGTCTCTCAACAACCCGGGTTCTGTTGGAACATATGGTCCGAGCACCAAGGAACAATTTGTGTTGAGGTTTGTAAACACAGAGTTTCCTGTGCAGTTAAGCGGCAAAGCTTGTTTGCCGGCGGAGTCACGCAGTTTCCACCGACTGTAAACGGAGACGGCATTCTCATCCCTGGAAATTAACCGACTCCAGCAAAAGCCATCATATAAACCGCGGTCCACACTGTGATTAAATTCACCCTGTGGCTCGGAGTACGAGCATCTCGGGATCGCTCGTCCGACACGCAGAGCTTCTCCGGGCTCGGGAGGGCAGGGCGGGGAGCTCACCGAGGGCCGCAGCGTAAAGGGGAAATTAGAGGCCAGGCAGATGGCTTTCAACTGTGCGGCTGGGACCGCGGCCCTGAGGACAGGCGCGGGGCGGGCGGACTCGCCTCCACACTTGGCCAGGCCGGGCCACGCGGCCCGGCGGCTCACCGCCTTCCAGCACCTGCAGGCCTCGGCGGGAAAGGCCATCCCACGCGGGGTGAGGGGAGGAACTCCGCCTCCCGCAGCATTTTAAGCTGTTCGACAGAGACTGAGGGACCGAGTGGAAGGGACGTCCGCCCTCGGGAACAGCCGCCTCTCCGGCGAGCGCGGACCCAAGCAGACGCAGAGGCGGCGGGACCTTCGAGAAGGGTGACGGCCCTGCAAGGCAGCCATGCCTACAGTCCTCCGGGGACCCCAAATAGTCACTTTCCCTGACGAAGAAAGCCCTACTGCCACAGCTTGTTCCAGAAACAGGACACACCTAGCAAGGAAAGCCTGCTCAGTTTTCGGACCCGGGGACGGGTATCTTCAAAATGTAAGAAAGGTCCTAGAAAAAGCCGAAAGTGTGAGAAACGAGTGCAGACGGGCAGCGCGGCAGAGGGAGGGGCAGACGCCCAGGCCGAGCGACTGGACACAAGCCACAGGCACGGAACAAGACGAAGCTCAGACCCACAGACCTGCCGAGCCGGGGCCCCGAACGGGCCGCCCGCGAGGGAAGGAGGAGGCAGGCGTCCTGCCGGCGGGTCATCCTGGCCGGGGACGCTCACGCGTGAGCACACACACGGCCACACGCAGCCTGTGGCCTGGCCTGCCACTCAGGAGCCGGGCGCTCAGGCCACCCCACCCAGGCACTGACTCCTGCTAACGGCCGGCGGTGATGAACGTAGGAGCACTTCCTGAGAGCCAGGCGCTGCTCCGAGCTCCGGCCGCATCCCTCGGGGAGCCTCTCCCCGGCCCGGGAACGGCGCTGGGCTGGTCTCCCATGGGACCACGGAGGCGGGCCTGCCCACGGTCCCACGGCTTCACCCGCCGGCTGGCCGAGTTCATCGGCAGCCAGGTGCCTACAGACCCTGCAGGGACCCCGAGGCTGCACAGGCTTCTCCCAAAACCGAAACCCCCGGAACCCAGGCTTCCTGCCTCACATCTATCAGGAGGAAAGAACTCTCTCTCTCCATCCACTCCGTCAAATAAAAAAAAAAAATCTATAAATAGGCCCAACTACCTCATGATCCGTAAAGCACGTCAGGGTACACAAGCACCACACCGTCTGTGCACACGAGTCCCCCCACCCCCCGGCCCGGCTTCCGTCCGTCCACACTCCCAGGAATCCGTGCTCCGTGATCTACACAGCGGGACCCCGCCAGATTTCTCCCATCCATTCGCCTCTTCTCTCTCACTCTCTCTGCAGTTTGCCAGAATAAAATATCTGCAGCAATGTTCTCAAGGACTTCTTTACCTTCTGGCAACCTCACACCTCGGAAGGAGCTGAGAGGTTTTCTCTGCCCCAGAAATCCTGACCAGGTGAGCACTGGGAGAGAAGAGGGCGTAAGCTTTTATTTGTTCTTATAAGTCACAAGGAAACACGACGACATAAGTACTCAGTTTCAGGCTCTGCCTCTTCTTCGAAATAAACGTAATATAATTTGGTCCTACATAATGAATGAGCCTGACGGAACCTGACTATTCCTGGAAAAACACAAATTACTTCAACAGCAGCAACAAGAGTTTAGTATCATAGACATGGATGCTCTTGTATGTGACTATGCTGAAAAAGCCTGAAAACAAAACAGACTGAAAACAAAACAAAACAAAAAAGATGTGGAATGGAAAAACAGAAATAATAGTATCCCCTAAGCTGCATTCCGGGGACGCTACCCAACAATGCACACGCTGACAAAGTTCAGTAAGCAAGAGTCACCACTTAGGTTTGAAAGAAAATGTCATTTCATAAGCCTAATGACATAGCAGAAGAGAATTTTAACATGTCAACTATAAGAAATTTATATAAGTTGATAGGACATAAAACAGCTGAGGGCCCAGAGGAAAGGCTGTGTGTCTGGTGCACCCCCAGGACGAAGGGTCGGGAACGGGGGGGTGGGGGGGAGTCAGATCCATTGGGCAGTGGCCTCCCCGACCCAGGAGACCACCCACCCGCTCTCCATTTCTCCTGGAGACAGACTGCACGGCCCCCTCGCCACACAACCCTCCCTTTTATCAAGAGTTGGGAGGAAACGAAAATTAACTGGAAAACCATAAGCAAACTTTAAAAAACACTGGCCCCACCCTTTCTCTGGTTTCTCTTTGGGGAAACAGAGGCAGGAACATGACTGGCAGAGGGGCAGTTGGGAAGACAGTGTCCTTGCCCAACAAAGCATTTCTCTTACCTACGGTCACTGTGACTGGGCCTTCTAGAACTTATCACGGTGGAGAAACAAAGGTGCCACCTGATATTTACCTCTCACTCCACGATATGGACTTTGGGGGGAAATCACATGCGCTTTCACCTGCTAAGCCCCGCCCCACCCCTTCTCTCCACTGCAAGGTCAGGCGCCTGACCTGCCCCAGGAAACAGGTACCTGGGGAAGGTGGGCACAGCTCCCTTGACTCGAGGCTTCCGCTGAGTGAATCAGTTCAGGGCCGGCGGGTTGGTGTTCCCACCGATGAAGACAAACACTGATCCTGACCAGGGTCTCCTTCTAACAGCAAGCTTATAAATAGGAAAGTCTGCCCGAGACAATTCCTGTAGGGGAAAAGCCCCAAGTTCCCATAATGATGCCCTCCATCCCCAGTGCGAGCGGCTGGTCAAACCTGCGCCCGACCGCGGACGGACGTCAGCCGCGGGGAACAAGGAGCCTTTGTTGAGCCCGTGGCCGGAAACACCACCCTCCGGACAGCGTTCTTTCTCTTCTGCACACACACCCCCTTAGTACCGGCGCCAGGACCACAGCCGCGCGCACTGTCCCCCCGCTCTGATGTCGGAAAAACCCGCTCTCCCCTCCGCGCCTCTCCTGACCCCACCGCAGCGGCGAGTGTGGACTCCAGACGAAGCCCACAACACCCGGCCTCTGCTCTGATTGGTTGCTTGCGGGGAAAAAAAGATGCCAAACTTCACTTCTGGATCCCCCAGTGGTGTTACAAATACGACCCAACGAAGTCTCTGCCTTTTCTGCCCAAGTGTGGCACTCCCATCTGGGCACGCGGACCCGGGCCTCCCTCCCCAGCCCCGGGCCGCGCGCCAAGCGACGGACACGGCCGCCGGGCAGCCCCAACCCCACGGGACTCCGGGGAGCGCGCGGCCGCGGGGCGGAGCAGGTGGACGGACGCCCGGCCCGGCCGTCGCAAGCCCGAGGTGCGGACTCCGCGAGCCTCCCGGGCGCCCCGCCCGCGCCCCGAGCTGCGCGAGCCCGCCGGGACCCCGGCCCCCGGCCGCAGCAGGGTGGGCGCTTCGCACGGCGGTCCGGTCCCCGGGGCCCGGCCCCCGCGCCCCCGCGCCCCCGCCGCGGGCGGCACTCACGTATCTGTGCACGAGCGTCCGCACCAGGCTGCAGTCCATGGCTCCTCCGGCCGCGCCCGCCCGCGCTCAGCGCCCCCGCGCCCGGCTCCGCGCGCCCATGGGCCCGGGCCCGAGTGCGGCCGCGCGCCCCCGACCCGGTCACGGCCTGGGCGCGCCGGGCGGTGCGGGGGGCGGCCGCGGCCCCTCCGCGCTCATGCCCGGCGCGGCCGGCGCGGGGGTGGCCGCTCGGCGGGGGTGGCGGCTCGGGGCCCCGAGTGCCGGCGGGGGCTGCGGGCTGGGAGCGCGGAGGCGCGGACGATCTGCTCGGCTCCTCGGTCCGCCTCTCCTCTGCTCGCCTCTGCGCTCGGCTCCTCCTCTCCTCCGCTGCGCTCCGCTCCACTCCCCGGCTCCGCCCCCCCCGCCCCTGCCCGCCGCCCGCCGCCCCCCTCGGCCCTGCCTCCGGCCGCCCGGTCCCGGCGCGCACGTCACGAGCGCGAGTGAGCATGCGCCCCGCGGCCCGCGGCCCCCGCCCCGCCACGCCCGCCCTCGCACACCGCGCGCGCGCCGGGCCCGCCCTCCGCGGCCCTGCCCCATCCCGCCCCCGGCGCGGGGAGGACCGGACGACCCTGGGGCGGAGGCCGAAGGCCGGCGGGCGGGGACGACTCCCTGTTGCTTCCGCCTCCCGGGGCCTGGCCTGGGGCCCGGGGCGCGGGGACCGTGCGCCCTGCGGAAGGAAGCCTCGGCCTGCGTCCCGGGCCCCGGGCCCGACGCTAGCCCGAAACTTCTGTGTCCCTCCGGAAGGCCGGATGGCGGGCGCCAGGTCGCTGGGGGCGCGGAGGGTGCCCGAGTGGCGCGGGATCGGCTTGGGCGGGAACCCGCTAACCGGGTCTGGGCGGCGCGCTGGTGCCGAGCCAGTCCCCACGCGTGTTGGCTCCTGCTCTGCAGCTGAGAGGGGGACAGGGTCGTGCAGCAGGTGGCTGCCCAGTTCGCTCCGCTTTGCTGCGCAGGGGTGATGGTGAGCCTCGCGACTCCCACCTGAGATCCTTCCTCTCCGAAACCCGCGCCCTCCCGCGCCCTCGCCTCCTGGCCTTAGCTCTCCAGAGTTGTGCTCTGGTGGGGGCGAGGGGTTGGAACCGTTCTTGAACCTGTTGCACCAGCCGGCAGCCCGGCTGGGCCGCCCTTTCCCGGTCCCGCCGGTCCGGCTGCTTCCTGACCCCGTCCAGGAGGGAGGCCACTTGGAGGCCAAGCCGGGACCCAGGGAAGGCGCACCCTGCACCGGGCCTCCAGGTCCCCGGAGCACCGCGCTTGGGGCTGTCAGTCCTGAGCCGGACAGAACCGCTCCTGAGAGCCCCAACACCCTGATCTCACTCGGGAGGATATTTCTGTTTTCCCACCCAGCCGAGAAACAGACTCTCTCTTCAGCTCATAGTCAGCCCTCTATTAAGTGAGGGGCTTTTAGCTTCTCTTCCTGCTGCCTCCCGGTCCTGTGATCTCTGAGTGGCAGAGGCAGGAGGGGCAGTGTCCCCTGCCCTGGGAGGGTCTCGAGGAGGTGAACGTCCTCCTGGCTACGATGGAGGAGAACCGTGTTCCCTCCCTTCTGGACCGGAGGGGCTGCCTAGAAAAGAGTCCGCCTAAGGGGAAGAGTGACTACAGAGGACCCGGCTCTGCACCACCTTCCTTCAGTGAAACCCTCCAGTTTGGGGGTCAGCTCACGCTTTGACTCTCCTCATTCCATCCCAGTCTTTCTGCCTTTCTCTGTCCTGCCCCGAGCGCAGGAGCCCGATGGTGGACCTTCACCGACCCGGCCACCTGCTGCAAGCTGAGACCTCGAAGGGTCTAGACATGTCCCTGCCCTCCGGCCTGGCCTCCCCCGGACTCTGCAGTGGCTGCGGCCCTCCGTGAGGACAGAGCCCAGAGTCCTTCCTTTTCCACTGTGTTCGCTTGTGTTAGGCTCCAAGAACCGCAGCCTTCTCCCGTTGGCCTCCACGGCCTCCTGCTCCTGCTGGCTCTGGGGAGCGGCACCCCTCGATGGGTCCCTCTGTCACGCCGTCTCCCAAATTTCCCAAGAAGAGCCCTGCTTCCTGCCAGGCCCCTGATGGCGAGGGCCAGAGTTTGACTGGCCTTCTGCCTCACCAACCGTGTGCGTGGGGGACAGAGGTCAGGCAGGCTGCTGGGTGAAGGCCACCTGTCTCCCAGCAGCCTCTGTTTCCGTCAAGGGCGAATGTTAATTTCATATCATCACAGACACTCCCCTCTGTCCTCGGTCCTCGCCGGCAGTAGCCCGTGGTGGTCAGGAACCCCCGCCCCAGCACAGCGTGGGGCAAACCCACGTTCCTGTAAGCCGTCCTTTCCCATGACTGGTCTAAAACAAGTCTCAGCCAATGAACGCTGCTGCGGGGAAGGACGTCTCCTCACTCTTCAAAAGGCACGTGAGGGGAAGTGCTGCCCGCTCTGCTGGCCGCGTGTCGGGATGGCACGGCCGGCACCCGAGTCTGCACGGCGCGGCCGCCTGAGGAACATCCTAGCAGCGGGCGGCAGCGCGGGAACATGGGAGGAAGCGTGGGCCTTGCCGGCACCGCTGGCCACTCGGATCCCGCCGCAGCTGTCAGCGTCTTAATTTAAAACCTATGGAAACAAGTCGGTTAGGACTTCATTAAAATCCAACTCACCTTGTGAGTCAGTTACGTATTTCTGTATAACAAGCCAGCGCTAACTTGAGAGCCTCAACAACAGGCGTTTCTTTCTCAGGACTCTGGTTTGGCGGAATGGCTCCAATCCCAATGACTCAGATTGTTCACGGGGGACTCAGCGGGACCTGGAAGGTCCAGAGGCTTCGGCCACATGTCCAGTGTCTCTGCTTGGGGGCTAAGAGTGGGAGCAGGCTGGCCTCTGTCTCTCCATTCAGTCTCTCATCACAGAGTGGTCTAGCCTCGGCTTCCTTACAGGGTGGCTGGATCGCAAGAGGGTCAAAGTGGACACTGTATGGTCCCTAAACGGAACGCTCCTTCTGGCACATTCTCTCAGGGAAAGTAGGTTCCAAAGCCACCCAGATGCAAGGAGAGGACCAGAAGAGATTTCACATCTTGGTGGGAGGAGGGCCTGGTGCCAAGAGAGGGGCGACGTTGTGAGCCGTCATCTTGGAAATCGTCTGCACAGACAGACTTCAACAGCAAGAGGAATCATGCCATCACGCCAAGCCCAAGTGAAATGGCTGCGGGCACCTCCCGGGCTGTGGGTTTCCTCATTCACACCAGGGGCCGAGACTCTTCGACTGATGGGCTCGGCTCAGTCCTGTGCGTGGTCCTGGCCAAGCAGTCGCCGGCAGAGTGGAAGGCCATTAAATACCATTCGATGATCCTCGGAGGCCCGGTCACAGCACATCCCCGCCTGGTAAGTGTCCAGGGGGAATGGGATGACCGTAATCAGCTTCGGGTCTTCAGGACCCCCTCCCCGAGCTCCGCCTCCAACCCCCCAGCGGTATGGCTGCTCCGGCAGGGGGGAGGGCAGCGCAGCAGGTAGGATCCGAAACCCAGATCCCAAATCCAAATCCAATTATGGGTTTGCCTCCGGATGCCTGGGCTGCACGCACACCCACACCTGCGCCCAACCCGTAAACACCTGCTCTCTGTCGCTCCCCTCCCCCTGGGAGAGGACTAGCACAGGAACCTGGGATCTCGGATTCGCTGACTTCTAAGTGAGAAAGGCTTTCGGGAGGGGTGCCTGGGTGGCTCCATTGGTTGGTTGAATATCCAACTATTGATCTCAGCTCAGGTCTTGATCTCAGGGTCGTGAGTTAAGTCCCACCTTGGACTCTGTGCTAGGCATGGAACCTACTTAAAAAAAATTTTTTTTAGGGGCGCCTGGGTGGATCAGTGGGTTAAAGCGTCTGCCTTCGGCTCGGGTCATGGTCCCAGGGTCCTGAGATCGAGCCCCGCATCGGGCTCTCTGCTTGGCAGAGAGCCTGCTTCCCCCTCTTTCTCTGCCTGCCTCTCTGCCTACTTGTGATCTCTCTCTCTCTGTCAAATAAATAGATAAAAATCTTTAAAAAAATTTTTTTTTAAATTTAAGATAGCCAAACTCTGGAAAGAGCCCAAGTGTCCATCAACATATGAATGGATCGGGGCGCCTGGGTGGCTCAGTGGGTTAAAGCCTCTGCCTTCGGCTCAGGTCATGATCTCAGGGTCTCGGGATCAAGCCCCACGTCGGGCTCTCTGCTCGGCGGGGAGCCTGCTTCCCCCTCCCTCTCTGCCTGCCTCTCTGCCTGCTTGTGATCTCCCTCCTCTGTGTCAAATAAATAAATAAAATCTTTAAAAAAAACCAGATGAATGGATAAAGAAAATGTGGTGTATATATAGGCAGTAGAATATTACTCAGCCATCAAAAAGAACAAAATCTTGCCATTTGCAATGAGGTGGACGGAACTAGAGGGTATTATGCTAAGTGAAATAAGTCAATCAGAGAAAGACAATTATATGATCATATGATTTCACTCATGTGGAATTTAAAAACCAAACAGGATCATAGGGGAAGAGAGGAAAAAATAAAGATGAAATCAGAGAGGGAGACAAACCGTAAGAGACTCTTACTCACAGGAAAGAAACTGAGGTCGCTGGGGGGGATGTGGTGGGGGAGGGGGTGGCCGGGGGAGGGGCACGAAAGAGGGCCTGTGATCGAATGAGCCCTGGGGGCTGTGTGCAACTGACGAATCACTGACCTCTGCCTCTGAAACTAATAATACACTGTGTTAAATTGAATTTAAAGAAAAGACAAGAAAAAAGACTTTTGGGAAATGAGGGGGGGCAAAAAATGCAGCCTTCCCGTAGAGACAGTTCGAAACAATTATTGTTACTGAGCTCAAATGACAAACCTGAAGCCAAAACTGGCTACTAGAAACACAGAACAGGGAGGGAGGCGTTAGCGCGTTTTGTGCGGGAGGAAGGACAGGCACCTTGTACCGCGGGCTGGGCCCCTCTGTGAGCAGACTTCCTCCTCCAAGCTGCTGGGACATTCCGTAGCCCTCTCTTAGGCCACGCTCCCTGCAGGTCCGGAATGGTGGGTGCCGTCTTCCCACGGACTGGTTCCAGAATTCTCCAGCAGCAGAAAGCCACAGTCTCCCTCTGGCCTCCCTCGTCCCTTTGGTCTGGAATCTTCTGCGGCGCCCTCTGGTAGTCCCACAAACCTGCTCATCCTTTCTAGTCTCTGCACCTTCCTCCGCTCCTGCTCGGACCCCAGGCCCCACTCCCTGGCGCTCTCACTGGCACCCACTCAGCATAACTTAGTTCTCTCTCCAAAAGCCCTGGTGGTTGATTAAAATCATGCAGAGGGATTCTTTTTTTTTTAACAGAGATTCCCTAGGACCCATCCCCCTAGCCCAGATGCTGTGAGTGGGGTCCCAGCATCGGTGTCTTTCAAAAGCTCCGAGATATGGCGGGTTTGAGACCCACTAGTCCAAATGCCTGTGCACCTGCGGGGCTCAGTCGGTTAAGCATCCAACTCTTGATTTCAGCTCAGGTCATGATCTCGGGGTTGTGAGATCGAGCCCTGCACTGGGGCTCCGTGGGGAATGTGCTTCTCTCCCTCTCCCTCTGCCCCCGCCCTGCTTGCACACACACACTCTCTCTCTCTAAAATAAATAAATCTTTTAAAAGTAAAAAATAAAAAATGTCTGTCTGCCTGCTTCCTTGAGAGAAGGAACTCAGGAGAATGACCTCTATCGCTGAGCCCCTTGTACTCCCCAGGGCATAGTGTGGTCCCTCATTCAGAACAGGCGCTCAGTGAATGGGGTTACGTGTAGCTGTGTGGCAGGGGAAAGGGAGGGCACGGGCCGTGAGCACACGCAGAGACGGGAACCCGCAGAGCCGTCAGTGCCCGACGGACGCCGTGGAGAGCGAGGTCCTGGGCTCCAATGTGACCGTGACCGAGGTCAGCTCGCCCCTCCAGGCTCTGCCAGTGCGCTTCCCCGGAATGCGGTCCTGACACACTGTCGCCGCGCCTGGGAGGAGCCGGTCGGGCGGTGCCACCGCCTGACTCCCGAGAGCCCGGTTTCGCTAGGTCAGTACACCGTATCCCAAATGGCATCGGTTCCATCTCAGAACCTTCCTCAAGCCACGCCGTGTGAAGAGTGAGTGCGGGGACGCCAAGAATCCTCAGGATTCCGGACAGGGTTGGTGTGAGCTCTGCCATGGAAGCCGCCGCCAAGGCCCGGGACTCCCTCCTGGGGGGCGGCTGGTGGGGGTCCCATGCTCGCCCATCCCGAGAGACCAGCGTCCCTGAATCCTGGTCCTTGAGATGCTGTCTCCTCTGTCACTCTGAGCCTTTCTCTTCTTAGAGTCTCTTCCTTCAGATGTTCAGACGACGGTCAAGAGGCCGTCCCGGAGGCTCTGGCCGGTGTGTCCACGTCCTTCCCTCCCCGGCGAGGCAGCTGCCAGGGCGCAGGCGCGGAGGCCGCCCTCCGCCCGCACTGGGAGCCGCCGGGCACCTGCTCGCCACGCTTTCGCACCTGGGATCCCCATTTTCTCCTAGTTATTTTTCAGTGAGAAAATGCGTAAAAGGAAACTATGCTATGGATTATTTCCTCTTTCCTTAAGTATTTTCTGCACTCCCTCCCCCTTGTTTTTTTTTCTAAAGAGATCAAGTATTTTAATTCCAGTTTGATTTCAGAAAAAAAAAACTGAGTTCTGGGGTGCTTAAAATTACCGATAGAGTCATGAAAGCAATGTGTTGTTCTCAGTTAGTTGAACAGACGCTTTAAAATACTGCTCCTTTCCAGCAACCTCAGTAAACTGAGAGCGTCTGAAACAGGAGTCGAACAGTAATTAGGAAGGGAGCCGTGTTCGAGGCCATTTGCACCTTCCTCCAGCGAAGCACTTTACTGTGTGTTCTATTTGTGGGCATGTCTTAGAAAACAAGGAAAGTGCTTTCTCTCCTCCCTTTCTGTAAACAGGAAGATCAAAGTATCATTTACCTGTCGCAATCGTAAGAATATTTTATCAGTTTTAACTGCGGATGATCTAATTTTAATCGGAATGTATATATAAGGTTTAATAGCCGACATTGTGCTAAGTGGAGTAGCTACAGAAGGAGACAGAGGGTCTGATTTCAGTTCCCCGAGTGCCTGCGGGGTCCCGGGGTCCCACTGGTAGAGGCAGAGAGAAGCGCTGCTCCCGGTGGGGGAGGGGGAGGCAGGAAGCAGTGATGCCGGGAACAAAGGGGCTTGGGCTGCGCTCGGGCAGGGGCAGACGTCCCTTCCCCAGCCCTCTACTCCCCCAGCTTCCTCACCCAACAGCGATGCCAGGACACACACGTGTGGCCCAGTGGGTTCCCCGGCCCCGGGGCTCGGTCGAGGGCTCAGGTCTGCGTCGGGAGCAGAGAGGATGTTGCTGAAGGTCATAATTTGTATAATTGGCCCAGCACTGGGGTCTTTCAGCAAGTGGTAACCTTCTTTCCTCCCTACTCGCCCCCCCAGGGGATGCATGTCGTCCGCCCCTGCTTGCTCACCCGGGGAGGAGACTCTAAGGCGCCCACGGCATTCCCTCTGAGCCCACGAGCTTCGGAGATGGGAGCCCCCTCCTGCCTGCCGGATCTGCTGCCGGCCCCTTCCCCACCGCCACTGCCCCAGGCCACCCCACCCGTGACCTCTCCACAGTCCTCTGCCCTGGTGGGGCCGCCTCAGCGTCCACCCTGGCGGTCCTTGCTGTGTGCCTGAGCGGGAGAAGCCCAGGCACGCGAGTCTCTGGGGGGCTGACACCCTGGGGAGGAGCCACTGCCCCGAGCCAACCCTGACCCTGGCCAGGTCCAAGAACGCAGTGGTGTCGGGGCTCTCGGGGGCGGCCCTCACACCTCCAGCCCCAGCTCCCTCAGACTCTGCCTGAGACCCGAGTCCCCTCAAGGGGGAGGGGGACCCGCGGTTGTCCTCGCGGGGGACGGGCTGTGTAGAGAAGACGCATCGTCACAGCGCGGGGCATAGCACAGCAGGGCCGTGCGCCAGCCCCCGACGGTGAGACTGGAAACCTGACTGAGATGTCCCCCAGTGCCACACGCCGTTTGAAGTCTTGAGCCCGGTAACCTAACACTTGCATCAATTCCCACCTTCGGCGCTCTTTATAACGACTGCCCAGCTGCTGGAGGGGAACGGTGGCGAGGCGAGGCGAGGCGCGGAAGGTCCGTCGTGGACGGTGTCGTCTGTGACTGTGGTAAAAACGTAACTTTATCTGGCAGGTGGTGCGTGCGTCCCCGTGGGCAGTCTCCCCACGGCCTGTCACTCGCTCGGCGACAGATTCGGGACCTGCTCTGGGGCACTCCCCACCCCCACAGGGGCACCGAGCACGCTGCTCTCTCACCTGCTTGGACTCTGATTTTCCACTGTTCAGAACTCCACGTAAAGCAGGAATGGAAAAAGAAAAAATGTGACTTCTTATTGTTTCCACCTCGAGCATTTGGAAACGTCGAGAGCAAAGAGGAACCTGGTGCAGCCGTGGGACCATTGGTGTGTGCGAAGACAGCTCGGAACCCAGGCACCCTGCGTTCACTGGGGGTTGCCCTCCCTGCCCTGCCTCCCCTTGCCTCCCTCCCACCCCCTCTCCCCAGCACTCCTCACCCCCCGCAGTGCCCCTGCCCCAGCACCCCAGTGAGCTGGGGAGGACAGCATCTGGGTGGGACGGGGGGCAGGGGGGCCCCCTCTGTCCCTCTTGACATCTGCTTCGTAAGGATCAATACTGCCAAGACTTCCTAATGGCAGAGAAAGGGAATGCTAATAGCACAGCGGCTTTCTGGTCCAACTGAGTCTTAAGTGGCTGCTTCGGGTCTATTTTTAAACCTTATTATGTTATAATGTAATTATGGAGTAATTTTACTTTTGTGAATTTTACTATAAAGAATTTAATCTGACCACCCAACTTATGGTTGCTATATTAACAATTAAATAGTAATTCGATCTCATTGCTTTCTCTTGACTGAAACCTAACTTCTTGCCTCTAATTTCCACTGGCTCACGACGTGGCTGACCGCTCGGACAAGCCGTTTTCTTCCCTTTGCTGACATTTGCCCCGTGGGACCATCCTCTTCCTCCTGGGTGCTGTGCAGGCCCCCCTTTCGGGGCAGGGCTGGATGGACCCTCCTAAGGCCTCTGCTCCCTTCTCTGGGACGGCCGGCGGCAGAGTCCCGCGAGGACCCTAGACTCCCACCCCGATGTACGCGCTCCTATTGTCCCATAGGCATGCTGGGGTCTCTCTCACCGATTCTGTCATATTGCAATGGCCGAGGAATTTTGCAGCTGTAAGTAGGGTCCTTGGGCAGTTGAGTTGACGTTAGTCAAAGCGAGACTTTTCTGGGTGAGACTGGGCAGATTCGGAGCCATGCTGTGGGGAGGCCACAGGGCAGGGGACAGCAGGTGGCCCCCAGACCTGACCGCGGTCCCCAGCAGGCAGGTGCAGCCAGCAGGGAGCTCAGTCCCTCAGCCGCAAGGACTGAGTCCAGCAGCGCCCGTGAGTGTGCACGGCAGCCCTGAGCCTCGGTGGAGAGCCGGGCCCCGGCGGCGCCTTCACTGCCGGCTCCCGAGACCCGAGGGGAGGACTCTCTACCTGGACCGAGACCCCTGACCCACAGAGAGCGTGGGGTGAGTGTATGCAGTTTTAGCATCTGAGTTCGAGGCAATGTGCCTTGTGGCCCCAGACGGGGCCTGATGCAGGTGCGTGTCCCCTCCCATAGTGTCCTGGCTGTGGCGTCGGTGACACGGGCGTGAGCCACTCTGTCCTCCGTGAGCTCCTTCCGTGGGGTGTATTGCGGTCGGTGGCACCGGGACGGTCGTTGGCTGCACGCGTGAGCCGGGAGACAGAGCTGCGAGGACAAACTGGTCTCCTGGTTCCTTCCAGGCCTCCTGCCCTCTGCCCCCCCAGCCTCCCCGGCCTGCCCAGGTGCAGCCCAGAGGCCTCCCTGCAGAGCCTACCCTGCAGAGTAGGGCACGTGGCTGCCGGCTTCCCCCAGCCCTGTCTCCCCTCGGGGCAGCCCATCGTGCGTGGCCTTGGACCAAGGACCGTCCCCTGCACCTGTCCAGTCAGAGGGCACTCCTGCCTCATTTCGCCCGGTGCCTGGTGTGGGAGGACCACGTACGGTGCCCCGAGCACGATGGGATCCCCAACCACTGGAGACCGGGGAATAGCCTTTCCTCCTCTGCTCCCGGGCAGCCTGTGGGGGGTGTCGGACCCCTTTGTGACCCTTCCCCTTGAGCAGGCCGCCCGAAGGCCAAGGGAGCATCTGCAAGTGGCCTTGCACTTGCCCCAGGCTGGCTCGTGCTGGTGCATCCAGCCCCTGCTTCCAGCCCTGCAGCCCTTTCCTGAGCCCATTGCCTGCGCCTGACCTCGCAGCCCCCTCCCGGTCTGTGTCCCTGTCCGGGACCCTCCCTGTCCGGGATCCTCCCTGTCCACCCCGCAGGAGGGAAGCATCCCTACCAAGAGTGCCGGGCCCATGCCCTCCCCAGTCCTGCCGGCCGGCCCGGAGCAGCGTGCCCGGGTGCTCCCGGGTGGTGTTCCCGGGTTCGAATCCCGGTCTGCTGTGTGCCAACTCCACTGCCAAGGGAGGTTGTGAAACGGGGGGAAATGACAGTCCTTACTGCACGGGCCACACCTGGGGGCTCTTGAAACAAGGCCACCACGTGTTTGCTCTCATTTCATCCTATTCTGATGTATTCGTCTTATTTCCCAAACCGGATTGCAGGCTCCCTCGGGTAAGAAGCTCTTCTTAGCTCCATCCCCCCGCAGCACCACGCGTGGAAGGAGTTGATGGGACAGCCCTGTGTCAGGGGCCCCGTGACCGCAGCTGCTCCTGCTGCCCCTGGATTGCGCGTTCTGGCGGGGGCGGGCTTGTGTCTGGACAATCCTGCCAACGTGGTAGGTGCTGTGTGCACACCCCACCTGGTCTCAGAGAGAGGCTCTGCGTTCCCGTGATTCTGCCCCACGTGTCTGCCGCGTTCCAGCAGGGAGCCCAGGGCGCCAGTTACCCCGCCCGCCGGCTGCCCCGCCCCCAGCCTCTGGGAAATGGCCGCTGCTCTTCCTTCCCGCGTCCAGGCTTACAGCTCTGCTCTTCAATCTGGAACAAGTAGGATTGCTAATCTATTAAGAATGCGTTTAGAGGCAACATTCACCAAATCATATAGCTGGAGAGAAACTCAAAATATTTAACAACCAGAGAGCTGTCAGCCTGGGCAGCAGCTGGAACGCAGCACCAGACGGGCCAGAGCCCATCAACGGTACCTGCTCTGAATACGGGATGTGCGGCCAGAACAGAGCAAGGAAATTAAAGGGTTGTAAATAATAAATGAATAAAATGGTGAAATAGGTACACTGGAAAACAAGATTGGCTGGCATAGCCAAAAATGGTGTGGGATGGGATGCAGGTGAGATGGGATGGGGTAGAGTGGGATGGGATGAGTTGGATTATGATGGGATGGGATGGGATGCATTGGGATGGGATGGGATGGGTTGGGATGGGATGGGATGGGATGGGATGGGTTGGGTTGGGATAGGTTGGGATGGATTGGATGGGACTGGAGAGAAGAAGAGAAGAGAGGGTTACCCACACCTGACATGAAATTCAGAATCCAGAAGGGGGTTAAAATTTTGGTATCTTTTCCTGTCATACAACTTATTTGGGAAACAAGCAAACAGTAATGCATTATTAACAAACCGGCAGAGCACAGAAAGCACAGGTGGCTAGAGTGTTAAGAGCTACATGCATTAATCATGAAGTCTTTTTAATCTCGCGGTCCTCACATAATGACAGGACCAGTTTTGTATATTTCTGGTAAATTTACTAATATACTCTAAATGAAGTGAAACTTGACTGGAGACTTCTGAGACAGAACTCTTACATTCAAATCAATCTAATAAAGTAAATACAACGAATGAAGATGCTTTTGTCTTAAGACTCTGTTAAATGCCCCAATAAGCTTCTTTTTATACGTGACCAATTCAATAAATAAATAAATACAAATATTATACAATGATATAAAAAAGGAACTAATGATAGTTCTGGCTGAATGGAATTCCACTTTGATAAAGACATGAAAAGATTGGAAAGATCAAGCCTACAGAGTATTCCGAATAAATATGATAAGCAGGTGGACCACAAAGCTAAGAAATAAGTTTAAATGTCTGGATTCAATGTACTTTATGAAGATACTGAGAAGCTATTGCAAAAATATAAGATCCCATGTTTTTAGATTATAGCGTTATTATATATTTTACATAGTTATTACATAAACTACATATTTATTATCCATTTATTTATAGAGTTGTTAAATAAAATATCTATTAGGCATTGGTAACCAGCGGCCCCATGAGCTCGTCCATCCATTGCTCCGTTCTCACACTTACTCGATCGACAAGCGTGCGTGCAGCGTTTCCCGCCCGGGGGCTGGCGCCAGGGCAAGACCCCGGCAGCTGGAGCTCGGCAAGAGTGTGGTCCCGTGGGGACACAACAGCCATCCCCTAACCCTAAAGGCAAACAAGCGGTGAGAGGCTGTGTTAAAGTCTCCGAAGGAAAGGGCTGTGTCCCATGTGCCCCCGGAAGGGCCCGGGAAGTCGTCCGTGGGAACAGTGGCGGGTGAGCGGCATCCTAACGAGTCAGCTCCGTTGTGTTACAGGTTAATTGGACGAGAAGGCGAGGGAAGGGTCTGTGAGTCCTCCAGAGATAGAGTGACTGGGGAAACGTGGACGTAACACAGATCTTCACAGATGCATCTGTTGTAGGGACCACTGCACTTTCTCTTAATGAGTCAGAATCCTAAGTTGATCCACAGGATTCCTCGTGACGGACTTGAGTGCGCGCGAAGTAGTGGCTGTTGGCCTGTGTAAAGGTATCCTGTAGCCTGAGCCCTCATGAGGAGGGGACGACCTTAGGAAGAACGGGAAAGCTGTCCTTTCCCCTCTGATTGAGAGATACCTGAAATTTCTAGGGACATTTCACTGCTTTAAAGAATCTTTCCGTGTTAGCGACAGTTGAGATTTTTAAAAATCTTTATTATATAAATTTTTAAACATACATAGAATTAGGGGAAAAACATACCCGTTCGTCACCTTCCCTAATTATTGACACGTGGTCAGTCCCGTGTTCCCGCCACCATCTGCCTGTCGTCGGATAGGTCCTTCCTCAGATATGCCAAAGAGAGGTTTTGCTTCTTCCTTTCCAGTATGGATACCTTCTCTTTCTTCCTCCCTCCCTTCCTCCCTCCCTTCCTTCTTTTCTTTCTTTCTTTCTTTCTTTCTTTCTTTCTTTCTTTCTTTCTTTCTTTCTTTCTTTCTTTCTTTCTTTCTTTCTTTTTTGTGAGCCAACTGTGTAGCCAGAGCACGTGCTATAACATTGACTAGAAGTGGTAAGAGCGGGCGTCTCTGTCTGCTTTGATCTCAGAGGGTCACACTCTCATCGCAGGAGTGACGGTGGCTGCAGGTTTCCAGAGACGCCCTTGTCAAATTGAGGGAGTTCCCTTCCATTCCTGGCTTAAGTGTTTCTTTTTCCTTTCCTTTCCTTTCCTTTCCTCTTCCTCCCTCCCTCCCTCCCTCCCTCCCTCCCTCCCTCCCTTCCTTCCTTCCTTCCTTCCTTCCTTCCTTCCTTTTTTTTAGTCTGCTGAGTGTGGAACCCAACATGGGACCCAAATTCATGAACTTGAGATTGAGACCTGAGCTGCAATCAAGAGTCGGATGCTTACCCGACTGAGCCCCCCAGGCGCCCCTTTCTCTTTCTCTCTCTCTTTTTTTAAAGATTTTACTTATATATTTGAGAGACAGAGAGAGAGCATGAGGAGGGAAGGCCAGAGGAAGAAGCAGACTCCCCGTGGAGCTGGGAGCCCAATGTGGGACTCGATCCCGGAACTCAAGGATCATGACCTGAGCCGAAGGCAGCTGCTCAACCAACTGAGCCCCCCAGGCGCCCCTCTTTCTTTTTTCATCATGAAAAGGGTTTTGTCAAATGCCTTTTCTGTATCAATCGAGATGACCCCATGGTTTTTGTCTATTATCCTATCAAAGCGGTGAATGAGAGGGACTTTTGAATGCTGAGCCGGCCCTGCATTCTTGGGGTACGCCCCACGGGGCCCGCCTCTGTGATCCTGCTTCCATGTTGCTGGCTTTGGTTTGCGACTATCTTGTTGACGGTTCTTGCACTTAGGTTCACGAAGGATCGATGCTTTGCCGTTCTCGTGGGGTCACGGTCTTAGCGGGCTTGGGTCTCAGAGCAATGCCGGCTTCACGGAAGGAGTTGGGAAGTGTCTCTCGCGCTCTCGCTCTCTCAGGAAGAGTCTGTGCAGGTCAAGTATTGATTCTTCTTCACATGCTGGGTTGCATGCAGCGGTGAAGCCACGTGAGATGGGCTCTTTCTTTGCAGAAAAAGTTTGAATGACTAATTAAATCTCTTTAACTATTATGAGTCTCTTCAGATTTTCTATTCCTTCATTTTCAATAGTTTCTGTTTTTCTAGGAATCTGTTCATCTAAGTTATCCGATTTGTTGGCAGAAAGGTCTGCCTTCTATTGATGGTGTCGTGTTCACGAAGTGAGAGGGACGCCGGCTCCATGTTTCCCGAGAGTTTCTTGAGAGTGGTGTCGTGGCCTCCTCGGGCTTCTCTCGCCTCAGGTCTCGGTCCCCTCTAATTCCCTGGGATCTCCGAGCAGAGCTCTGCTGGGGGGGAGGGGCCGCTCCGGCTCGCGGGGCTCAGACCTGGCCCCCGGATTTGGGGAACTGAATCCGCGGACCCCAGCCCGCTTCGGGCTTCTGCCGTCTGTCTCGTGGGCCTCTCGGTTTGGACGGCGGCCGCTCTAGGCCTGTTTTCAAGGCCATCAGGCGTCCCGCGTCCTCCCCTCTGTTGCTGTCACACAGTGATGCCAGGTGCGTTTTCTCCGATATCACACTCGCTCGCATTTCCAGGGCTGGGGAAAGACCTTGTCACTTGGTTTTGTCCTAGAGGTCCAGGGGTTCGGGGTGCACGGGATGGGGCGGCAAATTGCTTAACTTCTTTGAGCCACAGCTTCCTTCTCGTAAAATGGGGTAATCCATACCAATAACGAGGCTGTAAATGTCTACATATGCAGGGTGTCCTTCAAGAACCTTCCTTTCCCAGCTTCCCCTTTAATGTGGAGATGCTGTGGGGTCAGCCTCTCACCACATTCTCTCCTTAATGGACAAGTTAAGTTTGTGCTAAAGGCTTTTTGAATAAAGATGTTTGGTACAAATTAGTTTAACATTTTAAAGCGGTAATAAAATCAGAAAAATACAAGCCTCTCCACATACGTCTCAGCAGCCGCCCGTGACATGTGGTTTTCTGCTATAACCCGGGACAACATTAAGCGCATCCACTGCGTACACAAAGTAGAGATCAAATTTTACACTGGAGGTATAAATATTTAACTCTGACAAATTATCCATTAGTTTTTTAATAATAGAAGTCAATTACATTCGTCTCATGTAAGCAAGTGGTGGTTTCTCCTCAGCCCATTTTGTCTGTATTGAGTACCTGACCACCTGTGAGACGGTGTTCTAGTAGTTTCTTAAGGAACCAAAAGTCACATTTTCTTCTTCATTATGATTGATCAAACTCGATTTTGAGTGTCCTGTAACCCTAAGCTTCAAAAAGGCGTATGTATGGTGTTATTACAGTTTCAAAGGGGTCGCCCTGTTGGGGGAGAAATTCATAAAAAATAGCTAAACTGGGGGCACACCTGGGGGGGGGGCTCAGTCGGTTAAGTGTCTGCTTTCGGCTCAGGTCATGATCCCAGGGTCCTGGGATCGAGCCCCGCATCGGGCTCCCTGCTCAGGGGGAGGCCTGCTTCTCCCTCTCCCACTCCCCCTGCTTGTGTTCTCTCTCTCAGTGTCTCTCTCCCTCTCTCTGTCAAACAAACAAATAAAAAAACCTTAAAAAAATAGCTAAACTAATTATTAGCTAAACTCATACGCAAAACAGAGGCCGATCCTAATTGGAATAAAGGAAGAAAAGTAAGCGTTTTTCCCGGGTCGGATTTCTTCAAACAATGAGGAAACGTTTGTGTTCTCAGTGTAACGACAGCTGGCTCTGTCCTCGGGAGGTGAGTCAGGCCCCGCATAGCAGAGGCTCTTAAAAAAAAAAATCACTGGATGCATTAAACAGAAACCCAGAGAGGGTCTTATCTAACTTGTGCCGAGCCTCCGTTCGGGGACAGTTGGCAACGCCTGGAGACGTCCCACCCCCGGGACTGCGGAGGGGTGCCACTGGCGTGCACGGGGTGCCCCAGGAGGCCCCACCACACGTGGGGCCGCCCTCCCAACACGACAGCGTCCGGTCCAGACGGTCCCTCGGTTGAGGATGAGACGCCCTGGCCCACGGTGACCGCCCAGGGACGGGTGGCCCCCGGGACCTGAGTGAGACGCGGGATGGTTTCCTGTCAGCTTGGGTCACTGCAGAGGCCCCATTATGGTCTCCAGCCAAACTATGGTCAATGAGGCTGGTGTAACGTCACCAAGATTCATGGGCTCTGTGACAATCACCACTGCTATCTGTCCCCCGACTTCCTGGACAGTGTCCCTTTTAACTGACTTTTATTTCATTTTTTTAAGACTTTATTTACTTACTAGAGAGAGAGTGGGGGGTGGGGCAGAGGGAGAGAGAATCCCGAGCAGCTTCTGTGCTGAGCATGGAGTCGAGCGCAGCCTTCGATCTCAACCCCAAGATCTCGACCGGAGCGGAAACCGGGAGCCAGATGCTTACGCGACGGAGCCATCCAGGTGCCCCTTGTTTTCTCTTTTACGGTTCTTGGAGAAGAAATCTGAGCACTGCCTAGATTTCTAAAAAGTTGTGTGGGTGGGACACCTGGGGGGCTCAGCGGGTTAGGGCCTCTGCCTTCGGCTCAGGTCGTGATCTCGGGGTCCTGGGGCCGAGCCCCGCATCGGGCTCTCTGCTCAGCAGGGGGCCTGCTTCCCCCTCTCTCTCTGCCTGCCTCTCTGCCCACTTGTGATCTCTCTCTGTCAAATAAATAAATAAAATATTTAAAAAAAAGGTTGTGTGGGTGGGTGGACCGCATCACATGTGAGTCTCATTTCAGAACAGTGGCGATGGCATTGGACTCAGGCGCTGCTCTGAAATGTGCAGCACCTTCTCCTGAGTCCCGGGCTGCCCCCAGCCTGTAGGGTCTGGGATGGGGTGGGGGGAGTCCGGAGGGCAGGGGGTGGGGGACAGGACAGCAGGGGGAGGGCACAGGGCTCCTGGAAGCTGGGGAGGTCTGGGATAGCGAGGAGCCAGGAGGGCAGGCGTGGGGGGTCAGGGGCCCCAGGAAAGGGAGGGTGGGGTGCAGGAGAGCAGGGGTGGGGGCAGGGGGCCCCGGGAACAGGAGGGCGGGGTGTAGGAGGGCAGGCGTGGG
>CM052810.1:761019-790888 GCA_028533885.1 Nasua narica
TTTTTGTGAGTATGTTGGTTATGAAAAGCTAGTTCCAGGGGAAAGTTAATGTAGACTTTGACTGTGGTTGGAGCCCTGGCGACATTTCTCGCGGGGTCGCGTCCCTGGCGCAGGTCCGCGCTGGCTTGCCGGCGGAGCGCGGCTTCCTCCGGCCGGCAGAGGCTCCGCAGGCGGCGGGCAGGGGCCGCGAGAGAGGGGGCCCGCGGGGCGGGGCCGCCCCGGGAGGGACCCGGTGCTCGCGCCCAGCCTCCTCCTTCCCGGAGCCGGAGCCGGGAGCTCCGGAAGCACGAATGTCTGCATAAACGCGGGCAAAGAGGAGACTGAATGCCAGTCCTCCTTCTGACCATCTTTGGTCTTTTCTCGTTGTTTGTTGAAAAGATCCTTCGACCTCATAAAAGGTGACACACTTAGATCAAGAAAGAAGAAACTCCTATTCTCGTTGCATTGAGGCTTCTGAAAATATGTCACCAGCGCAACTTAGTTTAGGATGAGCCCCTCCGCCCCCACCCCGTTTGTAGTAACTAGAGATGTTCGTTCTTCGCGGGGCCTTGGAGCTTAAAGTCCCAACGGAAAGGACTTTTCTGCCGTGTTGGGCACATGTGGACCGGCCCGGGACCCCTTGGAGGCACAGACTGCCCGTCCCCGAATGAGGGGTGGGGGTGCTGAGCCCCAGGACCATCCCTTCCCTGAGCCCAGGAGACGGGTTCCCAACGAGGCCATCGCGAAGTGAACACCCTCCTCCTTAGGGGGCGGCGGCGGGAAGCGGAGATACAGATTTGATTTTCCCGAGGCGGATCTCGGCGAGCAGACCCGGTGTGAGCCCGGACTGGGTTGGTTCCCCATCCTGCACTTGGCGTTTCCAGCTGTTACTTCGCAGGGGGGCCATGGAGGGACGTGTCGGGGTGGTAGATAGTGCCATCCTTTGGGGGGACCCTCCCAGGCGGGAGGGTCTGGAGTCGGAGGAAGGGCCCTGCCTCGCCCCCACTGGCCTCCCCAGGTGTTGGTGCTTGGGGAGTCATTAAAGCTCGTGGAATATCCTCAACTCTGAATATTCAAGAAATACAACACCAGGAGTTTGTGCTAAGTCAGTGACCTCTCAGGCAGACGTGGACCAGGACCCACACGTTGTCTCTGGGGGAAGCCGTGCCTGCGACGCGGTGCCAGCTGTGCCCTCCAGTCTGGGGGTGGGGGGGCTGCTTCCCTGCTTGGCCCGCTGACTTTTCCTTTACCGACGTAGGTCTGGGCCGGGATCCTCCTCTAGAATAAGAGAGCCCCTTTCTCGGACAGCGCTAACCGTTATGTGGTTACTTCTTTAGCCTTTTGTTTTCCGGATAAGAGCGGAAAGGCGTCCCTCCCTCCTGTCCGGCTCCCAGGGCGCACACTATGGGGCACGACGTGCAAACTCAAACCGCGGGCGCCAGGTCTAGGTGCCCCAAAACCAACCCCAATCCACACAACCTCAGCCTGAGTTCGGAGCTCGCCTGGCCTTGGGGGCCAGTCCCGAGCCCAGAAACTTCTCGCCTGAGTCTTCTGTCCTTCGGCCCCGGAGTCGGAACAAGCCCGCACAGGCTACCACGGGTCTCCTCTGGCTTCCCCAATGAGAGGGGCCCCTCGGAGGCAGGCCATCCTGGGAAGAAGGCTTCCCTGAGGGCAGACTGAGGGCTGACTTCCCACGAGTGGGACCCACTCCTGCCCCGCTCTCCATCCCTTCCCCGGATGGTGGCCCTGGTGGAGATCCGGTCCTGCCTCGGTGTGTCCGTGACCTGGCACTCCGCCAGCGCCACCTGGTCCGGCCTCATACTTCCCCCACAGCCGGGATCCCCGCCCTCGTGTCCAGGAAGTCCGCCATCTTGGCTCCCTGCCTGTCCCCAGCGTGTCCCTGACTGTAGGAGCTGCGGGGGGGGCTGGGAGGGGTCTGCCTGCCTCCCCAGGGAGTGAGCAAGGTGCAGGACATGGGTGGGCTCTCCCCGACCCTCCCCATCCCTCCCCGACCCTCCTCCTCCTTCCTCTTCCCTCCTCCTCCCTCCCTGTCCCTCCTCGTCACTCCCAGGCTCTCCTCTCCCCCTCCCTCCTTCTCCCTCCCCCTCCCTCCCCATCTCTCCTCTCCCTGTCTCTCCCACCTCGGGCCTGCAGACATGGGAGCAGCCAGCCAGCCCCACAGAAGGGCCACATGTGCTGCCATCATCCCAGTGATGCTGGGGGGGGGGGCACAAGACTGAGCATGCTTTTGCCGCCCAGATGAGGACGCCGCGTAGACCTCTGTCTGTAAGTGTGCCCAGCGCATGCCTGGCGCATGACCCGAGCTGCCCTCGTGGAAGTCCCTCCATCACGACGCCTTCCCACGTTGTTGCTATGGTGGCTCGGATTCCCTCGGGTGTGGGTGGAAGAGAGGGTCCTGGCGGGAGAGGGGGCCTCCAGGCACAGGACATGGGTGACGCCAGGCCTATCCCGGTGTCCTCCTCGTGTGTGATGCTGATTTCCCTGCAAAGCACGCCCCCAGCTCCCACTGCTCCGGCTGCCTCCACGCGGCCCCCTATGACCCTGAGGCACCCTCCTCCCGCCCGCCCTTCTGGCCGCCTGTGCAGACGTGCCCTGTCCTTGCTGGACTCTTCCCCACCCGCCTCTTCTACCTTTTGGGAGAGGTTGATCTAATTTCGCACTGTTCCCAGAGCGGCCTGAGCCATTTCTGACTGAGCTGTGGTTTTGTCCTTCCCCAAGGTCACCGCCGGGACCCGTTTGTACCAAGCTCCATTTCAGTTTCATAAATCGTCTGGACGAAGGAGCCCGTGGTAACCCCCACCTGAGTGGTTCCAGGGGGAGGCGGACGGGGCAGGTGTGACCTGACCTGTGTCCTCCCCGCGCCCGGCGGGTAGCTGACCGCGCTCTAGAGGCAGATGGGCCCGGGGTCAAACCTCGACCGACCCTCGTGGCCCAGAGCGCTGACTTCTTCCTGCGCGAGTGGGGTCCCGAGCAGCCGCCTCGCAGTTGGTGTGGACGTTGGGGACAAGCGGAAAGCATCCAGCAGGCCCGCGAGAAATGACAGGCATGTCGGTTGCTTCTCGTCGCACACAGGTGCAGGAACAAGAGGAGGGACCACGAGCAGTGTGCTCGTCAGACCCGACGCGGGGCTTGAACTCACGAGCCTGGGGCCACGACCTGCGCGGAGGTCCCGAGTTGGACGCCTACCCACGGAGCCACCCCGGCGCCGCTTAGCGTTTTTCTCTCTGCGGAACTTTTCGTGGTTTTAGATCTTTTCCTACAGAGACTGTGCTGAGCGCTAAGAGCCGCTGGGGACATCAAGGCCAAACCCCCGCGCGCTGGCTCCGCCCTTCCCGCGGGAGCCTGCTCGGCACCCGCTTGGGGCTCTGGGCTCGTGAGTGGGGCCGAGCGCCGCGCACTTGCTCTGTCTACCTCCCCCTCACCGCCGCACTCGCGTGAGACACCCATCTGCGGAGAAGCCGGAGAAGCCGTGCAGGCGACGCTTCTCGCCCGCGCGGGCCCCCTGCACCCTCGGTGCACCTGTTCTCCTGCTGCTCGTGGGACATCATCTTCCTCCCTGAGGGCAGACACTGTGGCTCCCTTCTGTCGGGGCTCGCGGCCCCATGGCAGGAACGGAGGGGTGGGTGAACGGGAGGTCTAGCCGAGGAAGGGGAAGGGGACGCTCCCAAGAAGAAAGGGCTAAGTCCGGTGACAAGAAGTGGGCGAGGAGGACTCACGGGGAGCCAGGATTCCCCCGCGGAGCCAGGGGAAGGACGAAGGTACAAAGGCAGGAAGGCAGGTGGGGGGATGATGAGGCTTATTTGCAGACAGGGGCAACTCTGAGGTTAAGCCAAGCATTCCGGTGAAGCTCTGGGCGAGGCAGACGAAATCAAAGCCCAGCCCGCTGCTGCGGCAACAGAAATGTCCCTGCATATCCCCGCGCCCGTCACGGAGGATGCTGGGGACGAGCAGAAAGTACCTTCCTACCAATTTCTGCACCTGGAAATCCGTGTACTCCTCTGGCTGCCGAACTTGAGAAACAAATGGAAAACTAGGAAAAGCCCAGGAGGCAACAACTGTTTTCAAGCGGGACAGAGATTTTCACAAAAAGCCTGAGGGAGGAAAGAGTGTTACTTCTCAGTTTGAAAATGAAAGAAAAGAGACTAGGAAAACATAAAGTGCTTAGTAGATTAAGCAAATTCTTGTTTACCTATTTCCGGAGAGGAAGAGGGCCGGGCACGCCTGGGGGGTGTAGATGGCTGCACTCGGTGTGTGTGATTCCGTAATACATGCACACTTGCACGCAAACCGGAGCCCCGTGGTGCCACGGCCCTGCAGTCCTTCTGCACCTGCCACCGAAGGAAGTGCTCACCACCTCCCCGTGGCACCAGCCCCACCGGCCCAGCGTCCCCCGGGGGGACTGCCTCTCAGCTGGTCATGCTAGTCACCCCAACTAGTGGCCGGCAGAACTTTCGAAGCAAAATAAGGATCACTGAATACATTCAGCAATAAAAAACATTCAAGTTTGTTAATCCCCAAAGGTAGAGGAGAACATGAATGTTCCAGATAGATACGATCGCTCAGATCGATGAGAGATTGCGCTCTGTTGTCCGTGGTCCAATTTCTATTATGTGATGTTGTGACCTTTCCCACGAGACTCTGGAAACATTCGGCGCAGGAGGACAGTCTGAATGGCGGGAGTACTTCCTGCCTTAGCACGACCCCCCCCCCCCCACTCGGGACCGCGCTTCCATCAATTGCGGGGGGGGGGGGGTGTGCGGGGGCAGGAGCAAGGCGCGTCCCCGAGGCAGCGGCCTCCGTCCACGCGCACCGAGCACGGTTCCCGCCGGAGCTCAGAGCCAGGAGGCCCCTGTTGGCCCCGTGTTCACGCGGAACCCTTTATCAAGTCGGAGAGTCGGGAGTCGTCTTCGTGATTAAGAGACCCTTTCCTCGAGCGAGACTTCGTCACGTCAGGTTAACAGCTTGGATGGGACGCGCCGAAGACACTGCTGTAGACACAGCGCCTCCCTAAATGTTGGGGGACGAGGGACAGCTGGAGATACGAGCAGACAGCACATCGAGAGACTCCGGCAACGCCCCGAAGACCCGGCCGGGCGCCGCGGGAGACGCAGCGTCACAGGAATCTGATGGGGAACGGGCTCGGTTCCGTCCCAAATAGGAACAGCAAAAGTTTAAAACACTGCATCTTGGAGTTTGTAGCGTTGATTTTGCAAGTAGATTTAGTGTGTGGATTTTTTTTTCCTTACTGACATTCATAAAATCAGCAATTTTTATTTTATTTTTAAAAATATTTATTTGAGAGAGAGAGAGAGAGTACAAAGGGGGAGAGGAGAGGGAGAAGCAGACCCCCCACGGAGCCAGGAGCCCGATATGGGATTCGATCCCAAGACCCTGAGATCATGACGGGAGCCAAAGGCAGACGCTTCCCCCCCTGAGCCCCACAGGGGCCCCCAAAAGCAGTTATTTTTATTTTTCAGCATGGTGCTTTGCTGGTACGTTATTAAATGATTAGCTTATCTGAATAATGTCTCGGGGTTAAATGGGCTTGTTGGGGAGAAGAGAAATACCGTCATGGTGTTACACTCACAGTCAGAAGACTCGGCGGGGCCAGCGGAGCACACAGCACGCAGATTTATCGGTGTTTTTACCCAAACCAAAAGAGCTCCTCTGTTGTGAAGAAATGTTGTGAATTCGGATTTTATCAACTGAAGAGTTTTGTCTTGTTTGATTTGCTGCATGGGGAAGGAGCTCGGGCGTGCTCTTATTCCCGTGCTTACTTGAGTTGTAGTGTGTTTACTCGAGTCGTAGCCTGTTTCACAAATGCTTTGCGGAAACTACGGAGTCCAGCACCCTTCCCTTTCCAGTGAGGTCCCTATGTTCTCAAGCTTGAGAAAAAGTAACATGAAGTAGTTTCATTTATTTTGTATCTTATATTACATGTGTGATGTTTGTATTTATACTGTACTTTATATCGAATGTAAATGTTTGAAGTTTTGGTGCTACTCTGCCTTGGGGGGTGTTTAGGGCGGAGCCTGGCGGGCTCTGTCAGTGGGGCGCGTGACTCTTGGTCTCAGGGTTGTGGGTTTGAGCCCCACATGGGGTGCAGAGACGACTTAAAAATAAAATCTAAAAAAACCAAAAAAACCCCTAAAATGTAGAGGACTTTATTAGGAATGGACCCATAGCTCAAGAAAGATCCACACTGTCTGAGTAGGAAGGCACTGATGACCGCCGTGGACGCCGAGCCAATCTTCCCCAGGTTGGAACGTCCGCATCCGTCTGATCCTGGGCACTCGGCTTCCCTGTCGTTGCTCCCTCACCCTTAAGGTGGGGATACTAGTCATCCTCGCCTCACAGGACCAGTGTGAGAACTAAGGAAGTTAATGCCAGTGAAGCATCTGGAGTTCTGCTTGGCACATGAGACACGTGTTCCCTCCCGGGAGGATCTGCAGGCCGGTCTTCATAGCCGTAGAGAACCCAGAACCACGGATGCCCAGATATTCTTTCAAGTGACTCTCGTAAAACTACAGACATGACAGAAGTGGCCTCATTTAGCGGAATTATGTAATTCCGTGAATCTCAGCTACTGGTAGAGCAACCGGTCCAATAACCAAATAGCCCGAAGACTTAGGAAAACCAGAGGCCGGAGGCGTGGACGCTCCCAGAAGGACAATTCCCAGCCTCAAGCGACCACATCCAGAGGGCGCTAAGCAGCACCCAACGGAATCCTCGGAAGGGATAGCAGTAGAAACCATTACCATTTGTCACGACTTCGCGACAGCCGACTCAGGAGCTGAGGACACTCATGCCAGAAAGATAAGTGGCACAGACTTCAAAGGACCCCGGCACTGGTCTGAGCGCCGGTCCGCCCGCTAACATGCTGCCCGGAGAGGGACCGGGCCTGGGCTCACCCGGGGACGCGCCCTTTGGGGTCCTGCCGCTGGGGCCGGGTCTAGCCTCGGGGGCGGCGCTGGGTGCGTCTCCCGGGTCGGGGCACCAGGACCGGCTGGCGGCTCTGAGGGAATCCCCGCTGGGCTCGGCACCTGCGTCACTCAGTGGTGTCTGGCCACCTGTCCAGGTCTTGGGTTCACGTCTGGCAGCGACACGACGGGCGAGAGCTTGTGACAGGAGCAGTGTGTCAAGCGCTGTGTTGGGGATGAACTGGCTGAGTCGCGTTTACCGAGGGACCCCCGCATCTAGCACCCCCCTGAGCGGGTCCTTTCGCACTTGCGGTGAGAGAGGCCTCTCCGCGGAAGGTGCGCAGGGGGAGGGCGAGGCTCCGGGATGCCTGTGTCCGGAGCAGGCGGCTGCGGGTCCTGAGGGACGTCGGGCCGCGGCCTCCCCGGGCGGGCGGGCGGGCTGTCTCACCTCGGGAAGGGCAGGGCACCCGGCTCTGCGGACCTGCCGCAGACACGGCCCGGGGGTTGGACCCGCCCCGCGGCCGGTCTCGTGCACGGCCCCTCGACGTAGCGCGGCACAAAGGGCTAACCACGTGGATCCGGGGGACGGTAGGCAGACTTTCCTCCAAGCCTGTCTTGCTGGGTCCAGGTGTCGCGGGGGAGCAACCCCAGGAAGAACCGAAGGGGAAAGATGCCTGGTCACCTTCTCCGCGGGACTTGCGAGGCAGGCTCACTTCGCCCGGTCTGGGCGGGGACATAGCTCCCCCGAAGGGAAGAGGCTGGGTCAGCGTGGGTGTCACGATCCTTCCCTGCCCTGTGATGCGGTAGTTTCTCACCACTTGTTCTCAGAAAGGGCCGACTCCGAATGCATTTTGGAAAACTGAAAATCTCGAGTGCGACCGGCTTGCCCACGCGGCTGCAGGTAACGCAGGCGACGGAAGACGCCCAGCATTTGGTCTCTTAGCGAACCGGCTGTGGCACGCACTGAGCCCCGCAGCGCGCTCCACGGCGCCCAAGAGGGGATTGAAGACACACGCGGTGTGCGGGCACGCTCGGGGACAAGTCAGGGGACGTCCCGGCAGAACTCGGAGGCCCTTTCTGGGCACGGAGGGGGCGGGGCTCGCACAGACAGAAGGTTTGGGCTCACCGCGGCCGGCCGGCCGGGGCTTCTCGAACAAAGTCGGCTAGGAAGACAGCGTCCTCAGGCCACAAGGGCAGAGCCTTCAAGGGCAAGTCGGAGTTCTGTAAAACCACGGAGAGTGGGCAGACTGTTGACCCAGGGTCTCAGAACGGGGGAGGGGGGGGACTTCCTCTCATTTGGAAAGGCACATTTACTACTCTTCAAAGGAGGCATTTGTTTTCATAGTCAGTAAATTTATAAAACTCCTTATCCTCTAATCAGCAAGAGGGGAATTGAAAGGCTTGAATCAATGGATTGGTGGTCAAGACCCAAAATGCAGTGAAGAAAGAGGGGATTTTTAACCCTCTGACGTCAGCAGAGAGGGCCAGCGCGCCACCCGCAGGGTGCCCTCAAACCGTCATCCTGGGAAGGGGGCCGTGGGGGGCAGCGGTCAGGTGCCCGCGACCTGGGAGCCGCTGCGGAGCCGGCCTCGGCCAGCGGGGGCGCTGTGTGCGCTCCTGGCCCCTGGGGTCCACGTCCCTTTGAAGCAGTAACTGTTTCCCAGTTGAGGGGTCTCAGGCGTCACTGAGGTTGTCTCACAAGCCCCAATTAGGGGCCGGGGTAGGTTTCCTTAGCCCCCTAAAGTGCCTCGGTATGCTTCCTCCTTGGCCCTTCCTCTGAATATTGATGACTCGCAAACGGTCTCTCCCCTAAGTGCCTTTTGGATCATATTTAATCAGCACTCATTTACTTATTCATAGCGAACACTTATTGAATGGCAATATATCGATATCGGGTTGTAGGTATTAATAAAGCGTGGCCTCTGCCCTCCAGGCCTCGCAGTCAAAGGATAAATCACAGGAGCAGGGGGGCAGGGGGCGGGGGCCCTGGGCACCTGCCCGCATCAGCTCTGGCCACCCCGGGCACCCGAGACCCCGTGCACAGGCTGATAGAGGAAGGAGCCACTGAAGGGAACAAAACCAGCAATCAACCCATTTCCTGGGACAGGGGAAGTGTTGCCCGACAGCAAGCCAATAGCGTCTCCCAGGCGCCGTGGCCCAGCACGGGGAGAGCTCGGGCTGGACGAGAAGCGAACGCAGGCATTCAGCGGGACAGCTCGGAGCTCACACTGGCCTGCGCAAGGCCAGCAGCGTGGCGTCTGGAAGGCTGGGAGCAGGCCGAGAGCTGGGGAGGCTCGCACACACCCACATCTCCGTGATGAAGCCCGTCAGTGACTTGTGCCGGAGAGCGAGTGCCATCACTCCAGGACCCAGCACCCTCCTGCCCACAGACGTTCTGCACACACTGTACCACGTGCTCACTGCGACCTCACGAGGCAGACAGGGCGGGTGTGTCTATCCCCAGTTTCCATGCAGGTGGTCCACCATAAACAAAGAGTGCCAAATGAAAAAAAAAAAAAAAAAAAACAAGCTTGCTGCCTATCGTTTTAGTCACATTTTGCATTTGTTTGCCCCGTTAAATATCAATGATCTGGTCAAACATGGAAAGATGCTATGGGAAGGTATTTGAGGGTCACTCCACGGCCATCAGCAGGAGAGGAGGGGGTCTCCAAGGGACCTGAGGGGCACACCCTGGCCACCCAGGCCAGGGCCCTGGAGGGAGGTGAGAGGGCTCCAGGGTTCCAGGGGTGACATCGAGGGCCCCTGGACAGCAGATGCATGAAGACAAGATGCGTCTTTAGTGGCATAAGTCAGAGGTCAGAGAGTAGAATGGTAACCAAGAGTCCGGTGCATGTAAAGCCCCATGAAGGAGAGAAGCAGCCGGACCCCCAGCCTGAGGTTGGGATAGGATGGGAGCAGGGTGCACCTTTGTGCCCTCCCCAGAGCTGAGGCTTGAGTGCAGATTAACGTCACCTCGGGAGATTGTGAAAACACCCAGCCGGAGCCGAACCCCGGAGATCCCGACGGTATTTGAGAGAACTCTTCAAGCCAGGATTTCAAAGCAGGGACTGAGCTATCAGCTGGATGTGCTCGGGCATCGCGCTGAGGGTGGCTTGTGTACAGGTAGTAGGCGCACGATAAACTGCGCCTTCCTGCCTGTCACTTTCACCTCCTTCTGCATCTTTTTGAAGATTTTATTTATTTACTTATTTGAGAGAGAAAGAGAGTGAGAAGGGGGAGTAGCAGCAGGCAGAGGGAGGAGCAGACTTCCCGCTGAGCAGGGAGCCTGACGCGGGGCTTGATCCCTGGACCCTGGGATGGTGACCTGAGCTGAACAGACGCCTACCAGCTGAGCCCCCCGGGCGCCCCCCCACCTCCTTCCACAGGATTTAAACATATCGCAATGGCTTCTCTTTTCCACCGTCTCCCATATAGCCCACAAGAAACGTGTCCTTGATCTCAATATTGTGACCTATGAGATCATTGCAGGAGAAAAGCATTTTTTAAACCATCATTTTATTTATTTTGCCAAAATTGCACTTTTGAGCCTATTGTTGGCAGAGAGCGTGGCGTCGTTTCTCAGCATTAGCGCATTGTCGACATTGACATTACGGAAACCTGATCTGAAACCCTCTTTCTATCCTGCTTTGATATTGATTTACTATCAGAAGACCATTTTCTGTTCATCTCCACCAGATGGGAAGAGGAACGTGAGGGGGATAAGATGCACATTTCCTGACGAGGTATTTCTCATCTAACCTAAAGTAAAGGACAACGTTTTCCTTTTGCTTGAAGTATCTAGTTGCATTTTTTATATATAGAAAAGGGCATGTAACTGTGTTGAGAGATGGGAGGATTCCAAACGAGAAAAATAAATCCGAAGGACACATTTTGCCTATCTATGTGTATCCTTTACTTTTTTTCCAGTTTTATAATTGATCAACAACATTGTTGTTGTACAGTGGTGTACAATGGGATGTTGGTGTACAATGGGATGATCTGATACACACTGTGAAATGCTTACCACATTAAGGTTCGTTCACACATTCACCGACTCACACGGTTCCTGTGTTTTTGTGGATGTACGACCGGAACATGTAAGAGCTCTTGTCTTAGCAAAGTTCAAGTACTCGATGCAGTATTGTTAACTGTGGTCACCTCATCCGGCATTCGATCTCCAGAACTCATCCCTCTTTAACTGAAAGTTTGTATCCTTTGACCATCTCCCCATTCCCCTGACACTCCCAGCCCCTGGTAACCACGAATCTACTCATTTCTAGAAGTTCGACTTTTTTAGATTCTACCAATAAGTGAGCTCTTGCAATATGCAACATTTATTCATTTCTGTCTGACCTGTTTCACTTAGCACGATGACCTCCAAGTTCATTCATGTTGTTGCAATTGGCAGGATTTCCTTCTTTCTCACGGCTGAATAATACTCCTGTGTGTGTGTGTATCACATCATCTTTGTGCATTCATCCACTGATAGGGACATAGGCTGTTTCCATGTCTTGGCCATTATGAAGTGTTGCAACGAATATGGGGGTGCAGATATCTCCTTCAAAGAGAGATTTCATTTCCAATGGATATATACCGAGAAGTGGGATTGGATCATATTGTAGTTTTATTTTGAATTTTTTGAGGAAGCTCCAGACCATTGTCCAGAGTGGCTGCACCGGCTTGCGTCCCCCCGACAGTGCACGAGGGCTCCCCTTTCTCGGCATCCTCGCCAACACTTGCTGCCTCTTGTCTTTTCTATAATAGTCACTCAATAGATGCGAAGTGACATCTCCTTGTGGTTTTGATTTGCATTCCCCTGATGATAAGGGATGTTGAGCACCTTCTCATGCACCCGTTGGCCATCTATGTGTCTTCTGCAGAGAAATGTCTATTGAGTCCTTTGCCTATTTTTAATCACATGATAATAATGATTCCTTGCTATTGAGCTGCACCAGTTCTTTGTATATTTTGAATATTAATTGGTTATGCAGGGCTCAAAAAATCTTCCCTTCTCTGCTGTTTCTAGAGATAATTTTGTCATTTTCTTTAAATGCTTAGTGAAATTTTTCAGTGGAACCATCTAGGTCTGGGTATTTCTTTTTTGGAAACTTTAATGGCAAGTGGAATTCCTTTTTAAAGGTTATGTGCCTATTTAAGTTATCTATTTTTTCATTTTGGCTGAATCTTGGTAGTTTGTGATTTCTCAAGGAATTGGGCCCTTTCTTCAAAGTTTTTACATGTAAGAATGTAGGCCATTCATAGCATTCGTTGGTTATCTTTTGATGACTGTAGAGTCTGTAACTATAATTTTCACTAGTTTCAGATCTGATATTGGTGATTTGTGTAGTCTTTTTATCTCTCTCAGCCTTTCCAGAAGTTTATCAATTTTGTTGATTTTTTTAAAGAACTAACCGGCTTTGCATTTCACTGATTCCTCTGTTGTATTGATTTCTGCTTATATCATGATTATCTTCCTCATTTTTCTTGCTTTGGGTTTATTTTGGCCCTATTTGTCTAGTTTTTTGAATCGGGAGCTTACATTGTTGATTTGAAGCTTTGCTTCTGCCCCGAGGCCGACCCTCGGTGTGCCACGTGCTTCTCTGGCTGCGTCCCACAAGTTTTGAGATGCTGCGTGTTCGTTTTCATACAGCTTTCTGTATTTGCACAATTTCTCTTGCACCTGCCTCTTTGGCTCTCGGGTTACCTACAAGGGTGTTGCTGTCTGGCTTCCGCGGGTCAGAGATTTCCCGGTCAACTTTCCGTTACTGATTTCTACTTGGATTCCATTGTGCTGGGAGAGCATGTTCTGTGACTTCTGTCGTGTTGAGCTTGTGACCTGGGTTATTGCTTGTGTTTCGTGGTGACTGAAAAGAAGGTATATTCCGCCATCGCTGAGTGCAGTCGTCTAAAAATAGGAGCTCGGTTCTGGTGGCTGACGGGGCGCTTAGCTCCTGCTCAGCCTTCCTGAGTTCCCCTCTACCGGCTCCGTCCACCTCACTGAGGGGCACGGGAGTCTCCACTTCAGTTTTGGACTTGGCTACCTATATATATTTTTAGCTCTGTCAGATTTTGCTTCATATATCTTGAGGCTGTTTTCTGGTGTCTGCATATTTAGGCTTATATATATATTCTTGGTTGATGAATCCTTTTATCATTATGTAATGTCCGTTCCTAGCCGTAGTGATTTCTTTGTTCTGCAGTCTACCTTATCTGATATTAATAGAGCCTCTCCTACTTTTTTAAAATTAATGTTTGCATGGAATATCACTTTCCCTCCTATTCTTTCCATCCACCGCTGTAATTACATTTGACTTGAGCTTCTTAGAGACAGTGTGTGGTTGAACTGTGTTTTTATTTACTCTGATAATCTCTGTATTTAATTTAATTTTAATACTCGGTATTTAGGTCACTGACATTTAAGGTCATTATCGATTATTAGGGCTTTGGTTTGCCATTTTAGTATTTGAGTCTGCTCCTTCTGTTTCTTGTTCCTCTGTTTCTCTTTTCTTCTGTTGGGGCACTTGAATATTTTTTGGAAATTGATTTTGTTTTTAGCATATTTTAGGGCATCACTTTGTATGGTTTTCTCAGTGCTTACTCTAGCTGGTACAGTGTACCCGTGTGTGAACACAGTGTATATGCACTTGGATACATGTGTAAATTATTTCAGGCGACTGTCATTAGTTTTATCACTTCAAGTCAAGGGCTGGAATCTTTTTTTCTTTTTTTTAGAGATTTTATTTATTTATTTGACAGAGAGAGAGAGAGAGAGATCATAAGTAGGCAGGGAGGCAGGCAGAGAGAGAGGGGGGAATCAGGCTCCCCAGTGAGCAGAGAGCCCAATGTGGGGCTCGATCCCGGGACCCTGATATCATGACCCAAGCCGAAGGCAGAGGCTTTAACCCACTAAGCCACCCAAGCTCCCCAAGGGCTGGAATTTTGTTTCCGTTTAGATTCTTTTACCATCTCCATTAAAAAATATGCATCTTTTAAGTCTTTCTTTTACGTGTGCTGACTAGCATGTCAGATGTTATAATCTTTGCTTTAGCCATCAAATATTATTTTTATTATGTTTACCTTTATCATTACTATTACTGTCCAGATTTTCATATGGAAATTCCTAGTCTTCTTTTGTCATTTTCTTTCCATTTGCAGAGTCCCCTCCGGCCGGTCCTTAAGTTAGGTCGGCTGCTGACAAGTTCCCTTAGTTTTTCTTCGTCTGAGAATGTTTTCATTTCCCCTTCATTCTTGAAGGATAGTTTTGCCAGGGGTAAGGTGTTAAATAACAAATATTCAACCGAGTGAATTTGGAGATCTAATTGGCTTTATTAAACATTTCACGAATGGGGCAGCCTCCCATCTGGTGAGTAGAGGGGAGCCCTGGGGATTTGTACAAATGGAAGGTTTTTATAGGAGGGTAGGGCAAGGAAGTTACTAGCAAAAGAAAAGGATCATTCCAGGCAAGCTCTTTTTCTGGGGGAAAGGCAAGGGGTCCTATCGTGCAAATTCCCTCATCTGCCTTGGAGGGGGCTGGCAAGGCCAGGTGGCAGACCTACTGGCCCCCGGAAAATTCCCGACTAAGACTATGTTTTGTGGGGGAGGGGGTTGGAGCTGCAAGTCACATTAGGTATTAAACCCTGGTTTGGGGACTTGGCCTACGCGGCGCCGTGTTCAGCCTGCGGTTTTCTCTTCAACAACCGTGTGGTTGACAGTTTGCTCTCACTCGGCTCTCCCTCCCCCTGGGCCTCCGTGGTTTCAGACAAGACATCGATTGTCACTCACATTGGTTCTTTTTAATAGGTTATGCGTCATTTCTCTTTGTTTTTAAGAGGTTTTATTTTTATGTGGCTTGGTGTGGATTTTTTTTTTTAAGTTTATCCTAATTGGTGTTCACTTAGCTTCTTGAATCTGTGGGTTAATGTCTTTGGCCAAATTTGGGTAGTTTGGGGCTATAAGTGCTTTTTTTTTAGCCCCACAGTCTTTATTCTTCCCTTAGAGGACTCTGATAACAGGGATGTAAGATCTTTGTTATTGTCCCACAGCTCCTGAGGCTCTGTTCACTTTCTTCAGTGTATTTCCCGTCTGCTGCTCAGACTGGGTAAATGCTATTGATCAGGCCTCAAGTTCACTGATAACCGTTCCACTTTTGAGCTCATTCAGCCTATGTTCATTTCTGTGATGGTATTTTTCAATCCTGTAATTTCTACTCGGTCCTTTTTTTTTTATAACTTCTATTTCTTTGTTGAGATTTTCTATTTTCCTCATTTGTTTAAACTGTTCATAATTGTTTCTTGAAGCATTTTTATTGTGGTTGCTTTAAAAACCTTGCCAGACAATTTTACTACCTGGTTTATTTTGATGTTTATGTATGTTTGTTAGCTAGGATGCAGGGAAGCTACTCAAATCAGAGGCTGAAAGCTCTCAGCAGAAGGAGGGAGGGCAAGGGACAAAAGTGGGGAAGAATGTGGTTTGTCTCCCGGCTCCCTGTCTTACCTGATAAACTCCCATGCGCGCCAGTCGGAGCGGGATTGGAACTGAGGACCTGCACAAAGCCCCCAGGACATCCTGAAGCTGCCTCTAGCTCACTATATACCAAGATCTCCTCCTGCGGGTGGAGTTTTCCACCATTTCTGGAACAGTGTGTGCACCAGCCTGGAGACAAGCTCCGGGCCTCCACCCTCAACACACTTAATAAAAGCCTCGTGGGGGCGCCTGGGTGGCTCAGTGGGTTCAAGCCTCTGCCTTCGGCTCAGGTCATGATTTCAGGGTCCTGGGGTCGAGCCCTGCATCGGGCTCTCTGCTCGGCGGGGAGCCTGCTTCCCCCTCTCTCTCTGCCTGCCTCTCTGCCTGCTTGTGATCTCTCTCTGTGTCAAATAAATAAATAAAATCTTTAAAAAGAATAATAAAAATAAAAGCCTCCTGAACTAACCTCAAAGGGAGACATTGCTTTGAGAGCGATCTCTCTGTCTTCTTCCTTGTAACAAGTGATAAAAAGTTCTTTGCTCTCGACATGTCCTTGAGCTGTGTTCAATTTGATGCACTCCAAGAGTTCGGTTACAAGTCCATCCTCTTTCTCTTTTCCTTTTTTTTTTTTTTTGAAGATTTTTATTTATTTATTTGAGAGACAGAGAAAGTGAGAGCATGAGAGGAGAGAAGGTCAGAGGAAGAAGCAGACTCCCCGTGGAGCTGGGAGCCCAATGTGGGACTCGATCCCGGAACTCAAGGATCATGACCTGAGCCGAAGGCAGTCACTCAACCAACTGAGCCACCCAGGGGCCCCTCTTTCTCTTTTCTTAAATCACGTTGTGTTTTTCCTGCTTCCTGTTGTGATAAGGGATTTGCGCTTGTATCCGGTGCATTTTGGATATTTTATTAGAAGATTCCTGATCCCATTCAAGCCTCCTATCTATTGGACAGTCACTCTGGCTGTGTTCCGTGTGCGGGGCCTGGCCCCCTCTTGTGAGCTGTAATTCCAATGACTAACTAGTTGGGGGGCTCTGTCAATGCAATTAAGGCCTGCTTCACATTGCAGCAAGGTTCACAATTTTAATAAGCACGAATCCATTTATTAATTAGAAAAATGAAAACTCACTATGGACATGTATTTCATATCCCATGTGTGAGAACGGGGGGCACCAAGACCCACGTGAACTCCGGAGTCAAAGTTATGTCTCACGCGGCGGTCAGCAGTCTCTCCTCGGCCAGGAAGCGGGGTGGGGGGGGGCGGTGGGGGGGGTGGTGGTGCCGGGAGCCGGCGGCCCTGACACCACGGGCGCCGACGCTGGTGCGCGGCCTCCCGCCCTCTGGGTTAGGATGTGCCCGTCTCAGACGCGCTTTCCAGCATCTGAGAGGTTGGATTCAAAGCTAGGGCTTCAGCCTACGAAGCTGGAATGTTCCCGCTCAGAAGACACACCACAACACGATCCTAATTAATGAACGAGTGTCACACATGGAAAACACGGTCATAGGAAGTTTATACGTGTGATCTCAGCGGATCCTCTCAGGTGGGCAGTGATGCTCGAGAGGGTGATTGACGCCTTTGTGGACGGAACCAGACCCGCCGCTGAGTCGGAATCCCTGCAGACCAGGGCTTTGCTCCGGGATGACTACTACTGAAATCATTTTATAGATTTCGGCCTTTTGCTACGTTTCAATTTTCCTCGATTAAATTGTAATATGGGAAATAATACAATTTTCCACACATCCGTAATGCTGAGTTAGGCTTCGTTTTAAAACAGATCCAGTGCAATGAAATGAGCCTCTCTGGGGGCCTTTCAGCGAAATCCCGGAAAAATGCAGACACTGAAAGCTACCAATAGACTTCCCATTGTTCACCTGGTATTTTTAAACATTAACTTGGTTGAAACTTTTCCAAATCGTCCAAGGGAAAGATGTTCCTTCTACGTTAGGGACCAGACAGCCGACGGGGGCCGAGCTAGTGTTCCCGGAGCCGCGTGGCCAGGGGTGGGCTCGACGCCAGGCTTTCCGAGGGGTTTTGCAGGACACTTGGCTGCCTCCTGCGTCCTCCTAGCCGCGGCGGAGTGGGACGGGTTTGCAAGCATTCTGCAGGCTAGACGGACTATTCCAACAGTGGCTTTTCTCAGAAAGGCGAAGCCTGTGGCCAGTGTAGGAGAGACTTATCTGTGGAATTATGGGAATTCTATTAATGATATAATGCTTACTAGATTTATTCTGTACAACTAGTCCATTCAACGAAAATGCAGTTCTCGTCTCAGGTAGCAATTCACGGTCTGGGCGGCAGAGGGCAGCACGAGGCCGGCTCAAGGAGGACGCTCGCCCTCACCTGGCCTTGCTCCCGGGTCACCTGAAGCCCATCTTGGGCCCTGAAGGGCACCGGTGTCCTGGCGCCAGGAAGTTGTGCAGGCCAGCGGCAGGAGGCAGTTCGGTCCTCTGCGTGTTTACAGGATGGAGGTGAGAAAATTCTGAACCGAATACACATTTTCTCAATTACTTTTTCCATCTGGAGATCTTGTCCGTAATTGGGAGCTTGATTTTCTTGCGTCAAATATATTGAATGCTACCTTGGAAAGTATTTCAGACTGTATGTCCTGAAACAAGGATCCCAAATCCTTTCCCGAGAGCCACAAAAACAAACAAAAAACAACCATAGAGAAAAAGCAGCTTTGTGACATTGTAAAGGTAAAGATTTTTTAAATATACAATTTTATAGGATTGTATGTTATAAATTCACATTGAGATTTTTAATATACAATTTTATATTGAGTTCTCACTCTCCTAATTTTTAATAGTGTTAAAATAAGTAGTATGAATGCATTTTATACACCATTACTACTCAAAGAAGGACTTTATTTTATTTTTCAAATAAGGATTTTAAATTTAAATTCCAAGTGGTACCTTAAACTTCTATTACAAATCTATAATTAGGTAGTGAGCTGGTGAGCGGTAGGAGAAAGACCATCAGCTCGGAAGACACATGAATTCTAGCCTCTGTTTGGCCATTTCTTGCTGGGTGAGCTCAGGCAAAGCACACAACTTCTCTGAGACTCAGTCTCCTTATTTCTAAAACAGGGACCATAGTGCCTGCATCAGGGAGGTTTGCTGAGGAAAACTGTCTCACTTATAACTGTCCATTATGAGTATAAATATAATCCAAGGCAGATGCATGGTGTTCTTCGTAAGAGTTTAGTTTGTGCAGCCCTTTACCCATTTGTCTTCGCCAGCCACGGTACTGACCAGGAAGCCACCATTTAGAGCATTCGCGCCCCTTTGCGACAGTCGCACAGATGGCCAACGGCAGAGCCAAGACCTACAGCTCTTCTCCTGGCTCCAATCCCGCTCCCTTCCTACCTCCTGGTACCACCCAGTCAGATCTGAGAAGGGTCATCCCCAAATCTCACTAACTTTTCAGCAGATTGGCTGGTTGAGAAATTCAGCTTTAAGGAAACATTTTAAGTAAAGACTTAGGCAATTGTTTAACCCTGATTCATGGCTTTATAAATAGGCTTTGCCAATGGTTTGGGCCCAAAGCTATTTTTAAATGGCTATAATGTTTCTTATATGTAATAAAGAAAAATCTGAAAGTAGACTGGATGTCCAAGAATATGAAGAGGGACGTTGATAACATACATGATTGTTTGTCCATTAGGACAGACTATCAGGCAGCCATTAATAGGGCCGCGTCCTATCTGCTGACACAGAAAGGCATGAGGTAGAACATTGAGTGAGATGGGAGGTCGCAGAAGAGTGTGTGCACAATTCTAGGTGTACGTTCACACATGCACCTGGAGGAGGAGACGGGGGGGTAGACACCGAACCGTTTGTGGCGACTGTACCTACGGGTGCGATCACGTCCCATTGTTATGCGTTAGGTAGTTTTTTCTGGTTTCTCAATTTTTCAACGCACATTCTTATCTTGGAAATAGAAAAAAATATTTTTTATTGTTTAAGTATAGCCAATATACAATATAATACCCTTCAGGGGCACGACAATCCTACTCGTGGCCCGACGCTCTCCGCGGGGCGGGTAGTTGCCGTCCGCTCTCATATAAGGCCCGTACATATTATTGACTACACTCCCCACGCTGCACTTTTCATCTCGTGACTCCCTCGCTTTGTAACTGGAAGTTTGTACCCGTTAATCCCCTTCACCTCTGTGCCCATTCCCCCCTTTGCAAGGGCCAGTTTGTTCTCTGTACTTATGAGTCTGTTTCTGGTTTTTGTTAGTTCATTTGTTTTGTTTTTTTAGATTCCTCATATAAGTGAAATCACGATATCTACCTTTCTCTGGCTTATTTTACTTAAGTATAATATCGTCTAGGTCCAGCCATGTTGTCACAAATGGCAAAGAGCTCATCCTTTTTCGTGGCCGAGTAATACTCACACACACACAGATAGATAGATAGACAGACAGATAGATAGATAGATACACACCGTATCTTCTTTATCCATTCATGTATTGATGAACAGTTAGGATGCTTCCATATCTAGGCTATTGTAAATAAAGCTACAATAAACATAGGGGTGCGTGTATCTTTTCGAATTAGGGGTTTCATTTTCTTTGGATAAATAAATACCCAATAGTGGCATTAGTGGGTCATATGATAATTTTACTTTTAATTCTTGGCGGAGCCTCCACACTGGTTCCCACAGCGGCTGCGCTGGTTTGCACTCCCACCACCAGTGCCTAACGTTCCTTTTCTCACATCCTCACCAACACCTGTTGGTTCTTTTCTTGATTCGCCATTCTGACAAGTGTGAGGTGGTATCTCACTGTGACTTTTTCTTTAAGATTTTATTTATTTGACAGAGAGACAGCGAGAGAGGGAACACAAGCAGGGGGAGGGGCAGAGGGGGAAGCAGGCTCCCAGCTCCCCAGGGAGCCCCATTCGGGGCTCCATCCCGGGACCCTGAGATCATGGCCCAGGCTGAGGGCAGATGCTCAACCAACTGAGCCACCCAGTCACCCTCTCACTGTGGTTTTATTTTGCATTTTCCTAGTGATCAGTCGTGTTGAGCATCTTTTCATATGTCTGCTGGCCCTCCAGATGTTTTCTTTGGAGAAACGTCTATTTAGGTCTTCATCCCATTTTTCCATCAGATTATTTGGGGTTTGTTTTTTTTGGTATTGAGTTGTATCAGTTCTTTATATATTTTGGATACTAACTCTTTATTGGATAAGTCATTTGCAAATACCTTCTCCCATTCAGTAGGTTGTCTTTTCATTTTATTGATGGTTTCCTTCAGTGTGCACAACCTTCTTATTTTGGTGTAATCCCAATAGTTTATTTTTGCCTTTAATTTAACTAATTAGCTAATTAACTAAAAGAATTTATAATGAATTTTTAGAGAATTTTGTGTATATAACATTGCCAATAAAATCAAAGCAATTTTGTAGGTGAATATATGGCGATTGTTTCCCAGACTAAAAGATGCCAAAGGAAAGCCCTAGAAATGTAGAAAGGCTGTGGGAGCTGGAAACTGAAGGCCTCAGAGCCCAGGGACTGTGGATGGTGGGGGAGGTGGGGGAGGTGGGGGGATGGGGGAAGGTACAGAGGTGGGGGAGGCGGTGGGGGAGAACCTAAGGAACCCCCCCACACCCCCACCCTGCAGAAATCAGAGCAGAGCACCGGAATTTGACTGGGTTTTCTTCACACAGGAAGCGGGGAGTCCGATTAGTTCATCACCGAAATGCTTTTGGGGATTCTGGAACTAGAGCTTACGCAGTGGGCTTTTTACGGGGAAATCTGCTGCGGGATGGGGACGGTGGCCGGTCGCACAGCCGAGATCACCGCTGGGAGGTCACCCCGAGCGCAGCGAGCCAAAGCGAATCCCTCCGACCAAACAGACTCCTTTCCGGCTTCCCTTTCTTTTCCTTGCCTGCCCCGCGGTTCGCGTGACCTTTGACCCATCCTGTCAACCAAAGAAAGTTAACTCCTATAAATTTGTGGACGTTATTAGCATTTAGGACTGTTATGTTGAATTCTTAACAGCTTCTGAATTTAAAAACAAAGCAAAACAAACCTACCAAATGTAGAGAACCAGTTATTAAATCAATTGTCGGGAGAGGACAAAGACTGAGTTTTAGGGACAACCTGGAACTGACCCACTGCTAGTACAAAGGCTAATAGGACTGTGCTCCGTGCCTGGTGCTCGGTGCTCAGAGCTCGGTGCCTGGTGCTCAGAGCTCAGTGCTTGGTGCTCAGAGCTCAGTGCCTGGTGCTTAGAGCTCGGTGCTCAGAGCTTGGTGCCTGGTGCTCAGAGCTCAGTGCTCAGTGCTCAGAGCTCGGTGCCTGGTGCTCGATGCTCAGAGCTCGGTGCTCAGGGATCCCAAGTCTGCGATGCTGCAGGACGACAGCAAGGCGAGGTCAGATTTCCTAGGACACAATCAGCAGGTTCTTTCAGCAGGAGTCAGAAATCAGTAACATGGTGCAGTTCGGGTTTTCGGGTTAGAAGGAGGCTGGGAGTGAACTGACTCGCCCTTGTCGGCTGCAAAGGCAGCACCGCTGTCGGCGGCCTTCTTCCCGCACTTGTGACAATGACGTCACTTTGAAGCGTGGGCGGCTGCGCTGGATGAGACCTTGCCCGGGGGGCTTCCCACGGCTCCTGTTATCTTACAGCTCCCTTACACAGCGGCGGCGTTCCCTCACGGGGTCGTTCGTGTAAATTAAAGTGTTGGTGTGTCACACACTGGGCGGGGGCTCTCTTGGTTTGGCTTCTGTGCTTTGTGTTGGGTAGACTTCCCTCCGTCAGCCAGCCGTACCTTCCCCTCCTTGTCACCCGACGTTCCGCCCCGGGACAGACCGGGGCGCGGGGCGCGGGGTGCCGGGGTCCCTTGAGCTGTTTGTGGGGCCCAGCAAGTAGGAGATTGTGACCGAGCACAAATGCTGTTCTCCACTCTGCAGCGATGGACCAAGTTCCACCGCTGCCAGGGGAATTTATAATAGATATTTATAGAAATAAATGAGCCGTCCAGTGATTCATGTGCTTCAAATCAATCACGGAGCACAAAGCTCCCTGATTCAAAATGCCTGGGAGGCCCCAGGCGGCCGCGGCCGCTCCTTCGAGAGCCCGCAGCTGAAGGTTTTGTGGCCGAGAGAGGCTCTTCATCTCTGCATTATTAACTCGGGTGAAGCATTTGTTCCAGCAAAAGGGGAATAAGCACTCTAATCATCCGGAAAACTAATTAACTTCTTTTTTTCAAATGCCTTATCAGATTTCTCCCGTGCAGCTTTCCTTGAATTCCTCAGGAAGAAGGGCTGCAGACGTCGCACAGCGGTTATCAAAATATACGAAGCGGTCAAAAATGTTTTTGAAGCAGAGGCGCCTTGGGAGCGCTGAAAAGCATCCGTCCCGGGTCCTCACCGTACACTTGAACCCTGGGTCTCCCCTAGCTGTGAACTCGGGCAAGTCAGCTGTAACTTCACGTTGCAGCTTCCCTTCTGCCTCCGGGAAGCCGAGCCCGGGACGGCGTGGGGGTCGTGGAGGCGAGCGGCTGTGCAGGGGGGGGCTCTGGAGCTGTCCCCGGGCCACCTCTGCTCCCACCGGGGAGCGAGGACGCACTCCTGAGGTGGCTGGGCTGGCTCAACGCAAGCGTGGGCCCCACAACTTCAAGGACACTGCATTCCCTGCGGACTGGCCCCACAGGGCCTGCGGGGTCACGGATTCGGACAGAGCCGGCCTGAGTCCTAGCGGCCCAGCACACTCACTGGGCACAGGGAACCCCGCCTCGGAGATCAGACCGTTTGGGGGAGCCCGGCCCAGCAAGAGCTTTAGCAAAGGTCGGAAGCCCAGAAAGGAGGAGACACGTCCCCTTGGTTTGCCGGGGACGAGTCCGGAGGGCCAGACCCACTGCCACCTTCAGCCTGAAAGGTGCTTTCCTGCCTTGAATCTCCGAGGCCGATTCCATCTTCCAAATAGATCAGCCCGGCTGCTGCCGACCTGGGACCCCGACCGCCCAGAGGCTACTCATCAGCTGGGCGACGCAGCCTTCTCCCCCGCCCTGTGCCCCTCGGTCGCGCCCCACGAAGCTCATTTTAGAGCTGCTTGGTCTTCCCCCGAGATAATCCTCCTGTCCCCACCACACCCCCAGAGGACAGAACAGCAATGTTCAACCAGTTTGTGAGTAAAAAAGTAAAAAAGTGAAAAGAACACCATCACATGGGGGAACTGCGAGGCACAGAAAGAGAATTCTGGGCTCAAACAGATGCTTCATCCCCATTCTGCAAAGCCATTTATAGTCCCTTTCTTATAGTGTTTTAAAATTAATTTAGGATACGTTTAGAATCAAAGGAGCAATGTTCCAGTTGAATACCATCCTAAGAAATTTAATATGCTTTACAAACTGTAAATATAGACCCAAGCAACAGGATAAAAGAACACAGGCAAAAACAATTCTAGGAGGGAGGGGAGTGGAGGCTCCTGCTAATGTGGAGAGAGGCAGACACAGTCTTCAATCCCTGTGATATTTATAGCAAAGCCTGTCAAATGTCAACTTTTGAAAATCAATTCCAATTTTTAAAAAGTGTAAGAAACACTATGTGCACATAAAACAAGATAACAAAAGGACAGTGCCTCAAAAGACTTCTTGACTTCTAAAGTAATTTATCCATCCACTTACAATGCTTAAATGACATTTTCCTGAAATATATGAGTTTTCAAAGCCTAATTGGAGTTTCTTTCTGTTGATCTGATGTCAGAACAATAAATCATTATGATCTCAAAAAAGAAATGTGAATATCAATTTATAAATTAATTGTAATTTGAAAGGTCGTTTATGAGTTTCAGTCAATCAGGCAGGAGAAGATCCGAGTAGTGGAGGTAGGCACCCATAGCCACATTAATCACGAGACTTCCGATCGAGACAGCTTGAATGCATTTTCCTACAATGTCGAATGTGACATGAAGGGTAGACTAGAGGAGGACTTCATAGCTAGCCTGTGTGGAGGCGAAGGGAGACAGACCTGCCCACCTCTCGGGCGGAGGAGCTTGTGCCCGGGGCACAAAGGGACTGCAGGGCGCCAGGCGGAAGCCGTGGGCCATGGCATCCCCTACAGCCCTGTCTCGGTCGAGGGCCCGTTTTATGGAAAAGAGGAGACCATGGTGCATGACCACGGAAGGTATAGTCTCATCCCGATACCCCATCCCCTAGCGCACTGGGCCAGTGTAAACTGTGGACTTCGGCTAATGACTGTGTCCATACTGTTCATGAATCGCAGCACGTATACCCGCTGATGCACGATATTAATGGTAGGAGACCCTGCGTGCCAGGGACGGTGCCTACGTGGGACTTTCTGTACTCTCTACTCAGTACTTTTATAAATCTCAAATGGTGGTACCAAACACGAAGCATACCGGTTAATTTTTAAAAAGTCACAATGATGAGGGAATGTCAACGGGAGAGGGAGGCGAGGGAAAGAGCTGCGGAGGGCGAAGGCGGGAGCGGTGTGAGCCAGTAAGGTGCGGAGCGCCTGGAACCCAGAGCGTGAACTCCATACCCGCGGGCACACAGCGGCCGAAGGAGACTGTCGCGCAGGGAGGACACACAAATCCTCCATGTACAGCAGTTCCGTGTAGTTCACGGACATGCGTCCCACTAGGGACGCAGAGCCCAGCCCCCCGCGCCCAAAGTGGGGGCAGCACAGTGTGGACAGGAAGAGACAAAGAGTGACTTTGCCCCGGAGAAGCTGGACCAGCACGACCGCAGGCTCGCGACCAAGGTCAACACCAAGAGAGGAGTCAGGTGCGCAGAACACACCCACGCAGCTTTGACACGCAGTAACTGGCGTCGTACCCGCCGTCTGTAGACTGAGGGCACTTCCGCTCCATGGATGCGTGAGATAGTTTGGCTTCAGTCTACCATCTTAATGTGTTTTCTCTTGTCCCGCTTGTTCTACATTCATTTTTATTTCTTTTCGTGTTTTTTTTTTTGTAGGTGAAAATTTTTTATTCTATATTCTATTTTTTTGCAGTTTGGCAATCATCAATATATTCTTTAGTGGTTACTAGGTCCTTTATTAAGTCTGATTTATTAAAGTCTGATATAAATTAGTATTCTTGCCTCTGCAGGACATTTGGAAGGTAGGAGAACACTTTAAAGACCTACTTATTGGGATGCCTGAGTGGCTCAGTGGGTTAAGCATCTGCCTTTAGACTAGGTCATGATTCCAGGGGCCTGGGATCAAGTCCTGCATCGGGCTCCTTGCTCCACAGGGAGCCCGCTTCTCCCTCTCCCTCTGCCTGTTGCTCCTCCTGCTTGTGCTCTCGCACTCTCTCTCCCCTTTTCTGACAAATAAATAAAATCTTAAAAAAAGATTGATTGATTGATTTGCATGGGGGAGAAGAGGGGGAGGGGCAGAGGGAGAGGGAGAAGCAGGCTTCCACCCAGCAGGGAGCCCAATGCCGGACTGGGGGCGGGGGGATGGCAGCCCGAGCTGAAGGCAGCTGCTTCACCGGCTGAGCCCCCCAGGCGCCCCAAGAGTAGGCTTTAAATACATCTACTGCCTGGTTTATTTGGAAGGTCGTTTTTTGTTTTTGTGTCTCTGTTGCAACCTTTCATTCCTTCATTTGGATCACTTGAATCCTGTGGAATTCCATTTTAATTTATTTGCTAATGAGAAAAAGCTGTTCTAATTGTTTCAGGCAATCAAGGGTTCCAAGGCCACCCTCTGCCCGCGGAGGGGAGGTTTGAAGCTCTGTTTCCGAAGGTCCAGCTGACTTGGAGGCTCACTTGTCCTCTGCTGTCTCCACCCCAAACCTCAGGATCCTCTTCCCGATGAACGACCCAGCCTTGCTAGAAGAGTCTGGGCAGGACTGCGTGTCCAACTCACAACATTTACAACTTGAGCAATTAAGTTTGGAGTCTTGTCCTCAGTTCTGACATCTGACGACTTTGGCAAGTCCAAGAACAAGAGATCGCTTCGCTAAAGCCTGGGGCTCTTGATATCGGGGTCGCGAGTTCGAGTTCTGTGTTGGGTGTGGGGTTACTTAAAAATAAATGTAAAAATCTTAAGGGGCGCCTGGGTGGCTCGGTTGGTTGGGCGACTGCCTTCGGCTCGGGTCGTGGTCCCGGGGTTCCGGGATTGAGTCCCGCGTCGGGCTCCCGGCTCTGTGGGGAGTCCGCTTCTCGCTCTGGCCTTCTCCCTTCTCGTGCTCGCTCGCTCTCTCTCTCTTCCCTAGTAAATGAATGAATGAATGGATGAATTTTTGAAAAAAAAAATCTTAAAAAAAATACAAGTGGGGCGCCTGGGTGGCTCCGTTGATTAGGCGCCCAACTGTTGGTTTCAGCTCAGGTCATGATCTCAGGGTCGCGAGATCGAGCCCCACTTCAGGCTCTGTGCTCAGAACAAAGTCTTCTTGAGACTCTCTCCTCCCTCTGCCCCTCTCCCGACGCGTGCACTCTCCCTCCCTCTCTCTCAATAAATAAAATCTTAAATAAATAAAAAAAAGAAGAACGTCTTCGTAGGGCTGCCATGACTGCACGGTAAGCGACAGGCTCCGGTCCAGGCCGGCCGCGCTGCAGTCTCGGTGTCGTCATTGCCGCCAAGACAGAGAGCAGCGGCTACTTAACATCCCAAAGCCTTGCTTCCAGCCAGCGCTCTGTCAGGGGCAGCCCTGCCCATCGTATGGACCCATCTGGGTGCTTCGACGTGAATGGACTGCACCTTCAGAAAGACCCCCAACAGGGGTGCGTGGGTGGCTCAGTCAGTTGGGCGTCTGACTCCTGATTTCGGCTCGGGTCACGATCTCGGGGTCGTGAGACTGAGCCCTGGCCCTGCACTCAAGTGTGGAGGAGTCTGCTTGAGATTTTCTCTCCCTCTCTGTCTGCCCATCCCCCCGCATACTTTCTCTCTCTCGAAGAAATGAAATAAATCTTAAAAAAAAAAAAATCCCAGCATATCTGAGCTCAGGCATGTGAGCAACCTAACCCTGGAATCCCAATGGAAGGTCTGTTCCCTGGGATCATTCCTGTCAGCGAGGACTGCACAGGGAGCACGGGCTGCAAAATTTCAGTTCAAGGGACTTCCAGCAGCTTCAGTCCAAGGGACCCAATACAGGGACTCGGTTATTGGGGTCGGAGGAGGGGGTGAGGCGCTCAGAGGAGCAGGGGCAGAAAGTGGCTACTTCTCCCGGGAAAAGTAAGAAGAGCTGATGTTACTGTCTCCCGTGTTCTGGGACCTTCCAGCGGGAGTGAGATCCGAGGAGAGTTGCACAGAGGAGGCCGGAACATGAAAGGGGGAGCAGGCTGGGGGCAGGTGCTGCCATCGAGGACATTCGGCTGCTGGCACGGACTAGACGAGCGGCAGAGGTTCTAGGGCGAGCACTCTGGTCGTTCGTTTCCTTCTGACCTCCGGTTCCCTGGCAGGGGCTCCTTTGGCTGAACCTTCCAGGAGGCCAGCTGTCCCGGGGTTCGCCCTACAGTGTTCTCTAGCGAGGGCGGCTCAGGGAAGGGCAGGCCGCGGCTCTGAGAGCCCTGAGGGAGCCGAGCCTGTCCCGCATGCAGCCACTCTCGAAGCCAACAGCGCCAGCTGGTTACGGAGCTCCCCTCTAGTCTCGTCCTTACTGACACTTCGGGCACCCTTTCTGTCCTATTCAGTTTTTAAAAAGTTCTGTCCAGGTCAATTCAAAGCTTTCGCGTGAGATCCAGTCTGAAGCTCGTGGCTTTCCCCCAACCCTGTGCAACCAGGCCTCACCAGCCCACAGCGCCTGACGACGGGAGAGGCGACGTCTGTCCTTCTCTCTTCCTTCACCTCTCACCGCTCACTCTAACTCCTTGAATCGGAGTCCGGACAGAGGACAGAGGTTAAACATCTTTTGGTTAACTCTGCACATGGCCACACCTGTTGGTGGCCCTCACTGCCAGTCCTGGATGGCCATCGATGTCCTCTCCGTGGGGGCATCCGAGGCCAATCCTCCGGGGGACACACATGACTTTCCCGAGGGCTCCCCGCAGGGGGTCTGGCCACTGCAGTTTCCTGGCAGGACAGGTCCTGATGTCCCTGAGTTCGTCTTAGGACCTCCAGGACCCCCTCCTTCTCCATGGCCAACTGCCCAGCCGTGGATGGACCTTCCAGATGGGGGTGATGGTTGTGGGGTTAGCGAGGTCGGCTTGGCTCTGTCCTAGTCCTCCTGAGGGGCATCTGCCTCCCATTTTCTGTGGCTTTCTTTAAAGTGTACGGTCCTCAGTTTTGTATCCCAGTGGTCAATTCTCGGGACATCCGGTTACTTGCCCGCCGGTTGTGTTTCCATCTTGAAATTGGAAGAGCAACGGCACAGCCCTGTAAACGCCGGTGACGGGGACACTGGTTAGGACACCCCTGCACACGTCTGCTCTGCTGGGCCAGGAGTTCTCTGAAGTCCTTCCCACTCTGTGCCCGGCACGGTCTGGGTGCTTGGGCGCTGCTGTCATGACCGTGACCGGGCTCTGCTCCCTCAGAACCCAGCAGGTGCGGGGACCGCTGGGAGGGGGGACAGCGGTGCCTCTGCTCTGGGTGTGAGGCACTGGCCTTCTGATGGCCTCGCTCCTGCTCTGGTTTGGCCATCGCCTGTGACTCTCCTGGTTTTCCTGTTCCTACATTTCTAGTGGTAGGAGATGGCGTTCAGCGCTCGGCCAGGCAAATAGGGCTCCTTCGGTGGGCGGCGGTGTAAGGCGTCACCTCTAGCGGGAATCCTCAGGGGGTCGGCTTTGTAAGGCCTGCGGTTCTCGCCCAGCCCGGGGAGGGAAGGGCCCGAGTCTTCTCTTCTGCTCTGCTCGCTGGCTTGTTGGAAGATGCCTGTTGTCCTTGAGGTCCTTCAGGCTATCTGGGGAGATAACCTTGACCTTAGTTCCAGATTCTCAGGAAAGAACAGGGGATCCAGAGAGGAGTCAGTGGCTGCCAGCATCCCTCATCCCTGACGCGGATTTGTGGATGCTCCTTGTTCAGAGTGCCTGCGGCTCCCCCCTGCACGCGCGTGGAAGCTTCCGAAACGGGGTTCAAAATGCCCTGTCCTAGCTGCCGGCTGATTCGCCTTGCTCTCCCCAGAGCTGCCTGTCCTCCCAGTCCTCATCCGCCTGATGCCGTCTTCTGGCGACCAGCTTCCCAGGGCTGCGGGGAAGGCTCCAGGCTCAGACCACCCGCAGCCACAGGCGACGGAGTGCGGCTGCTGTCAACGCCAGCCACGTGCTGAAATCACAAAACCTTGGACTGCTTTACAGAGACTTCTTTCACCAAAAGTGTAACTTGAACCAACCAATAACGTTAAAAAAAAAAAAAAAGAAGACTATGAAGGTGCTATTGGGCACCTGCCAAATCAGGGGCCGTCCTGATCTCGGGGACATGAGGGGGCCCTGGGCCGTCCTGACCCTCTGGCGGGGACGTGCGGGGGGCCCTGGGCCGCCCTGACCCTCTGGCCGGGACATGAGGGGGGCCCTGGGCCGCCCTGACCCTCTGGCCGGGACATGAGGGGGCCCTGGGCCGTCCTGACCCTCTGGC
>CM052810.1:791388-856814 GCA_028533885.1 Nasua narica
CCTGACCCTCTGGCGGGGACGTGCGGGGGGCCCTGGGCCGTCCTGACCCTCTGGCGGGGACGTGCGGGGGGCTCTGAGCACCAAGGACACTTGCGCAGGGACCTCTAGAGCGCCCCCCGGAACTCTCCAGGCCTGGCGCCTGTGTTCGGCGGACCGCACGCAGACGGAGCGGGGAACTCTCAGGCCGGCGCACCCGCGGCCCCCAGCGCCGGAAGAAGCGGAGCATTGTGGGAGGGCGCGCGGTTTCGGCGGGTTCCGTTAAAATGGCGGCCTCGTCGCCGGCGCTGCCGGCGGGGCCGTAGCCTGTCTGGCGCGTCTGGAACCCGCGAGGCGTGCGGTGGGCGGGCACGGGCAGGGGCTCGGCGGGGCCCCCGTGGGCCGTGCGGGGCGAGCATGGGGACTCCGGACCAGAAGTCACCGAACGTCCTGCTGCAGAACCTGTGCTGCCGGATCCTGGGCAGGAGCGAAGGTAGCGGGGCTGGGCCGGCGGCTCGGGGCCGAGGCACGTCCAGGAGGCCGTCGGTGCGCGTGAGGCCGAAGGCTTCCCGGGGCGGCGGGGCCCGCGTCCCCGGGGCCGGGCGGCCTCAGGCTGCACTCGCCGGCCTGCGGAGTGCTGCAGCCCCCGAGGCCGGGCGGCCGGGCCCCGTCAGGGCTGAGTCACCGCTCCCCCGCGCCGCGGTCCGGCGGTGCTGAAGCCTGGGCAGGCGGCTCGCGAGCGGGTCCACCTTCTCGGGAGTTGCCGGGTGGACAGGGCAGGGCGCGGACAGAGCGGTGGGGCTGGGCCGGGTCACACAGCTGTGACCACGCTGAGGGTGACGCGGCGAAGGGGTTGCCAGGTGGTGGCGAGCCGCAATGATTCCCTGCCTCTTAGGAAGATCTGGCAGCTTTACGTAGGGCGCGGAGGGGTGTAGAGGGCCGTTACCTGCCACATTTGTCTTCTAAGGCCCGAGGGTTGCCCTTGATAGCAGCCTACTCCTAGAGGGTTCGCCCTGCGAATCCCGTTTCCCAAACCCAGCCCTGGACGGTGTGTAAAGACATTATGCGGTTGCGGTGCTTTAAAAAATGGCACAGCTTGTCCCCTCTTGGTATTTATTTTGGCGGGAGAGTCGGGTGGGGTGCACCGTGGAGGAGTTTTCTGGGTGATTGAAGAAACTGGGTTACTGTTCCTTCAGGCCTTCAGCACCATAACGTGGCAAAGAAATTGTGCAGTTTTTGCTGGAAGACTAAACAAAATTACTTTTAAAATATTGAGACTCATTTCGGCTCTTTTGGGATTCATGACGGGTACATAATTTATTTGATGCTCTATGGTAAGGGTAAAGGGATAAAGATGGATTTTTTTTTTTTTTTGGCCTATTGAGTGACACCAACTTCACACAGTTCTTGCTATGTTTTCTAAAGTTTAACTCTGTGACTTTATTCATCCAACAAATCTTAGCCCCCCCCCCCCCCATTATGCTAGGTGCTGGTGATGCAGAAATAGACAGGTCATTCGTCTGGGAGATGCTCGTTCTGGTGTGGGAGACATGATAAGATAGGTAAATGTATGTTCGTGGCAAATGCTGTACTGGAAATAGAGTGGGGTAGTGGGGGAAGAGGAGAGGGAAGGCCTCTGAGCAGATGTTTAAACAGACCTGAATGGAGTGAGGGGGGCCCGGGGAGCATCTGGGAAGGGTTCTGGGGAGAGGGAACAAGTGCAGAGAGAGCTAAGGTTGTTGGTTATACTCACTCTAACATCAGTGTTTTCATGATACTGGTGGGTCCTCAGTTTTCCTCTGGGGATAAACTACACAATCATCTGTTCCCATTGTCACAACTGGACTTTGAAGGCCACTCGTGAGGTAGCATGGTGTTTCTTAATTAAAAATATCTTTTTTTAAAAAAAGGTTCCTTTTCATTGACAGTTTCACCCTCTCCAGGATATTAAAGCACTTACCTTCAGCAAAATTTTACACCCTTCTCTCTTTACTTAGAATTGTGTTTAAACTAAGAGTAAATAGGCTCTCTGTGAGATCCCAAAGGGATCCTCTGAATAAAATGTATCATAAAATGCATTAAAGATGATCCCGTTTTCCATCCCCTAGGATTGCGAAGCAATTATATTCATAATTCCAATTCTTTTTCCAATTAGAATTTCCAATTCTAATTAATTCTTTTTCTAATGTCATATCACAAACAATTGGCTTTATACCTTTGTAATACTGCTTTGTCAGTGCTGTGATACTGAGGAATAACTGATACTTGTTACTTTTTTTTAAAGTAAGCCCTAAGCTGATGTGCGGCTTGAACTCATGACCCTGAGATCCAGAGTTGCATACCCTATGACTGGGCCATCGGGGTTCCCCGGTACTTGTTACTTTTTTTTTTTTTTTTTTGAGAGTGAGGGAGTGAGTGAGTTAGGGGGAGCAGGGAAAAGGGAAGAGAGGGAGGAAGAGACTGTTGAGCAGGCTCCACGCCCAGTGGGGAGCCCGATGCAGGGCTCCATCCCAGGAGCCTGAGATCATGATCTGAGCCCTGAGCAGAAGTCATGAGTTGGATGCTTAACGGACTGAGTCACCCAGGGGCTCCTTGTTACTTTTAATATGAGTTTCATATGAATCAGTTTTTCATAGAGTATTTAAAATTTATTTTCTAGTTGGCTTCAAGGGACCCTCAGAAACAAAGCACTGAACTATAATATAATGGTATTTGACATTTTTATAAAGTTAGTATAACCATTATTTTTTTACCTTTTCCAGCCTGAGAATTTGCTTGAAATGCATACCGAGAGCCAGTGCCTGGAAAATCTCTATATCCCTGCCTCTCTCCCAGAGCACATTTGACTTATTCTTTGGATAGTCATTTCTGTCTTTAGAAACAATGTTCCTGATATTAGTGTCAGACATCACCTCTGTCAAGGGCAACTTTTCTTTTCATACTTTGTAATCTTCTTTTTAGCAAGAGATAACAAATACAGGAGCTTTTATTCGGTGTGTATTTAAATATAAATGCTTAGGTGTGAGACAGTACACTGTGCGTTGGATCGGACGATCGCCCTGACGTGTAGCAGCCCTGGGAGTCCTGAGCCGCAGTGCGGGCCGGGGAGGAGTCTCGTCTTGCCGGTTCTTGTACCTCAAGTGCTGGTGCTGTTGGTGTCACGATTTTCCAGAAACTGTGAGGAACTCTTGATGAAGTTCCCAATAAGTTACAGTCTTTCCTTGATTATGTATACTTGGGGGAATCAATGTATATTAACTGGACATTGGAACTTACATCAGGGGCGCCTGGTTGGCTCAGTCAGTTGAGTGTCTGCCTTCAGCTCAGCTCAGGTCCTGCGCGGTCGGGCTCCTTACTCCGCAGGGAGCCTCCTTCTCCCTCTCTCTCTGCCCCCCACTCATGCACAAGCTCACTCTCTCAAATAAATAAATAAAATCTTAAAAAACAGTAAAACTTACATTAAATATATGCTGAAATGTGCACTAAATGTCTGTTAACATACTGAAATTTCAGAGTTTTAGGCTTCATTTTATTTTTATTTTTATTTTATTTTATTTTTAAAGATTTTATTTATTTATTTGAGATGGAGACAGAGAGAGCATGAGAGGGGAGAAGGTCAGAGGGAGAAGCAGACTCCCCGTGGAGCTGGGAGCCCGATGTGGGACTCGATCCCAGGACTCCAGGATCACAACCTGAGCCAAAGGCAGTTGCCCAACCCACTGAGCCACCCAGGCGCCCCTTATTTTTATTTTTTTAAAGATTTTATTTATTTGACAGAGATCACAAATAGGCAGAGAGGCAGGCAGAGAGAGAGAGGGGGAAGCAGGCTCCCCGCCGAGCAGAGAGCCCGATGTGGGGCTTGATCCCAGGACCCTGAGATCAGGACCTGAGCTGAAGGCAGAGGCTTTAACCCACAGAGCCACTGAGGCGCCCTAGGTTTCATTTTAAAGTTGTGCTTAGTAATCTTATTATTTTAAAATGAGTTAATATGTAAAAATCTTGGTTTAAATTTCGAATACAGTAAATACTGATAGATTTAGCCTATATAAATAAACAAATCCTTTTGGGGATCCTTAAAATCTTAGGAGTGTAAAGGGGCCTTGAGACCAAACAGTTTGAGAACCACAGATCTAGAGCAATGTTTTTTTTTGATTTTTGTTTTTGTCTTGGAGCATTGCTTTTCATTCAGTTGGGGCTGCGCATCGGATCGCCTGTGGTCGCGGGAGAACCAGATAACGGGTGCGGTGGGGGTCACCGGTGGCCGGGCAGGGTATCTGTCAACGGTGTATCTTACTGTGTCTAAGTCTTCACGCCTTGTCACTTTGAATTGTCTCCGTGGGATGTTTATCCAGAAAGACTCTCCTGGGCCCTGTTTTCAGGTTCCGATTCTGTGGGTGTCTGGGGAGCCTGGCACCCGCCACGCTGGCGTGCAGTCACTGTGACCCGCGTCTGGGGTGACGCGGCGTGGCTGTGCTTCAGCTGGTGCCTCGTCCGGTCTCGTAGGACAGCAGCTTGTCTGCTGGCGGGAGGAGCAGCGAGCCCCAGACTCCGGCCTTACCTGGGAGCTCAGTCTGCCCCCTGGCCAGCCGGGGGGCCCCTCCGGAGCACCCAGCTGCGCTGTTTGCGCTCCCCTGAGCCGCGCACCTCTCCCTGCAGCTCTGCGTTCAGCTTTCTTTGATCTGAGTGTGCGTGGGATCCTTTTGGGTCCTTTCTAGAGAAGTCTCATCCCACCAGGTGAAGAGAATGTATTTGTTTCCTCTGTGTAATCTACAAGATGAGGACCAAATTATCTTGCTGAGAAGTTAAAATCTGAGTGCTCTGTTGGGTTATGGTTTTAATGGCTGTAGGAGACATAACGTGCAGTGAAATGACATTTTCAGATTAATAATAACAATAATAAAAATAGCTAACGTTTTTCAAGTACTTACTCTACGCAGGAGACCGTGCTTGCCCTGGGAGCTAAACTGTGTTTAGCTCCTGGTGATGCTGGGAGGTTGGGGTACTTACTGCCCTCACCTTACAGCTGCGGAAACACACGTGCAGAGAGTGAGCTAGTGAACTGCAGGACCGAGGTTGGAACCCACATCTCTGGTTCCAGAACCCGATGTCTCGAAGTCCCTCCTTCCCGTCCTCTGTGTCGCCCCTGACAGCTTCCTTGTCTGTGAGCTGAGAGGAGGCAGGACGGTGCTGGCCCTGCCTGCCCGGGGCACGGCCTCTCGGCCTCGCCGGCTCGTTCCAAGTGCCTGCTTGTTCTCAAGTGTGTGTGGGACCAGCACAGTCTGCTCCCTGGCACCTGTCAGACGCTGTGTCCCTGAATTCACTGGCGCCCGGTCTCCTCCAAGAGCTCTTCTCAGAGGCCTGGCAGGGGGAGCGCTGGCTTCCCTTCCAGGCTCCTGACGCCCCGAGCAGATTGGAGGTGGGCACAGAATACAGTCCTAGGTGTTCCGTGGTTAGAAAAAAAAAAAAATGAATACTTTCTTTTAGTCTTGGACGGAGCCAACCATCCAAGAGCTGCGGCCGGGACCTCCTCGCCTGGGCCTCGGCCGAGTGACTTCAGCTCATATGGTTTGGGTTTTAGAACCACTGGCGTTGGCGCTCTTTGGGAAACAGCATACACAGTAGCACTGGGCGTCCCCGCGTGTCCTTTCTCCTGGTCAGAGGGCTGCTTCCTCAGAGAGGCCTTCCCTGAGCGGCCCTTTTCACGAGGTCCTTCCTGTCATTTGCCGTCGTGGCATCAGCTCATTTTCTGAGCAGCTCTGACCACAGACGGATCACCTAGTGCAGTGACTTGCCTGGTTTTTCGATTCCCACCAAGACTCACCAAGACTGCCTTATTAGCCGCCACCCTCTTCTGAGCGTGGTGTTCGGCATAGAGTAGGTGCTTAGGAATTATTCTGATTACTGATTGAGCTTAGTCCTACTCTGGAAACGGAATAGGATTTGGGGAGTATTAACCTAGAAATTTGTAGTCAACATTGTTTGATAGTTCGCATTTTAATCTTTGATGGTTAGGCTCCCTACACAGAATAATTGCCACTGAGAATTTAGTAGTCCGTGTTCTGTGCGACTACCCTTGGAGCTTAGGTAGATTTTAGTTAAATCAGCAGATAGATTTTCAAATATTTGATATCAGCAAGAAAGATAGATGGCAAATTTGGTCGGCAAGGAGATGGGGAAACGGGAGGAGGCGATGAGCCGGGGTGAGATGCTGCGCGGGACCACAGGTGTCTTGTGCAGAGACTGGGTGGGGGGCGCGGCAGGGAGCGCGCTTCTGGAAGAGAAGAGGTTTGAGTGTTAGAAAAGTCAAAACTTTTTTTTTTTTAAGATTTTATTTATTTGAGAGAGAGAGAGAGACCACGAGCAGGCAGAGAGGCAGGCAGAGAGAGGGGGGTGAAGCAGGCTTCCCGCTGAGCAGAGAGCCCGATGCGGGGCTCGATCCCAGGACCCTGAGATCATGACCTGAGCCGAAGGCAGAGGCTTTAACCCACTGAGCCACCCAGGTGCCCCTAGAAAAGTCAAAACTTAATGAAACTTTTGGAGGGGAGATGTTAGTCTGATGTACTTGAATAGGTTGTTAGTAAACTTTTTTGGTAGAACTCAGGATCATGGGAATCTACAAGTATTCTTTAAGTAGAATGGTTTTACGGGTACTGCTTCATAAGCAAGTAGTTTCCAGTGCCTCATTTTTTTTTTCCTTTAAGCAGGCTCCATGCCCAGTGTGGAGCCCAGTGGCGGGCTCGAATTTACAACCTTGAGATTGAGACCTGAGCTGAGATCAAGAGTTGGACGCATAACCAGCTGAGCCACCCAGGCACCCCAGTGCCATTTTTAATACATATAAAATTAATATTTGCTACTTAGAAAAATTTACAGGTGTGGAAAAGTATGAGGGAGAAAATTGAAACTACTCACTAATGTTAGGATTCCACAGAAACACTCTGATCATTTCTTTTTGCTTCTCCCCTTTGTATTCACGGAGTCCTGAACACATTCCGTGCCATATGCTTGCCCTGCGTGCATGCGTGTTTGGGTGTGCTTGAAATGAATGGGAAGGCTGTGAGGATCAGGTGGCATTTAAGTAGAGAACCAAGCAACGTGGTGGAAGGAGTCCCAGGACGATGTGGGAGAAGGTGGGCCAGGTCTGAGCTGGAAGCGGGTGCCGTGTGCTCCAGGATGGGCAAGGCCCCCAAGCATGGCCCGTGCGCAGCCCGAGCCGCGGGAGGCTCCAGGCAGGAGGTGCGTTGGTGAAGTGACAAGGGACGGGTTGGGCAGGCCGTCCTGGTGAGTTTGGATTGTATTCTGGCTGTGTTGGGAGGGTTCAGACAGAGCGATGATATTATTTATGTTTTAAAAAGATCGCTCCGACTTGGGTAATTTCAGGGGGCAAGAGCGGGAACTGGTGACCAAGCTACCGAGGAGACTCCGTGCAGGTGGACGGCGGCTGTGGAGTAAATACCCACGGGTGGGATTGCTCGGCCCCACGGAAGGAGTATGTGTAGCTTTTAGAGAAACTGCCAGAATGGTTTGCAGAGCGCCTGTGCCAGCATCGTGCTCACTGAGCGTGTGAGAAGAGCTCCGCACCCGGGTGGTGGCTGTCGGTTTTTATTGCTGCCGTTCTAACAGATGAATAATGGCGTCTCGTGGTTTTAAATTGCGTTTCCCTGATGATGAATGTCATCGAGCTCTTGTCATGCGTTTCTTTGCGGTTCATCTTCTTGGTGAATTGTCTTTTGAAAACTTTTGCTTTTGTTTTATTGTTTATTCCCCCCCCCCCCCCACTGTGTTTTGAGAGTTCTCTGTATCTGGATTCAAGTCCTTTGTTGTGTTTTGCAGATGTTTTTCTCAGTATTCTCATTCTCTTAACAGTGTTCTTTGCAGAGCAAAAATTTAATCTTGGGTGGACTCCAGTGTATCACATTTTTTTTTATAGTTCAGGATTTTGGTATTTTATGTAAAAACTCTTTGTCTAACTTCAAGTCACAAAGATATCTTCTATTGGGGTTTTTTTCCCCCTAAGAGTGTTGTAGGCTTATGTTTTATGCTTACTATGACATTTGAGTTAATTTTCGTATATGTTGTGTGGTGTGTGCTGAGATTCTTTTTTGAGTTTACCAAAGAAACCACCCCCCCCCACATTTAAGTTGCTCTATTCTTACTTTAAAGTTTTTAAAACAGAGGTTTAAAAGCATACTTCTTTTTTTTTTTAAAGATTTTATTTATTTATTTGACAGGAGAGAGATCACAAGTAGGCAGAGAGGCAGGCAGAGAGAGAGGGGGAAGCAGGCTCCCCGCTGAGCAGAGAGCCCGATGCGGGGCTCGATCCCAGGACCCTGAGATCATGACCTGAGCCGAAGGCAGAGGCTTAACCCACTGAGCCACCGAGGCGCCCCTAAAAACATACTTCTTAAAAAAGATTTTATTATTTTAAGAGTGAGCTGGGCGGAGGGAGGTGGCGGTACAGAGAGAGAGGGAGAGAGAATCTCTGCTGAATGTGGGCCCAGCTCGGGGCTTGATCTCCAGACCCTGAGTTTGTGACCTGAGCCGAAATCAGGAGTCAGCTGCTTAACCCACTGAGTCACCCAGGCGCCCCCCTTTGCTTTGGTTTCTTAATAGCTCCTCTGTCCACCCGGTGAAAACCCGAGGGAGGTGGGAGGTGGATGGGTGTGCGCAGGCCCCCGCGTGCGCCTGGCCGCGCGAGGCGATGCGCGCTCACCCCGACCGGCTGTGACCGGCGTCCTCGTGTTCCCCTTGCAGCTGACGTGGCCCAGCAGTTCCAGTACGCCGTGCGCGTCATCGGCAGCAACTTCGCCCCAACTGTGGAAAGAGACGAATTTCTCGTAGCTGAAAAAATCAAGAAAGAACGTACGTATTTTTCTTCAGTGTTACGGTGTGTAGGATTCTTGAACTTGTGTACGTGCGTGTGTGTGTGTGTGTGTGTGTATACGTGTGGTTCCAGGCGTGGTGTAATTACAGGCGCTGTCACGTGTATATAAAACATGAATTAAAAATATGGACAACTTAATTGTGTCTTTATTAGAACGTTGTGTAAGAGGTTTTTAAAATTTTTTTATTTTTTACTTTTTTCAAAGCGTTATTTATTTGATTGAAGTGGAGAGCACGAGGGAGGGGCAGAGGGAGAGGGAGAGGAGCAGACTCCCCGCTGAGCACAGAGCCTGACCTGGGGCTCGATCCCAGGACCCTGAGGTCATGACCCACCAAATCAAGAGTCGGGTGCTTCCCGATGGAGCCCCCAGGTGCCCCGAGGCTTGTTTGGAATCCCGTGTGCCCGCAGAATGTGCGAGCGGGGGAGAGGAAGGGCCTGGAGTGTGCTCCCGGGCGCCCTGTGGTTTGCAGGGCCTACGACGCCCCTGTGACCGGGTGCCCCGGGGCGGCGCAGTACCCAGACCTCTAGGACTTCAGAACTTGCGCACGTTTCCGTTCTGAGCTGATAATGAAAGCTCTCGTAAACATCGTCACCTTCCAGAAGAAAGCTTTTCATTTATTAGCGCTGGCTTACTGCCGTGTTGGTCCCGTGTGAGGCGGGGCCCGGCCTGTCTGGGGGGCTGTGCGCAGAAGGGCCCACCTGGGAACCTTTCTCTCGTGCCCGCTGGAGGGCGGCTTTTCTCCGGAGGCCTGCTCCTCGCGGTTCTCCGGGCCGCCCGAGCCCGGCTTGGGCGGCCAGCAAGCAAGCCTCGTCTCAAAGGTTCTCCCCGCTGAGGCCAGCTGTGAACCACCCAGACGGGATGGGCTTCGGCTGACTTCTGCCTGGGTTGGCAAACCCGTAATGCCTTCTAGGATTTCCCTTCTTCGTGACAGAGTCTCCAAGCCCAGCTGCTGCGTCCTTGGCCGCGTCGGCCCAGTGGTTTGCGCGCCCCGCCGTGGAGGGGGGCTGGAGGGGCGGCGGCCTTGCCACGAGGCAGTGGCGCTCGGGCACCTCGGCTCAAAGTGACCTGTCCATTGGTGTTACTGAGCGTGATGTGCTATTTATGGGAGGGTCGCAAATGGCGGATTTATCCTGCTGTTAACCTGGAAAATCTCATTTTATTTACATTTCTTGTCTATAAGGCTGAATGTAAGGACACTACTCTTGAACTGTGATATTTTTTTGTATCTCGGACTTGAGATTATTTTACATTTTGGATGATTAGTGACAAGTCCGGCTGCTAGGTACCGTACTGACAGATCACTCCCTTTGCGGAGTACAGCTCAAGGCCCCTGGTGAGCATGTTACGCATGCGTGTGATGAAGATCGTCGTGGGCCTGAAGGAGGGCCTGTGGTGGGAGGGGCACTGGGTGTTACCGGACACGACATCTGAAGCTGATGTCCTAGATGCTGGCTGATTGAATTTAAATACAGAAAAGTTTGTGTAAGCTCAGTTACAGGACTGGCAATGACATCGTTGGAGTGGCTACTGCAAGGATGTCTTGGGATTTCCTTTAAGAAGGAAGCTGTGGCCGTGCATAGTTGGGGCGTGTGTGTGTCTTCTGCGTTTTTGAAGACCTGCTGTGTATGGATCAGAGCGACTTTTCTGCTTCTCCCCACTGGGCGTCCTTTGCTCTGTCGGGCACTCTCGCTGTTGGCACCGCTCTCGGAGTCGCCGGCCCCGAGGGGGCCCAGCTGCCGTCTGCGCGGTGTTACTGAGGAGCCTCGCACGGAACGGCACCTCTGACAGCTATCTCATTAATTCTTAGGTAGAAGTTGAATTAGGGTAGTTCTGTCCTCTGGAATAACACAAAACTCATTTTCCATTTTATATCACTGACTTAAAATATAAAATGTTAGCATGTTTTATACTGAAGCAAATTGCAGAACTCATCATGTGTGACAAAATTTGACACCTGATTTCCTAATTTTTCACATTAGTGGGGTACATTGTAAGTAAAGATTTGTGCTGCAATCTGATAGCTAAAACATCATTTTTGGGTGAATATTCTGTTTATTTTTATTTGTATTATTTACTGTTTTACTGTCCCATGATGGTTTTGCATGTATGAGTTAGTGTTGGTCTCATTCTATAGAAAGAACTCTTGCTTAGTTTCATGATTGTATTTATTTGGAGTATTTTTATACGTTTTAAAAGGAAGTGAGTTAAATTTTAATTGCATTAGCTTAGTTGAATGCATTTTGTAACAGTACGTTTTAAAGATAGCTTTCCTTTTCTGCCCAGGATGACTTGATAGGGCAGATGTGATTGGGGCGATGAAACTTCTGGTCTGTGGTTCGTAAGATGAGAACGAGATACCAAGACCTGTCCCTGGCTGGTGTGTATGAAAAAGTATCGGCCATCAAGCCAGTTATTGTCTTTCTGCAAACCAGTTGGAGCCTTTAGAGCTACATGAACTCAGCTGATGAGATTCCTAGAAACCATTAGCGAGGTGGTGAAGGTGGTGCCTCTTCTTCCGGAGCAGGGGCGGGGCGTGCCAGGCACGGGTGCACGGCTGCTGTGTGCAGTGTCACAGGTGCGGGGGCGTGGGGTCTCCTCCCTGGGGCCCGGGCCCAGCCCGTAGCCTCCCCCTTCGTGGAACGGATCAGAGCACCGGCTCCTGGTTCACAGAAGCGCTTACCGCGGCTCCGAGTCAGGCTGTCATGAACCAGCAACGTTTTGGTTATTGCCTTTGAATTTACCATTCCCACGGTATCCTCACTTTACATTTCTCCTTCCAGGAAGTCACTACTGAGTTTAATGGTTGTAGTTGGCCTCACTGGGCTGCTTATTGATACTTGTAGATGGAATCTAAAAGATCCCTTCGTTTCTATTACTTTGGCCAACTTTCTCATCAACTCTGATTCCGGCCTCATATTGTCCGTATTTTACAAATGTCAGAGAGAGTAAATGCACTGACCGAATTCGTAGAGCTGAAATGTCACTTGTTGATGAGTTATTTCGATTCTTAAACTCAGAATTCTTTTCAGATGTCAGTTACCTATTACCGTGGGTGAAACGGGATTGTAAAAGGGATTTTGGTGTACGTGGTAACACACTCCTTCTCTTTTCTCACTTCTCAGTTATCCGGCAAAGACGAGAAGCGGACGCCGCCTTGTTTTCGGAGCTGCACAGAAAGCTGCACTCACAGGTACCACGTGTCGGGCGGGGCGAGGCTGCGGGGCCACTCTGGGGACTTGGACCACCTTTCACCTGTCTGCGTTGAGTAATGGGTTTTAATAGTAGATCGTGTTGGCTTTTTAAGAGCTTTTCAATATTAAAAGTAAGTTTTAGCTGGATTTAATGGCACGTTGCTTATAAACACAAGGGAAGCCACGTGGGGAGAGTCATTGGGATTATGGACGGCTGAGTTCGTGGTACCGGAGGCCTCGTTCCCTCGCAGGGAGGGAGCACGCGGGTGGGAGTCTCAACCACGTAACAGCGGGGCTGGTCCTTCAGATGTGCGCTGGTGTTCTGGCGTCGGGCCCTAATCGGGGCTGCTCAAGTGAATAACTGAAAATTTCGTTTTGATTTTGAACATTTTGTGATTGGATGTTGATAACTTGTACACAAGTGGTTTGTGTTTTTGTGTGTGCGTGTGTGTGGTTTTTTTTTAATAGAAGTCTCTGCCCTCCTGTACACGAATGAGCTATCTGAGGGTGCGAGCTCTGTGGTTCTGTCGGGACGGGGGCCGGGGTTCGTCTCACTGTGTCCCCTCCCCGTCGCGGAGAAGGGAGCGCCACAGAAGTTCGAGGCTCTGCTCATCGAGTACAGCACTTTCTACTGAGTTGTGCCTAAGGCTCTTAGTAATTCAACTCTTAAGTCTTTCAAGTTTTTCTCTTTATTTCTAATTTAAATTGGTGGTTTTCCAAAATCTTGTTTGGAACGCTGAACAGTGTTTTAGACAGCCGGCTTCCTCGGGCCAAGCCCCAAACCAGCTTGGCTCATTGCGTGGCTGAAACAAGACGAACGATACTGGGACACGATAATATAACACTAGTAACTGAACCAGTTAGGAAGATATCTGCAGAGAACAGCCATCCCATCTGGTTTGGATGTTTCGACCTGTCTTCTCGCCGAGGGCCCTTCGTGGCTGTGCGTCCAGTGAGGCGTGGAGGGAGCGATGCTGGGGAGGGGCACCCGGAATTCCTGGGTGGGAGTCTGGATGTCGCTGACGCGGCTCGGGCGGGGAGGGTGGGGGGCGGAGGCGGCAGGCGCACTGTGGCGCGTGCGGGAAGAGGGGGCGCATGGAGGGTCCTGGGGGCCCGTGGGTGGCCTCGGTCGGGAGCGTGTGAGTGCCGCAGGCAGCTCTGTGTCGCCGGCACCTCTGTTCGTTCTGATGTTCCTCCGGGTCTTCTGGGCCCTCGTGTGTCTTCTTACAGTTAAAGTTCAATTCGTGTGTGTGTTGGAAGTTTTGTGTCGGAATCCGGGCTCTTGAGATTTCCGAATCTAGGGAACAGGGCCTGACGTGGCTTAGAAGCGTCTAAGACATCTGTGGTGCCCCGCACATGTCCCCCCAGCCATCCGTGCTGCTTGGGGCCCCCCGGGGGCTGACGGGCCCGGGCACTGAGGCCCCGCTGCTCCCTGCTCCTGCCAGGCGGCGGTTGGGCGCTGGCTCCACGGCGTCCATCCTGCCGCGCACCCCGTGCCCTGCTCCCTGACTCTGGGGAGCCGCATCCTCCCCGGCCCCGCGGGCCTGCTTGCTGGTGACCGTCCCCACTTCCCCGCGGTGCGCACGCCTCTGCGTGGCCCCCGCCTCGTCGCTCCGCAGGCTCTTCTGTTAACAGTGGTGCCTCCTCCTTCACAGATGCCATTTGCTGGGTTTTTGGCGCATAGTTCCGTTCGTTTTTACAGTTCCCTCAGTTCTGCGCCTTATTTTTTTCAAGCCAGAGTGGCGGTCGGACCCGGGACGCGAGCTGCGCCGGGAGAGCCTGCGCGGTCTTCCCCAAGCCCCCGCCGCGGGGAGCCCCCCGGCACTGAAGGCCACTTCGGTATGTTGCTGGTTCACAGCCCCAGGCGGCCGCTCACCGCTGCCCAGGTGCCCCCGCTCTTTCCTCTGTGTTTTCCTTTTGGTGAACATGACGTTTGTTGCCCGCTGCCAGGGACCTGAGTGTCACGTAGACTGCGTCTCTCTCCCCTGTCCGCGTGGCCCGGGTCTCCTGAGTGCTTCCTTTGAGGCGTGCCTCTCGTCTGCCCCCTTGGGAGTCAGGCAGGCCTTGGTTTGCTTCCCAGCGTATGGTGACGTAGGCCGCTTAGCTTTTCACCTTTGCCTCTGTCGTTTGTGGAGCCGAGAGAGTAAAGCTGTGTCCCCGTGTGGTTGCGCGGAAGGCAGGAGCCGCGGGCTTCCCGTAAGCGGCTGCGCCGTTAGCTGATCGCCCCCACCCTTGAAGGCGATGGGATCCGGTGCGGGGCGGCCCTTCAGACGCGGGCGGATGGGCTTCAGGCCCTGCTGCTGTGTCCGTGGGGTCTCCGAGCCCCGGGGGCCCGGGGCCTGCGCACAGGGGGCTGCGGGGGTGGTCTGGGTGATGCCGGGTCACCGAGTGTCCCCCTACCCTTGGCCGTGTCCTCCCGAGGGACTGCAGTGACTCTCATTTTGTCTCCTCTGCAGTCCAGCCTCCGGGGACTGTCCCCAGATGCAGTCAGCGTTCGGGGGCTTCCTGCTGCCCCATTTCTTGGTCCCACACCGGAGACCCCTTGTCTGGGGCTTCATTCCAGTCTGTGTCTGCGCTCCTGTGGACACTGGCTCTAACTGGGTTTATCTGTCCCGGTTCCCTGAGAAGGCCGCTCCTGCTCCCTCCTCTGAGTGTGCGTCACTCATTCTTCTAGGAGACCCTGTCCTCTCTGGGGGTCCTTTCGTAAGCGATGGGCCACTCGATGTCCCCACCCCACGTCTGATATGTCACCTATGCCACCAGCGTGCCTCTGGTCATTTGTCTCTTTGCCACCAGAGTGAGGACTCTGGCGGGGCTGGTGAGTTTATTATTTCTGGAAAATTACGTGTAAATCAGTTTTTTAAGTTAGACCATAGGTTCAATACCTGAGATGAGCTTTTTCTTTAAAGAAACTTTCAAGGCGTATTTTATATAATGAAGAACTCGTGTAAAGTAAATGCAACCATAGTTTTGTAAGTAAAGATATTTACGTATTCTAGCTTGTGCATCCAAAAGGTGAGGCCTTCTGAGTAGAGGAGAATTGCTCTGTAAATGTGGGGAAAACACACCGAGGGTGGGCTGCTGGTGATGGGCGCGAACCGGGGTGGGGCGGCGGACAGAATCCGAAAGGTGACTGACCCGAAACCGAGGGGCTGCTCGTCCTGGCGACTCTTCCTTCAGGACCTTGAGTTTAGGTGTGCATGACGCTCAGACTTACATCGGGTGCTTTCGAATTCCTTTTGTTTCTTTCTATAATGCTCTTTTATGGCCTGAATGGCACTTTGATAAGGGGAGGAAGCATTCGCCTGTTTTACGATGGCGTTTTTTTTTATTATCGCTATGTTTAGGAAGTTGGTTATTATAGAAATTATTTTAAGGGGGGATTATTTTAAGGGGCTGTTATTCTGGTATCTGGAATTGGGTAATTCAAAAACGTGTTCTCACTAGGGACTTGGGAGTTAGTTTTCAGCGGGTAATGACCTCTTGAGAACGTTATTTTTAGACTTTTAATGGGTAGTGCTGTTTGCAATACCCGATGTGAAATGCGCGAAATGAACGCGCTTAGACTTGTTCTTGTGAGAATTTAAAACAAATGCGTTCCGTTTTGGAAATAAGGATAATTTAGGAGAAGGGTAGCTAAAACTGGAGAGTAATGCAAACTTGTTCTTGTAATGTTTTCTTTTTAAACAGGGAGTTTTGAAAAATAAATGGTCAATTCTCTACCTCTTGCTAAGCCTTAGTGAAGATCCACGCAAGCAGCCGAATAAGGTGAGAGACTCTGTTTTAGCAGCTCAGTGCCTTTTTCTTTTTAAGATTCATTTATTTATTTTAGAGAGAGCCTGCCTGGGTGGGGGTGGGCGGAGAGGCAGAGGAGGAGAGAGAATCCCAGGCAGACTCCCCACTGTGCAGGGAGCCCAGCACGGGGCTCCATCCCACGACCGTGAGATCCGACCAAGAGCTGGATGCTTAACCAACAGAGCCACCCACGTGTTCAGTGCGTTGTTTTAAATATCACAGATCACAAGTAGGCAGAGAGGCAGGCAGAGATAGAGAGGGGGAAGCAGGCTCCCCGCTGAGCAGAGAGCCCGATGCGGGGCTGGATCCCAGGACCCTGAGATCATGACCCGAGCCCAAGGCAGAGGCTTTAACCCACTGAGCCACCCAGGCCACCCAGGAGCCAACAGGCCCCTGTTCTAGTGCCTTTTTAACACATTTAGTGTCTTGCTGGGACAACGATACCAAATTTTGATAGAAATTGGATTCTGTACTTAAGAAAATAGAAGAAAAAAATAACTTGTCTGGTTTTCTTGGTAGTCATGGGAGGTCAAGAGATTTTCTTTTTATTTTTTTCTGAAAGATTTTGTATATCCATTTGTGAGAGAGTGAGTGAGCATAAGCATAGGGAGTGGCAGGCAGAGGGAGAACCAGGCTTCTCCCTGGGCAGAGAGGAGCCTGATGTGGGGCTCGATTCCAGGACCCCGGGATCATGACTGAGCCCCCAGGCGCCCCTCTTTCTTTCTTTAGACAGGGCACTCACTTTTCCAGAGTCACGTTATTACCTGAGCTGTGACAGTGTCCCCTGGAGTAGCACATAGACACGGTCTGCACACGTTCCTGATGGGGGCCTGCTGCGTCCTTCTGTATGAGTCAGAGGACCTTCCAGGTTTTCTTGGGTCTCCGGTATCATTACGAACATTAATTAGTGTCCGACCGCTGCGAACTTCGTGGTCCCGCGGGCTCAGCCTGTGGCCCCTGCGGCGTCAGGAAGAGCCGTGCGGCTGCCGAGGCCCGGGGCGTCTCGCGGGAGGAGGCGCTCCACCGCAGAGACTGCGAGCGTCCCGGGGGGGGGGGGGCTCTCGATGCTACAAGCCTCCCTCGGAACGAGCGCTTTTTGATTTTAGAATAATGCCACACCTGCAAAAGTAGGTGAGTAATTGTTGGGGCTTTAGTTTGCTGGATTCTGAAGAATGTGTTCAGTTGTCAGACCGCGCGGCGGTTTCGGAGTTTAGAAAACTTTCTGAAACTGAATCGGTTCTGCCGTATTTCAAAAGTATAACAATTAAATTATTGCTTCCTGAGTACAAAATCAATCACACAACTAAAATCTGAGTATACATTATCTTTTTGTGGGAAGTGCTCTGTATTTTTTTTTTTTAAAGATTTTATTTAATTATTTCAGGGGGAGAGAGGGAGAGAGCACACAAGCCAGGGGAGGGAGAGAGACACACAGACTCTGCACTGAGGGTAGAACCCGACACAGGGCTTGATCTCACAACCCTGAGATCATGACCTGAACCGAAAGCAAGAGTTGGATGCTGAAGCAACCAAGCCACCCAGGCGCCCCCATATCTCTATATTCTTTTTTTTTTTTTTTAAAGATTTTATTTATTTATCTGAGAGAGAGACACACAGCAAGAGAGGGAATACAAGCAGAGGGAGTGGGAGAATGGGAAGCAGGCTTCCTGTGGAGCAAGGAGCCTGATGTGGGGCTCGATCCCAGGACCCTGAGATCATGACCTGAGCCGAAGGCAGGCGCTTAATGACTGAGCCCCCCAAGGGCCCCCCATATCTCTGTATTCTTAATGGACTTCCTTTCCAGGTTTCTAGTTATGCTGCGTTATTTGCTCAAGCGTTACCGAGAGATGCTCACTCGACCCCCTACTACTACGCCAGGCCTCAGACTCTCCCGCTGAACTACCAGGACCGCAGCACCCAGTCGGCCCAGAGCGCCGGCAGCATGGGAAGCAGTGGCGTCAGCAGCATAAGTGTGTACGCCTTAAATGGCCCGACGCCAACACCGCCGTCTCTCCTTCCAGGGTAAACGCAGCTTGCACGCTTAGTTCGCTTAGCCAGGGGCAACAGAAGAATCCTCAGGCTTTCATCAGGCGATTTGTGTGTTCCCTGGAACTCTGGAGGGCCTCGCGTGTGCCAGGAATGTTCTAAGCACTGTATCTGATATGCTTCCTCTTAGGATTTTACTCTTTCCACAACTCTGCCGCAGGCGGGAACTCTTTCCATCTGTAGCCACGGCTGACCTTATGAACTTGGTCCACTCTCCCCCTCTTCAAGCGAGTTCGTCTTAGCAAAGGCCCTAGTTCGCAAGTGAGACAGGGTTGGCCTTTCGTTTGAGGTAACTGGTGGACGTTTCCCTTGCTGTATTCCCGTCTCTCAGCGAATATTGTCCCCTTCACTGATGTGTGCTATTCTCTTTACTGAATTATTTAAAAAATAAGTAGACTGAAAAATGGCTGTGCTGTCCTCAAGCGCCGAGATCTTTGGACAGAGAGTGAGGGTGCCGTGCGGTGCTCGAGACCGAAGACGGGGGGCTGCGGGGACGCGCGGTCGGCGTGCTGTCAGATCTCGCGTCTCGCGGGGCTGCGGCGTGTGGCTGGGACTGAAACAGCGGCTGCGAGAGTGAGGGACCCGGAACTCTGCTTTTCTTGCCTTTTTACGTGTTTCTGTGCGTAGTTCCCGGCAACCACAGCGAGGCAGGCTGTCCTAAAGTGGGTTTTTTCCCAGACCAGTGACTAGAGATTGAGGGGTCCCGTGTGTTCCACGTGAGCATAGCATCCTAGGAAATGACCGTGGGACGTCGATACAGTTAGGTTCACGTCCCCAGAACCTCGAAAGTGCACCACACGTGGGTTATAGATGCAGTCTGGTGTTCTAGAAAGACAAGAGGTTCTGGAGATTTACTCTGTGACATGTATTCTGGCCAGAAGAGTCAACAGACTTTGTCATCTTCGCCTCAAAATTGGAAATAATTGTTCTGATACTAAGAAAACTGTATAGAGAACTTTGAACTGAAGTGGTCCTTTAGAATTTTTCTCTTAAATTGAGAACTGCATTAGAAGTCATAGGCCAACAAGTACTATTGATGGCTTTTTTCCCATTGAAGATAGAGAAAGGGCCGTTCTCCAGTTTCTCTTTCCCTTCTCACTTCGTCGGTGGGGGACAGATGGGCCAGCCTGTGTGGCACCGGGAGGGAATCAGTCAGCCCCGTGGAGGCTCGTTATGTGGTGCAGTCCTGGGAAGTGATATTTTTGTTGCAATTATCAAAACATGTCCTGAGAAATCAGCTCTTGGGTTCTTAGAATTTCAAAGAACAGCTTTTTTTTTTTTTTTAGATTTTATTTGTTTATTTGTGAGAGCGAGAGGGAGAGAGAGAGAAGCAGGCTCCCTACTGAGCAGGGAACCCAGTGCAGGACTCGATCCCAGGACTCCGGGATCATGACCTGAGCTGAAGGCAGACACTTCACCGACTGAGCCCCCCAGGCGCCCCTCAAAGAGCAGCTTTGACTTATTCTCCAAATCATCCAACGCTGTGTTGACCTTTGTGCTTTTGTCTTTGACTTTACATTTGTAAAGTTTTGGAATTAATTGCAAATTACGATATTTCTTTTTGTATCGAGCATTGCAAATGCTGGGAGACAAGTGAATGAGTGCTCAGAAGAGGGATGACACTCCAGATTTTTAACTTCTGTGGCCAACAAATGCTGAGTGGATGAAAAGTGTTAAGTTTGAAGTTAAAATTAGTTGTGAATTTCCAAGTGGTTTGAGATGAGTAACGTGTGTTATGTGTTTGTAAAGAAAAGCCAAATAGATTTTGATTTTTATGCTAGAAAATATGTGGGAGGCGCCAGTAAGAGCCCGAATGCTAGCTTAAAGGCCCTGGAGAGCCCTCGGACCAGTCGGCCGATGGATTTGGGTAGGGCGGTCTCACTCAGCCAGCTTGGATGTCTAGCGTTACTTAATCCAGTGTCGTGACACGAGCATATTCCTAGCTGTGGTTTGTGTTTCGAGTGAGTAGCCTGGTGTTTGGAGATATGAAATGCTCTTTCTTCTTCCAGACAGCCTCATCACGCTCCCGGAGTGGGAGACTGTCTGCGGCAGCAGTTGGGGCCCCGTCTCGCGTGGACTCTAACTGCAAACCAGCCTTCTTCACAGACCGCTACCTCCAAAGGGTTCCCAAACACTGTTTCTCGCAACATGACACGACCGAGGAGGGAAGGGGATGCAGGTGGTGAGTAAGGACAGACTTTCACGTGGATTTCCTTTGCGTATTTAGAATTTATGCTACCAGCAGTTCGATGTAGGTCCCTCCACGACTGAAATACAAACCTGTCCTCACCTGGCTCCCTACCCTGGTTCTGGGAGGGCCGACCTTGGCGGCGTACACATTACGTTCTTCCTCTCACTGATAACTGGAATTTCTGAGCATTGCCTCCTTGTCATTGGGCGACATCTAAATTCTGACTTAGTTTTTACTCCAGGGTCCGTGGAAATCATAGCGTTTCCACTCTGTCCCCTCCTCTTCTTGTGGTTGAGGACGGGCCTACAGTTTTCTGCTGTGTAACAACCCAGTTTCCCAGACTCCATCTCATAAAATCATTACCCGTCTCTTTCGATTGGTTTGTGCTGCTCTTTTTTGTGTGTGTTGCTCCTTGAGTATAAAAGTCCCCACATACTGCTTCGTTTATTCATTTATGTTTTAAAATTTTATTTTTAAGTAATCTCCATATACAGTGTGGAGCTCCAACTCACGACCCCGAGATCAAGAGACGCACGCTCCACCGACTGAGGCAGCCATGCGCCCCACTGCCTTTTTTTTTTCTTTAAAGACTTTTTGTATAAGAAATTATATGCTCTCCTTATCCTTTTTAGAAAATTCTTGTTTCTTAGAACGTCATATTTTTTTCCACCTTAGGCTTTTTCTTCTGGTTTTAAAATTTTGTCATGCTTGCAAATATGTAATGTAAAACCAGTTGTGTCCTAAAATTTATTCCATCTTAAAATGTGCTGTTTGGTAATTACTTTCTTATAAAAACCGTCCTTCAGGTGCTGGGGAAGTGACCGAGGCAGCGCTCGTCAGAGACATTCTGTACGTCTTCCAGGGCATAGACGGCAAGAACATCAAGATGAGCAACACGGGGAACTGTTACAAGGTGGAGGCCAAGGTATGGTCACCGGCCCCGTCGGACCCGTGTGAGCAGGAGAGGCTGACGGCAGCCAGGCCAGCGGGAGCTGTGTCCAGGTGGGGTTGGGGTGACGGGGGCCGGCTCTCCAGAACCGGGTTTGCCGGTCAGCTGCGTGGTCACGGCCCGGCATCTGTTTCCCTGTGTGCTCGTGGCTCGAGGGCTTGCGGCCGGGCCTTCTCCTTCCGTGTCTGCCTCCCGCGCGCTGTGTGGTGGTGTTGAGAGGTACCCGAGGGGCGGTCCAGCTTGGCATCTTTGCTGTGGGTACGCAGTTCCAGATAAGTTGCCTCTGCTGGCCTGCGTTCACCTTCTAGAACCTCCTATCCCACAGCCCCTTCTCGATGCTGTCACAGCCTTCTGCAGCTCCCGGCTGTCGGAAGAGGAGGTTGAGGGCACAGGCCTCGGCTGAGCCGGGGGCTCCGCTAGTCACGCCTCAGGGAGGTGCCACTCGAGCCTCACGCTTCCACAGAGAGGTTTTATTTCCCTGCCAGCACCTGGTGCCTTTGTTTCCTAGAATCTCGTTTTGTCTTTATTGATGGTGTATTAGTCACTTTTAAGTTCCATGTGTTGGAACTTAAGAATTATACCGAAAGTACAAATGATTGAGAAAAATAAAAATTGAAGTTCTAGCGTTAATTTTTAACTCTTGATATATTTACTTTTTAGGCAAACCTAAGTAAATCTTTGAGGGATACGACGCTCAGACTCGCGGAGTTGGGATGGTTACACAATAAAATCAGGAAGTACACCGACCAGTGGAGTCTAGACCGTTCATTCGGACTTGTGGGTCAGGTACGTTTATGGTTACCAGAGCGTTTAGGACACCGTTCATTTCGGGGAGTGCTTAGTCTACTTAAAATCTTTTTATGAAAGTAATTCTTAAAAAGAGGGTTCTTTTCAAATAAAGAAATCTTGATACTAGACCGTTGTAGCCGCCGTGGTCCGCTCTGGACAGCAGAGACTGCAGTGCGTATCGGTAGTGCCCAGATGCTGCGCGCGGTCCCCGGTAGCTTCAGGGGCATGAGCCCGGGGAGCGTAAACGCGTTACGGTAACCCTACGGGCGACGGGTTGTGTGCCGCTTTAAAATATGCGAAAAGTGTGGAGGCCGATGTTTAAAGAAAACAGGCTTTATCCTTCGCAGGTTCTTGGCACTGAGTATGCCTGGGTGTACATCCTAGAGTTCATTCGAGAAAGTTCTTGTCTCAGGACTATGTGAAGGTCTTTCTTACAGCTTTGCACTGTTTAAGATCGCAGAGGGACAGCGGAGTTTTGGTAACGTGGGTGTGGAAGATGAGCGGTAAAAACAGCAACTGTGAAAAATTGGGAGGAACGGGCATCGAGTTGCCAGTTCTCCAGTGTTGCTGGTTAAAAACATTAGAGAAATTAGATCTTAACTCTGAAGATTTAGAAGGAATATAATCCTAAAGGGTTATTGTCTAAAGTGAATACAGTTTTAGGTGTGATCTGTTTTTTTCATTTCTTTTCTGCAAAGTTCGTGCCAAGGCATAACACCTCCCCGACATTATTAGCTGCAGACGTGGCAGTCGAGTGTGCGGAGGGCGGTCGACAGCATTTTGATCCTGCCGCGCACCCGAACGGTGTGGGGCGCCACGCCCGCGTGCCCGGCTCCGGCCGGCGTGGGAGGCCACGTCGCGGGGGCGGAGGGGGTCGTGCTTCATGACTCCTGCTTTCCCTGCAGAGTTTCTGTGCCGCCTTGCACCAGGAGCTGAAAGAGTACTACCGGCTGCTCTCTGTTCTACATTCCCAGGTACACTTTGCTCTGTAATTTCTTTGTGATTGCAGTGTTACAAAATTGCAACTCTATAGAATTTTTAAGATTCTTCATAATTACTTTTAAAAGATAAAAACCGCGTTTGTAAGGTGTGGATATCCGTGAGGTTTCAGCAAGTGCTGCTCACTGTCAGGGTTCTGGCTTCCGTGCAGACACATCGCCAGCAGCTTGGAGGAGCTGCTCTTCTCTCAGAGGGGACGCCTGCTTCACGTTCACTGCACGTGGGTTAAGAAACGACAGACCCATTTTTGCGACTCGTACTTACACATTACGTCTTTATTGTTTCTCAGCTACAGTTAGAGGATGATCAGGGTGTGAATTTGGGCCTTGAGAGTAGCTTGACCCTCCGGCGCCTGCTGGTTTGGACGTACGACCCCAAGATAAGACTGAAGACTCTGGCGGCCCTAGTGGACCACTGCCAAGGTTGTTCTGCATCCCATGGACCTGTTTTATTTCAAAGCGGGTTTTGGGGAACGTCATCTACGTTTATTTTTGTGCCTGCTCTCGAGTATCCTTTTGTATGCCAGTTACATCCAAGCGATCGATAACTTACAGGGGAAATAACCCATTGCTAACACGGCCTCGTCTTTGTATTTGTGGAAGCTTAGTACTTCATTGAAATGAAGGAAGAAAGGGGAGGGTCTAGTTTTTCAGGATTTTGTGGTCCTCGGGCTGTAACTGTTCATCCCTGTCCTCTTTCGTCTCTGCCTCGCAGCCTTTCCTGGGGGTCTCTCCCTCCTGAGGTTACGGCCCACGTCCGGGCTCACCAACTGTGCGTTCCACGTTCTCAAGCGTGCACGCCAGGCTGAGGCCTCTTCTGGGCTCTTGATCTGCATTTCTACTTGTCTTCTGAACGCTTTTTCTCACCGTGCTACCTTGGCCAGGAACCTCTTTGTCCTTCCTCTTGGGCTCTAATGCTTGGGCACCGATAGCCTCCACCTCTTAGGGTCATGAGGGCTGAGTGAGACGTGTGAGACGCGGGTGGTCAGCCCTCGGTCACGGCCCCGTGTCTCCTGCCGCCCTCCGGCTGGGTGATCCCAGGGCCAGCACCCCCCAGCACGTCCGGATCCCACGGCCCCGTGCCGTCCGTGCCCTGCCTCCCCCGCCTCTGGCACCTCCCCTCAGAAAGAGAAGGCAGCGGGGCACAGTGAATAGGCGGGTCTGTTTTCTCTGATGCCCGGCTCCCCCGTGTGACTTCCCACCAGACCACTCCTCTGTCTTCCCCTCTCCGGGTTCACCGAGCCCTTCCCTTGGGCCCCTCGGAACTGTCCTTTTCACCCCAGATCACGTCGGCCCTTCCCTCGAGTCTTCCAGCAGCCCAATGGAGTCCCGAATTCTTACATTAACTTGTCGTGGGCTCGTTTGGACCTGGTTTTGCCACACTGTCAGTCCTTCCTCCTGAGCTGTGCGCCCGAGACACGGCACCGTGGACGTCGAGCGGGATGGCTGCGACCGCGGGCTGTGGTGTGATGCTAGCTGTCACGCCGCAGACAGCAGGAAGGGGACAGGAAGCAGTAAAGTGCCAGCGTTCTGTAGAATTTCTGGGGATGTCTATTAGTATCTTGCAGGGCAGTAGCAAGTGAGTCTTACTTAACGTGTGTCTCAGAAAAGGTGAAAGTTCTTGTTGCAGCTCCAAGAGCGAGTCGGCTTCGCTCTCGGAGGGCTGGGGGCGGCCGTGAGGAGGGCTCGTGCCGCCCGGGGAGCCCACGCTCTCCGGGCCCCCAGAGGTGCTCGCCGCTGCTCCGCCGGCCTGAGTGCTCGTGAGCAAACGCGCGCCGGCCGGGGCTGTGTCCACGGTGTGTCCGGGGACCGTAACTCGGCTGTCTTCCGTGTGTCCCGCAGGAAGGAAAGGGGGTGAGCTGGCCTCCGCCGTGCACGCGTACACGAAGACGGGAGACCCGTACGTGAGGTCGCTGGTGCAGCACATCCTCAGCCTGGTGTCCCGGCCCGTGCTGAGCTTCCTGTGCCGCTGGATCTACGACGGGGAGCTCGAGGACACGTACCACGAAGTAAGGAACCCCTTCCGGGATCGGGCCGCCTCCTGGAGGCAGGGGTGCCTGTGCCCTCCTGGTCCGCCCCCCGCGGCGGTCGCCGTCCCGTCGGTGGGAGGCCAGCCCGCTTCCCTGGGTGCCGGCGTGGTGCGCACGGAGCTCGGAAGCCCGGTTTCCCTGAGCGGCGGAGCTGTATGAGCCCGCGGAAAATTGCCATCCCGGTTTTAACGGTGGGAAGCTCAGGAGATCCCGCCCCTGCCACGACCAGGACCGGGTCCCCGTGGGCCTCCTGTCATCCTCGTGGGGCAGCGTCACGGGTTCTGTGGCTCCGCAAGGTCACCACATGAGCTAAACGCAGGCCCTGTGGTGCCGGCAGTCTGAGTGACAGGATTTGCGTTTGTGCCGCGTCCCTGCAGACGTGGTCTGTGCTGCTGGGAGGCGGCGCGTGTGCTCCTGAGGACGGTGAGCCCTGCAGAACCACGCGGGGCGGCCCGCGGGCCCTCTGCCGCGCAAGGGGCGGGGGGTGGGGGGAGGCTAGCACGCTCCCAGCCCTCGTCAGTGCCACTCCCTTCAGACAGGACAGGAGCCTCGTGGGGGTCGTGGCACCGTCGACACGCGTGAAGTGGTTCGGCCCTCCTTGGGTTCTGGAGAGAATATGGCAGTTACCACGCAGAGTGCCGTGGCGGGGGGGAGGCTCACGTGCAGCGGGGGCCGCGGGTGTGCGGGATGGATGCAGGCCGATGGTGGGGTGTCGGGGTGTCTGCGATTTGTGCCCCTGGCCCTGGGTTCCTGGGCTCACCTAGTTTCTCGTAGATAAATTCATGTTACGTTCCCGTTTCCTGGTAGACCAACTGTGCTGGGACAGGGGCTTTTCGAACGAGCGTGGCCGCGAAGCCCACCGCGGGGGGTGGTTTTGGGGGTGCCTTTGAAGCACGCGGGTGGCGTCTGCAGTTGCAGGAACAGGTCGCTCATCGTGTCTCGCGGCCCCTTCCATGGCGGTGGTGTCGTTGTCCTTTACTGCTGCACGTACTAAACGTGGACATCCCGCTTCCTGGGAGCGGCTCTTCTCACGGGCGTCTGTCTTCGTGGTTCTTTTCAGCACCCTTGAAAAGAACATCCTTTTTTGTGCCTCTTTCTGTAGATGGACCAGTGTCTCTAAGGTCGGCACCGGGAGGTGGGATTGCTCGCTGTTGGGAAAGGCATCCTTTCAGTCCGGGTTCTGCCCTTCCAGCTCTGCGGTGCCCCGCCCGTCCCCCCGCCCGTCCCCCCGCCGTCGGCGCTCTGCGGTTCCCACTGCGCCCGCCTGCTCAGCATCACGCCTCGGTTCTTGGAACGCGTGATGTGCGGCGTCTCCGGTGATGCGTTTTACTGGTTACCCGTGAGATGGGCCGGCTTTTCGCGTTTATTGGTTATTTTTATTCTACTAATTGCTGTGTCTGTCCTTAGCCCATTTTCCCGGTGGATTGGTCTGTTTTTCTAGTAAATCATGGGATGGTTTTATTTGGATACCTTATGTCCGTGATTGCATTTTTACAATTATTTTTCCTTTAACTGTTGGTTTTCACATTACTTCAGCCTTAGGGAAAAGTTGTGAGAGTCGTGCAGAGTCACAGATTCGACTGCTGACCCTCCCCTAGCATGCGTACCGCAGGCCAGCACGCGGCACCTAACACGAAATAGATGCGCTCCCAAGTTCTTATGGAAATTGGACTTGACCTCAGTCCCAGATACAACGGAGTTAAGCTTTTCCTGGAATGACATACAGAAATAAAAGATTTATATAGGAGGGCGCCTGGGTGGCTCCGTTGGTTAAGCAACTGTCTTCGGCTCAGGTCATGATCCTGGAGTCCCAGGATCTAGTCCCACATCGGACCCTCTGCTCCACAGGGAGCCTGCTTCTCCCTCTGACCTCTCATGCTCGTGCGATCTCTCTCTCTCTCTCTCTGTCTCAAATAAATAAAAAATATTAAAAAAATAAAAATAAAAGGTTTATATAGGAAAAAAAAGTTAAAATTATAAAAAGATGAAAAATAGTCCCTTTTTATTAATAAAAGATTTATAGTCTACCTTTTTCCCCATCCAGTAATTAATAACGTAAGTTAAATGAATTTGGGTGATACTAATTTTTTTAATAGCTGCCAGTTGACTTGATGAACTTGATTTTCCTCAGAGGTTAGAGTGGGAATCATTTGGGTCCTACTGGCCTATGTATTGCTGCCCATTAAAAGTCAGAGCCGCAAACTGGCTAATTATCTTCTTTAAATTTAGTACCTAATTTCTAATTTGTAATACTTTTGTCTTTTTTTCTTGAGAATAATTTAGTTTGCATTTTCTAGCAGTGAGGTTTTTCAAGTAGTCCTTAATTATACCACTGATTCATTGTATGCATCTGTGTTGTTAAAATAGTTCTTAAAAGTACCACCAGTTCTTTATTGATTGTCTGCCTTCTGTGTGATTTGGGCTTATTTACTTATTTATTTTGTTGATACTAATTGTGGGACTGGAGAATCGATGGTAAATGTAGATAGAATCAGGCACAGACTTCCATATTGATTTTCCTCTAGACTATTTTCTGTACTATTTTTGAACATTGATTCACTGGTGTAAAAACAAAGGCAAACTCTTTAAGCCTGGGATAACTTACATTTGGCATACTCATTTTGGAGAACTCTTGTTGCATAGAACATATGGAAGACAGACAAGGGGTTTTATTTATTTAAAGAAAGATTGAATAGGCGTCCCTGTCTGTTGAATACAATGTTAGGATTAGCAAAATGATCACTTAAACTGATCTCAGATCTTGCCTCATTGGTAAAGTTTTTCTTAAATGTTTTTCTTTTTGTATAATATAACACTTCTAGAAAAGTCAGGACCGTACAAAATACTTCTCAGACTATCGGAGTACTGACATTATACTCCAATAGATTTATCTTTTTTTTTGAAGGTTTTATATTTATTGGTATTCCTGTTTGGGGTCTGAGTTTAGAGAAGGGCTTAGGATCTTCAGGATTGGTAAATTTTTTATTTGCTGATTACTTTGCTCAGCTAGTCCTTTACGCCCCACATGAACTTGTTTCCTTCACTAGTTGTGCCGGTGGGATTTCTCAAAAGTGCGTTGTGACTGATAGAGCTGAATTGAACCCTTGTTGACATGAAGTGTATTGCCTTCCTGGCTTTGGGCCTTCCGTGATTAGTACTGCGATGCCCGTGGGCCGTGTTACAACCCAGCTGCTTTGTCACTGCTGGGTAGAGCGGAAGGGGTCAGGGTCCAGAGTCCAGTGACCCAGCTTCGGGCCCGCCAGGCTCTCTGTCCTGGCAGGTACTCGGGCCTCCCTCAGCCTGCCCTTCCGACTCTTTCCTGTGTGTGCGGGAGTAGTGCCCGTTCGTGTGGCTGTGTCGGTGTGCGAGGGGTGAGTTAGGCACATAGGAAGCGTGCTTACGTTATTTGCTGTTAATTAAAAAAGAAAAGCACTAGATAAAATTTGAATTCCCACTGGCCCTAAGATATCTGTGGCCTTCCTCTTATTTGTGGTGATCTTTGGCTTCTCTGTTTTCTGTTGAACCATGCATTTATAAATGTCCTTGTAAGTCTGATTAGTTTTGGGAAGGTTCTCTAAATCACATAGTTACCATAAGAATTTGATTATTTAGACAATCGTGTGTTTGATCCTTAGACGATTAAAATTTGGGTATTTTTTGTCTCTTTAGTTCCTACGTTGGTTAATTTGCCCTTTTGGTTAATTTTCCGTCAACTGTGTAATGAGTTATAACTTAGTTGTAAAATCAGATTTCAAGTGTATAGTTAACTGTGTGTAGCTATATGTGAGCCTTACAGCCGTGCTTTTAAAAGTAATATCTCTGTAAGGAAATGCTCCATTCCGCAATCAAAGAAAGCACAAAATGTAGATAAACAGAAATTGTAAAAAGGACCCAGAGAAGAAATTCTGGAGGTGAAAAGTGCAGTAACTGAAATGAAAAAAAAAATCACTAGTGCCTCAACAGCATATTTGAGCAGGAAGAACAAAAGTCCCTTAAACAGGTTATCTGGTCTGAGGAACTTGGAAGTAGGAAGGGCCCACAGGAGTCCACTCTGCAGTCGCGCCGCGGAAGGACAGTCTTAGAAGGAGAAGGTGCTTGGGTAGGTCGATAGCTGATCTCTCCTCAGAAATCATGGAGGCCAATAGGTGATAGGATGACACATTCAAAATGCTGAAAGGAAAAACCGTCATTCAGAAATTGCGTATCCTGTAAACGCCACCTCTGAAAGTGGAGAAACGAAGTCATTTCTGTATAATAAAACCCGAGAGTTCCTAGAAACACAAACCATCAACACCGAGTCCTGGAGAAATAGAGAAGCTAAATAGACCTATAACAAGTGAGGAGATTGAGTCCATAATCTCAGGAACTTTCCAGTAAAGAAAAGCCAGGACTAGATGGCTTCACTGGCGAATTCTACCAGATAAATAAGAAGGTAGCATAAATTCTTCTCAAAGTCTTCCAGAAAATTGAGGACAGAACACTTCTTAACTCATTTTGTGAGGCTAGTATCAGTGTGATCCCAACACCAGAAATCAGGGACCAGCTAGTGTTAGTCTGATCCCAACACCAGGAAAACTACAGACCAGTATCCTTTGCGGGTATCGTTGCAGAAGTCCCCACAAAATACCAAACGGACTAGAGGGTAGAAGGATGGTGCTCTGTAATGAAGTGAGACTTCTCCCAGGAATGCAAGAGTAGTTCACCGTAGTTAAAGTCAATGTAGCGGAACATATTGTACTAATAAAGGGAAGGAAAAACACACAACGCACTTGATGCAGAAAAAGCATTTGAAGTTCATCGCTCAAACTAGGAATAGAAAGGAACTTCTCACCTAATCGAGGGCATCTGTAAAACACTAACGGTAACATAGTAGTGGTGAAAGTGTGTGTTCACTCTGTCTCCAGGATCAGGCCCAAGACCTGGGTTCCATTTCCCCTCTTCTACTTAGCATTGCACTGAGGCTCTGGGCAGTGCAGTTAGACAAGGGAACAGTCAAGAAACAAAGATACTCAGATTGGAAAGGAAGTAAAATAATTTCTGTCATAGGTGACAAAATTTTATATATAGAAAACGAAAGGGTTCACAGTATATATCTAATAAATATGTTTGCCAGATTAGCTGGGTATAAGATCCACACACAAAAATCAGTCACTTTGTTATATACTTGAAATAAGCACTCCAAAAATAAAATAAAATAATTCCATGTACGACAGTGTCAGAACTAATCCGTACCCAGGGAGAAATTAAAGCAAGGAGGTAGAAGAATTGCACACTGAAAATTACAATACTGTTGTAAGAAATGAAAGCAGACCTAAATAAACGGAATGGCACCACATCTTCATGGATTGGGAGATGTGATATTGTAAAGAAGGCAGCACTTCCCCAAATGATTTCAGATCGAATGTAATTTCTTTCAAAATTCCAATGGACTTTTTTGCAGAAATGGGAAAGCTGGTCCTCAGAGTCCTGTGGAAGTCCATAGGGCGTGGAGAGCCTACACACTCTTGAAAAAAAGAAAGTTGGCAGATTCACACGTCCTGATTTCACAACATAGCACGAGGCACAGCAATCAGAATTGTGTTACCGGCATGAATATAGACTGGTAGATCAAGAGAGTAGAATTGAGAGTCCAGAAATAAATGCATTCATTTTTGTTCAGTTGGTTTTCAACAAGTGCCCCGAGACCACTCAGTGAAGAGAGAGGAGTCTTTTGGGCAGAGGGTGCTGGGACAGCTGGATATCCACACACAAAAGAATCAGTTGGACCTCAGTTGTGTGCTATATAAAAAAAGTAACTCAAAATAGATCTCACACCTAAAGCTGTAATGGTTTTAGAAGTTAACACAGGGATAAATCTTTGTGACTCTGGATTAGGCAATAGTTTCTTTTTTTTTTTTTTAAACAATCTTTTTTTTTTTTTTTTTAATTTTATTTATTTATTAGAGAGAGAGAGAGACTGAGAATGAGAGGGGAGAAGAAGGTCAGAGGGAGAAGCAGACCTCCCGCAGAGCCGGGAGTCCGATATGGGACTCGATCCCGAGACTCCGGGATCACGACCTGAGCCGAAGGCAGTCGCTCAATCAACCGAGCCACCCAGGCGCCCTACGCAATAGTTTCTTAGATAGGTCACCAAAAGCTTAAGCAACAAAAGAAAAACATAAATTGGATTTAATCAGAATTAAAAACCTAGGTACATCAAAGGACATTATTAAGAAAGTAAAAAAATAACCCACTGAATGGGAGAAAATGTTTGCAGATCATCTATATGGTAAGGGTCTAGCATCCAGAATATATAAAGAACTATCATGACTCAGGAGCAAAAAGATAAACACTCCAACTGAGAAATAGGCAAAGTCCAAATTAGAGATTTTCCCAAAGAAGATCTACAGATGGCCTTAAATAAGCACAGGAAAAGATTGGAAACGTTAGTCATCAGGGAAATGTGAATTGAAACCACAGTTGAATACTGGCGTATCACACTCTTTGGGATGGTATTAGAAGAAGGAGCAAGCTGGAACTTGGAAAGCGTTGGTGAGGACTTGGAGAAGGTGGGACCTAACACGGTGCTGGTGGGAACAGAGTGGTGCGGCCACCGGGGAACTGAGCTGGCGGTTCCTCGGGAGGGTCTGTGCGGACCCAGCAGTGCCAGGTACCCAAGAGAAGCCAGCACGCACACACCCACTCGCTGAAAACCTGGACAGGAGCGTCACAGAAGCGCTTCCCGCCATCACGATAGTCAAGAGTGGAAGCACTGCCAGCGTCCATCAGCTCATGGGTGGGTCGGCGAAATGCCGTCTGCCCGCATCCTGGACTAGCCTAGCCAGCCGCAGAAGGACTGAGAGCGTGATGCACGCCGTGCCATGGGTGAACCTTGAAAACGTTAGGCTGAGTGAAATAAGCCAGACACAAAGGTCACATGTTGTATGCTCTTGTTGATGTGAAATGTGCAGAATAGGTGAATTCTTAGAGACAGAAAATTCGTGTTGTCCGGGGTTGGGCCGGGGAGAGAGGGATAAGGGGTAAGGGATAATATCCCTTATTGCCTGACAGGTATGGAGTATCTCTGCAGGTGGTGAGGATGTTCTAGAATTTGATGGTGGTGGTTATACCGTCTTGTTAGGGAAAATCCTAAAAGCCACCGAATTCACACTTTAAAATGCTAGCTGTATTATGTGGAGCTGGCTTCTAAGATTTAACTTTCCTCCTCTGCTGAGTTTTGGGGATGGCCTCGATACCTTCCATGTATTCAACAGGCCTGAGGAGAGCCCAGTCGTTCTGTCTCGGGTCCCGTTGGCTGTCCTTGGGAACCTCGTCGGGAGGTTTGACGTGGACGGCGACGTGGGCGTGGGAGGGTCTGGGAGCACAGCGAAGCCGGAGACTCTGCAGCCCCGGCCGGACTCGAGCGGGACATACGCAGCGTGTGCGGTTGAGGGTGGGGTGAGCAGAGGGGACGAATCCAGAGTGCCTCCCAAGTCCACGCCCGCGCTTGTTCGTAGAGCAGTGTCCTGGAAGTTTGTCTTTGGGGGGCTGGGGGGTGCATAACCGTCTGCGAAGGACGGGAAACTCTGTGCATGAGAGAAATTACCAGGTACAGAACTCTGCTTAATTTTATGTAGTGTTTCCAGATTTAATATTAAATCAGCTGTGCAGTAATAGATGTATGTTTTTATTAACACGTTCATTAAGAAGCGATTAGTGACTTTGACATCTGTGCACCAGCTTTTCACAGGTGATGTGAGAACGTCTGATTTCTTCTGGGGAGTCACGGGGACTGTAGTTTGTCCTTTGCATTTATAATGAAAGGAAGAGCAGAATTTCAGAAGTTAGTGCCAAAGTATCATTCCCTTCCCTTCCACATGTGCAGACCCGCCTTTTCGCATGCGGTGCTCACGGACTCCGGCTCAAGAGACGTCGTGTAGCGTTAGGCCAGGCGGGTCTGTGCACGGCTCCCCGCCTGCCGTGCTCCTGCCTCGGGGCCGGTGGAGTGCGGGTCACGTGCGGGACCTGGAGCCTTCTCTGCCCCTGCCTGTCCCCGCTGGAGCTCTTGGGGCTTGAGCTCTTGGAGCTCACCCAGCTCTCCGCTCCTCGGAAACTTTCCCGCACGAGGCTCCTGCTAGAGCAGGAGCTCTCAGTCTCCTTGCTGCCGGCTCTTCGGCGCTCGCGTTACGTCCCCTCTAGTTTGGTCTTTCCAGGAGCTTCCTGGGAAGGCTTCTCGATCTTCTGCAGCTCAGGGGTCAGCTTCCGGCCTTAGCTGCTCTGGCTTCGGCTGTTTTGCAACCCACGAGTGAGTTTCTTTTCCTTTTACCCGAAATTCCAAGTGGGCCCTTTACCCAGCCAGCAGGGACCGGTATCCAACTTGCATTTTGTCTTCTGTTCGGAAGTGCAAAGTTGGACAGAAATAGAAACTCTTAGAATTTATAGATACTGTAAATGATTAGGGAGTACTCTCAACATTTGGGAAGAAGTTTCTGATTATTTTTGACTGTTACAAAGTAGCGCAAATGAAAACCTTTGGTTTTCATTTTGTCACTAGTGCTGCCTAGAGAAACTGTATCTGTTAGGCCTTTAGTAGCTCCCGTCGGTTTTCTCCCAGAGTGATTGAGGTGAGCAAATTATGCCGGTTTAAGGTAAGAACAAGATAGTTTTTTTTTCTTTTTCTTTTATTTTCTTTTTTTAAGAAATAGAGAGAGAGAGCCAGAGAGTGAGCAAGAGTGGTAGACGGGGAGAGGGAGAAGCAGACTCCCCGCCGAGCAGGGAGCCGGACTCAGAGCTCGATCCCGGGACCCCGAGGTCATGACCTGAGCCAAAGGCAGAGGCTTCACCAATTGAGCCACCCAGGCGCCCCACAATAGTTTGATGTTAACTTATTTTTATTTTTTGCCTTTTGGATAGTTCTTGTCAAAGGGTGAGGGGCTTCAACTAGGAGCAAGAAAAGAAGGGCAAAGGTAAAAGTAAGGTCTTTTGCTTTCAGAATTCGAAAATTTTCAGACTTGTATCAAATGTTTACGTAAATGCTCTAAAACTGACATCCTCGGTTGGAAGGTCCGTGAAGGAACCAGAGAGAATGCCATGACTGCTTTCGGGACATCTGTGGATGGGTTCAGCACTCTTGTTAGTCTGTTTCTTTTATACTCTTGCTAAGAATTACTGAATTTAGAAGTTTACTGTATAAAGTAGCTTACCGTCCCGGCCCTTCTGTGCCCCGCCCCTGATGTGTGGGCCGCACCCGTTTACCTCGCCCGTCACCTTTCCCGGATTGCCCAGAGCCTCTGCCGCTGCTCTCGGGGTGGCGGGGTGGGGGCTCCTGGGAATTGCCTGGTTGTTGACAGTTGGGGTTGGGGTCTGGGTGTAATAACGGATCTGCTTCTTAGAAGCCGTGCAGCTTGCGAGGAAAATCACCCTCTTCACTTCTGTTTTTAGTGGGGAGGCCTTGGCATTTGTCCGACAGTTAATGAGAAATCATGGTCCAATTATGTTATATTTTTTCCTCAGTTCTTTCCGCGTTTGACACATTGTGAAAATTAAAGAACCTTGAGTGGAAAATGCATCAATGAAATAAAAGCGATTATGTTCTGGCCTTGGTTTTTTCCGTCTATGACGATATATTTTTCAGAGGATTGATTAAACGCGAGGATGTACCTATTCCTCTCAGTGTTTGCTGCGAGATTGATGGCGTGCGACTTTGCCCCCAGATGAAGTGATGCTTTCATGATTTCTAAAGATAACTGAATTGTCTGAGTTTTTTATCTTTTAAAGTAAATTGTTTTACTGCTCTTACCGATAAAAACCCGGCTACACTCCAACTATTGGGTAAATTAGTGTGGTGTTTGTAGAAACTAGCTCTTCTCCTTTAAGTGAAGAGCTGATAAAGACAGTTGATGCGCAGTTTATCTAGTCTGTTGAGCATGGGGACCGGGTGACCTTTTAGATTACTCATGTGGGCTTACAACATTCTTACAAATTTCTGTCTGGGACAATTGACGGGTATCTTAAAGTGACAGTAGCTTAACTCCAGTAGTACCGATTATCCAAGCCATCACTAGTTACGTGTTTAAAATTAGCCAGGGGATATAAATCAGAATAATCTAAAATATAAAAATCAATAAATACCTTGGTAATTTCAATTTGTACCTAAAGATAAGAAATTTGAGTTGAAAATAAATATAGCGATCTCATTCTCTTGGTCATAAAAATATTGGCATTTATTCAAATATCTACTTACAGAGGAGATTAGCTGTGTGTAATTGATACCACCTAGGCCTGAGTTATCAAGGATCAAATATAAGCCCTTAATGCCATTAAAAATTTTCTTTCCTTAAATATTTATCCTTGGAATAGATTTCTGTGAACAGAAGAAAAAAAAAATCTTTTTCTTCGATTGCCTTGGAAAAGCGTTGTTACCGAGAGGTTTCTTTTTATTGGCACACTATGTTCACTCATTGCCTTGAATTACTCAGTTCTTTTGGACAGTATTTTTTCTTATTTAAAAATATTTACTAATTAAAAATTTTTGAGCATGTTAATACAGAGAAAGTTTATTAGTCATCCCGTCTTGAACAGATAACCTGTTAACATTTTTTGTCTATTTCTCTGTACCAGATATGGTGCACGCATGATATTTTGTAACCCTTTTTACTTCATTTTAATTTGAAGTAAATAATGAAAAAACCTTTTCAACCTTCATTGAATATATTTCTGAAACGTACTATTTTGCATTCCTGCTTAACCAAATCGCGGGTTTTTTTGGTTTGTTTTTTTTTTTTTTTAAATAATGAAACCTTCATGCCATTAAATTTTATTATTCTGTACCAAGGCTTGGTAAAACATGATCTCTGAAAGCCCTGAGTAGCACATAAAAGTGTATTTTGTAGATATATGCACTGTTTTTTTCCTGGGAAGAAGGTCTGTGCTTTTTTTCACCTGGTTCACAGAAGGTTTTGGGATAGTTAAGAATGAACTTTAGTTTTAATGGCTACATGATACTATTTTATTTTTTTTTTCTAAGATTTTATTTATTTATTTGACAGAGAGGAGATCACAAGTAGGCAGAGAGGCAGGCAGAGAGAGAGGGGGAAGCAGGCTCCCTGCTGAGCAGAGAGCCCGATGCGGGGCTTGATCCCAGTTCCCTGGGATCGTGACCCGAGCCCAAGGCAGAGGCTTTAACCCACTGAGCCATCCATGCGCCCCTTAAGATTTATTTATGAGAGAGAGGGCAGAGGGAGATAATCCTTAAGCCGACTCTGTGCTGGGCAGGGAGCCTGATGCAGGGCTCGATCTCAGGAGCCCGAGATCATGACCTGAGCTGAAATCGAGTTTGCCACTTAACCGACTGAGCCACCCAGGTGTCCATTTTGAGTATTATTTTTACCAGGTTTTGCTAGTGTTATATGAGACCAATAAAATAAACTGAAGCATCTGTATATTTTTCTGTGGTCTAGAGTACTTCAGCATAAGAATGTCTTTTTTTTTTTTTAATTAAGTAGGCTCTGTGCCTTAGAGATAGTTGAAGTACTCTCGTGTTAACTTCAGTTATTTATGTTTTGCTAGGAAACCATTAATTTTGTATTGCTATATGATTACTAAAAATATTTTTAAAATTCTTTAAATACATTTTGTCTCTGTGGATACCCTTTTCTTAGTGAGGGCTATGTGGTGCTCACCTGGTGGTTTGGAACTTGTGTCGGAATCACCAAGGAGGCACTTCAGGTGTGTTACGACTTTGCTGGATTTCACGGTCCCGCTAGGGAGCCAGGTGACCATGCCTAACCTGGCCAGTGCTGACTGAGTCTCACACCATCCGGTTTCTAACTTAAGACACTACCACGTACTGAGGCTGTGGTCCAAGTGCCATTTAAAAGGAACTAGGGCTCCTTGGAAGGGGGGCTGAGTCTGGGTCTGGGGGAGAAAGGAAAACAGGAGCCTGGAGCATCTTCCATACCAGAAGCAAGGAAGACAGCTCCGCTCAAGTCTAAAGGACTTTGCAGGCAGCTTGAAGAGGCTCCTGTCGTCCCCGAATGGGAGCCCTGGAGTGTCAGTAAGGGTGAGAAGTGTGCGGGCTGGAACCCGGATGTGCTTAGCTCCGTGTTCATGGTGATAAAACCCAGGCGCACTGGCCACCCTTGGAGGCGGGGAGATACAGATGCCGTCAAATACCTCCTCAGCCTCTCGCGGTCCAGTCACCCTTCCTCCCTTTTGATCCGTCGGTCTACTGACAGGGAGTTTCTGACGAGGTTCCTGCTTCAGAGGGAGGGACGGCACATTCAAGAGAAGGTGCTGGCGGGCTCGGCCCCTAGACAGAAGGGTGCTGTCCGGAAGGAGACCTAGACCCCTGCATCGTGTCCGCGATAATTCCTAGAGGGATGAAGGACCCGAGTCATAAAAATAACACGGCAGGAGTGCTAGGAGGAAATCTTATAGGATATTTGTGTAATCCAGGAATGGGAAGATCTTAGGAAGACGGGAAACTCAGGAGCCTCTAGGAAGACATCTACCTACACAACAAAAATGGAACAAAGCAAAAACATAGAATATACTGTAAATGGTGGTAGATGATTAACTTGCAAAAATTTGTAATACTTGACTCCCAAATGGTCACTATCCCGAATATAACAAACGATTTTCATATACTGACGAGAAAAGGACAAAGTCAGGATGGGGTGAGGAGATGAAAAGACAATTTACGGGGAATAAGGGCAAATGGCTGTCCCCATTACGAAAGCTGGCCCAAGTTCCTTTGTCAGAGTAGTAACAGTGCGAGCAGCCTTGCTTTCCCCACCCGACTGGCAAAATCTGGAAAGAGCAGGGAATGCGGAGCGTCCTGCTGGCGAGGGTGTCCGTGGCCGTCTGGAAGGGACGTCTGGCATGTCTGTAAGAAGTAAGACTTGCTTTGACTCAGCAGCTCTGTTGGAAACTGAGTCCACAGAGGTAAAAGCATGCGCGTGTTAGGACGTCCGCCGGGAAGAGGGAGGGGCCTTGTTGGGGTGGCGGGTGAGCTGCAATCAGTAGGGGTTTGGCGCTCTCTTACCACCTGTGCCCTTTCTGGTGTCCGAGGTCAGGCTGGTCGGTGGGGTCAGCAAGGGTGAAGAGCACAGTGGACGGGGAGACACTTCTGAGCAAGGGCGGATCCCGGGAAGGTCGTGGCCTGCAGGGCGGCTTGGTAGACGGGTGCCTCCACCCGCACGTCCAGGTCCGCCTGGAGCCCTTGGTCCATGCGCGGAGCGTGTTAGCTTCGGCCCCTCTGTGTTCCAGACCCGGGGGCTCTGCGAGAGAGAGCCCGTGGAGGGCGGCACCCCTCTGGAGGTCTGCACGTTTTACTGAGGGAGGAGAACTCCACCCCGTCAGCCGGACCCTCGAAGTTAGCAGCAGAGGGTTACCGCTGATGCTCGGCGTCAGGGTCGTGTGTCTTCAGGAAGAAGCCCGTCCCCTTACACTGCATTTAGGGTCTGGGACATATGTGGTTCTGCTTGGAGAGCGATGCATCTGAAAGGCTTTTGAAGCCAATGTTGCCGTGGAGAGGGCGAGCGGCCTGTACGCCGAGAGCTTTGTCTCAGGAGGACTAGTTGGGTGCTGCTGTCAGCGGGTGGTTGGCCGCGAGGGTCACTGACGTGGCTGTGTCTCTGCTCTCAGTTTTTTGTAGCTTCCGACCCAGCGGTGAAGACAGACCGCCTGTGGCAGGACAAATACACCTTGCGGAAGTCCATGATTCCCTCCTTCATCACGATGGACCAGTCCAGGAAGGTAGGGCCGGGGACAGACTCAGGGCTGCGGGTCTGCCCGGCCCGGGCCAGAGCCGGCCTTCTTAAACACGCTCGTACTGCGTTTTACCGTGAGAAGTTCCGTGAATCGGACCCATCGACCGATGAATACTGTGTTAATCATGTGTTTTCAGTTTCTAGAATTCTCTTGATACCATCCCAGGTGCTCTTGTTCTTAGTTTTTAGCTCATAGTTTTTTGCTTATGAATCTTTGCAGTAGTTGGATGATTCATCATTTGTACGTAACGGTAACTCTCGGCTGCTTTCCTTTTTAGGTCCTTTTGATAGGAAAGTCGATAAATTTCCTGCACCAGGTCTGCTACGACCAGACGCCCACCACCAAGATGATAGCGGTGACCAAGTCCGCAGACTCCCCGCAGGACGGTACGAGGGCGCTGGCGGTGGAGGGGCTGCGTGCGCACGGGCTGCCTGAAGCCTTCTTCCTTCCGGAGGACTGACAGACCTTCTGAGTTGGTGTCCAAAACACCTTCAGACCGAGTGTCATGTGTGTGAAATACTACTGTGCAGATTTTCAGTCCCCCTTTTATGTGGAGTTAATAAGTTTTGGACGAGGTGTGGCTGTTTTATACTTAGTAATTACGCGAAGTGATTTGTATTCCTATTTGTTCTAAATGCTGTAGCGGTGGCTTGCCGAGGTAAGAAAGGACGGCTGTTGCTGATGGTGGCTGCCGCCAGGCCAGAGGCTTAGTCACGAGTCAGCAGGGCTCCACACGTCCGCTTGTATTCGGGGTGCGTGTGGGATTGCCGCCCGCTCTGAACGGCGTCCGGCCCCCTTCTCTGCTGTCCTCCCTGTTTTCCTCATCGGCCGCCCGCCCCTCCGTAACTCCGCGGGCCGTGTGCGGCCCACGGGCTCCCTCGGACTCTTTGCGTGCACAGCGTGGCAGGGGTAGGCAAGACGGGACGAGTTCTTGTTCACGGTGATGGCCATGCCTTTCCTGACGAGAAACGTGCAGTAAAGTGGGATCATGAATTATCGACAATAAAAGGAAGTGCCAAACGAGAGGTACAGAGAAAGTGCTGGAAGTGTACGATACTGTAGGGTTGGCTCTAGGCCCTGGGCACTAGACCCAGACCTTTGTCTCCCGGCATCACCAGGACTTTGTGCCCTGTGACTGTCCTCTCCTCCCCGCAGCCCTGCACCGCCGCTCTGTGCCCTGCTTCTGTGAGTCGGGCCGCTCCGGGTTGCACGCAGAAGTGATAGCGGCCGGCGTTTCTGTGTCGCCTCACTTCCCTTAGCATAACGTTCTCAAGGCCCGTCTGTGTCACCGCAGCAGAATTGCCTTCTTCTCTTGAGGCTGAGTCCGTCTCTGTTGTGTGCCAACCCCACGTTTTCTGTGACCGCTCACGTGTCGGGGGACGCTTGGGCTGCTTCTGTTTCTTGTTGTAAGTCGTGCCCTGCACTTGGACGTGTCTTCTCAGAGGGGTGTCTCTGTTTTCTTTGGGTGGGTGCCCAGTAGCGGACTTAACTGGACGTGTGGTAGTTTCCGTTTTAAGTTTTTGAGAATCGTCCATGCTGCTCTCAGCGGCTGCTCCGGTTTGCGTCCCCGCCCGCCGCGCCCGAGGGGTCCCCTTTCCTCCGCAGCCTCGCCAGTGCCGGTGGTCCTTGGGGTTTTGACTCTGGGCCTCCCGATAGGCGTGAGGCGGTGCCTCCCCGCAGTCTGCTTTGCGTTTCCCCGACGAGTGGTGGTGAGCATCTTCTCACGCGCCTTTGGCCCAGTGTGGCTTCTGGTGCCCGAGGGGTGGCTGGAGGAGGTCTGGGAGAGCCGGGCTGCGAACCCAGCCGGAGGCCAGGGTCCGCGGTGCGGCTCTGGGAGGTGCGTGAGAGAGGCCTGCGTCCGTAGGGAACAAGGAGTGTCACGGGTGGGGCGTCTCGCCCGCCATGCTGGGCGCCAGCTGCTTAGTGTTAACCCTTTTCTCTGGGACGGCAGTCCTCGTGACTCAGGCCGTGGTTCAGTAGGAACATTTCTGGGGGTAACATTTACAGTTTTAAAATGACATGGATCAGCAGAAGTATGCGCCCCAATCCCCACGACCCCTTAAAACGTGGCCACGGGGCCGCTCATGAGTCACGTCCCCACGTTCCTGTGTCATCGGACTCCACGCCATCGTCACGTGTGGTCTGGACAGCAGTGACACAAAGGAGGTCTTTCTTATGGGACTGTTCCTCTGAGCAGCAAACCGAAAACAGTCCTGAAGGCTCCTGACGCTTGGAAGCAGCTTGCGGGGAAGACCGTGCAGGGCCGAGGCCTTACCTTGTCTCTTCCGACCCCGAGCGGGCTCTCATGCCGCGTGTCCTCTCCCCAGGCTGTCTCTTCTCAGTAGAAACCTATGGAAACGTTTTTCTAAATGTTACTGCCGAGCGTGAGGCCTCCTTACTGGGGACAGTGTGCTCTTATTCCACGTCCCCCCAAAAATCTCCCAGCAGACCTTTCCCTATGGTTTGCTCCGTGATGCGGCTGGCGCGGCGGCCCCGGACCCTATAGCCAGGCTCGCCGTTCACATGGCTCATCCTTACGCGTGCCGTCCTGTGTGTTCTGGGGACCGCTTCCCGCGGGGTCTCGTGGGTGCGTGCGGACCCTTGAGCGGTGACCCACCCTGCAACCCCAGGCTCGCCGGCATGTTGGGGCACAGTTTCGGGTTCGATGTACTGCAGCGGGTCACTTGACCTGGAGCTCCAGCAAGTGCCAGCCTGCTCTTGGGGCCCCTGTCCCAGGCTGCGGCCGGTCGCACGGCAGCACGTCTGCGTTCTGGGGCTGGGGGCTTGCTCGCCTTCCTGGGCACGATGCCGCCCGCGGGGTCTGCCGTGGAGGCCATTTGGGGGTTTTGGCAATGGCTTCTGCATGTGGGGGCCTCTCGTTTGATCTTTATTGAAACACAAATCACATACGTCTGTGTACTTCTCTCCTTGTTCTTTTCAGCTGCAGATTTGTTCACAGATTTGGAGACCGCGTTTCGGGGGAAAATCGACGCGGCCTACTTTGAGACCAGCAAGTACCTACTGGACGTGCTGAACAGGAAGTACAGCCTGCTGGACCACATGCAGGCCGTGAGGCGGTACCTGCTGCTCGGGCAGGGCGACTTCATCCGGCACCTGATGGACCTGCTCAAGTAAGCGGCGGGCCCGCGCGCGGCGGCCAGCACGCGGCCGGTCGTAGCGAGCCACGGCTCGGGCGGCGCGGTGAATTCTTGCGGGGCGTGTGGGTCGGGTGACATCCGGAGAGATGAAACTGTCCCCCTGAGGTCCCTTTCTTTGTGCTCATTCTGCGCCTCGTTCACTGACTTGCCTTATGCTAGGTGTTTCTATTTAGAGCATCTCGTAATTGGAAGATCTGCTCCTCGAAGGCGCATTTAAGGTTTATGGTTCTGAAAGGGGGAATGCCGCTGATCTCCAGGCTCAGACGAGTGGGGGATGGCGCTCTGGTCCGCATTTCTCGCTGCCCTGTGTTTTACTGCCGTGAAGGCGTGTAGCTGCGGAGCTTTGTGCATGCCGGGGATGATCGGCAGGGCTTTCCCGTTTTAATGAGGAAGAGTTGACTTACGTCACTGTGTAAGAGTGAGGCGTACAGCATGATGGCTTGATTTCCATTCGTCGTGAAGGAGTGACCCCAGTGGGCTCAGCTGACATCTCATCTTCTCATATAGATGCACAAAAAGGAAAGGAAAAGAGGAAAAAAGGTTTTCTCCTTGTGATGAGAACTCCTAGGATTTGCTCTCTTACCGGTTGCCCTGTGGGTCACACAGGGTGTTGGCTGCGGTCCTTGCGTGATACGCTGTGTCCCTCACGACGGCGAGTGTGCCCCGGCCGACCGCCCCCCCCACGGCTGTGTTCTTCACTTGGACACGGGGGCAGCCACAGAACGGTAGCTGCTTACTGACAAATCTGGACATCAGCAACCCTGAAGATGTGTGTGCTGATGATGCCGTAGTTTTTAGGCCTTAGAATCATGACGTCCTTGTATCCGGCTGCGCTGATGTCACGAGGACCTCTCTTCGCATCGGACCGGCGCAGGAGGTCACGCCGTTCACGCCACTAGAGGCCGGACTCAAGTTGAAAACCTTATTTTTAACATGTGTGGGACATGGAAGTGTTTTTGAGTAAAGTGGAATCAAAATTAACTTTTTTGAGGTTTAAAGAACTGTTTTAGTCCCCAGAATACTTGATGAAGTCCTTTTGACATTTAATTTTGTAAAACTTTTTTTTAAGATTTTATTTATTTATTGGAGAGAGAGCGAGTATGAGCAGGGAGAAGGGCAGAGGGAGAAGCAGGCTCCCCACCGAGCAGGGAGCCTGACATGGGGCTCGTTCCCAGGACCCCAGGATTATGAGCCGAGCCAAAGGCAGGCACTTAATGACTGACTCCAGATGTCCCTAATTTTGTGAAACTTTTGTTCCCACGTTGTAGTGATTTCCTCTGTCTTTTTAGTTTTTATAATTTTGAACTGTTTTTTTTTTTTGATTTTGAGTTTTTATAAAACTTATTATTCAAGTAACATTTTCTTTTATTTTTAAAAAATCTGTTAAGACCAGAACTTGTCCGTCCAGCTACGACTTTGTACCAACACAACCTGACTGGGATTCTCGAAACCGCCGTCAGGGCCACCAACGCCCAGTTTGACAGCCCCGAGATCCTCAAGAGACTGGACGTGAGGCTGCTGGAGGTACGGTGGCCCCGGGCCTGCGCGGCAGGGAGCTCCCCGCTTGAGGGCACGCGGTCCGGCCCTGCAGCTGCATGGTGTGGGCTTCAGTGGGCGTGCTGGTGGGACCCCGGGCACAGAACCCGCAGCGCGTGGTGCAGTAAATCGTTCTCCTGTGCCTCGTAATGTTGCAGGGGCCACGGGGATGACCTGGAGCAGTAATGTTTACCGGAATTATGACGTATATTGAAAATGGACGGGTCTAGTTTCAGTTTGCTAGATGGTGACCTTTCTTTAGGGAGTGAGTATGAGAAACATTGTGCACCATTTGCTTAGCTATGGTGAAGGACCATTAGCAGGACCTGTTGGGTTTTTAAAATGTGGACTTTAAAGGATTTGGGACATAGAAGGCAGTGAGTTTCTGTCCTCAAAGTCCGGTGACTGATTCCACGTGGGTTTGATGGTGCTCACGAGAACCACGCCGCTCATTGCATGGCGTCTGTGGAGCGCCTCCTGGGTGGCCGGGGTCCCTGCGCTGAGGGAACAGGCACGGAGAGAACGATGCAGTTCGCATGTAGCTGACACTCAGAACTGCCGGGCCTTTTTCAGAAATTGGGCTTGGCTTTCCTGCCCTCCCTCCGAGGGGCGGACCGGTCCTCCGGATTAAGCGGAGCGCTGGCGGGAAGGCCTGCAGTGTTTGTGTTTGCCCCCAGGTCTCTCCGGGTGACACCGGCTGGGACGTGTTCAGCCTGGACTACCACGTCGACGGGCCAATCGCGACGGTAAGGCCGTGCTGGGTGACGGGCCGCTGGCCGCAGCTCCTCACGTTGCTAGCCTTTGTGTTGTTTGGGACCGGCTGTCTCCTCCAAGAGCTTCTAGAGAAAGCCAACACTGACATCTGGGATAGACCCACTATGAAAACTGAAGCCAGAATCGTGTGTGTCTTTTAGATGATCGTTTATGAGCCCTGAAATGGTCTATAATTTTAAGAATTCTTAAAAATACCATTTGTTCCATCGCAGGTTTTGGCGAGTACTTAATAAATGGGTTGCTGATTATGCTCCATTGTTCTTAGACCGCAGCAAGTAATTTAGGGACCAGCAAGTGTATTTCAGGGGAGTCCCATTTTTACTACTTAGATCAAATGTGGTATTTCGTGTTCACTTAAACCGACGGGAAATCGCTGTACGGTTGTGTGGAGTGCGATTGCTGCGCTTCACCAGAGTGCTGTCGCCAGGTCGGGGGACGGCCCACCGGGGTGTGTCCGCAGTTACCGGGGCCCCTCAGTGCTTGTGCTTTTGTTCAGACCGCAGCGACGCCTCCTTCACCGGGAAGCTTCTTGAATCTACTCCAGTCATTCTACGTCTGAGGTATCGAAGGAGGACATGCGTTTCTTTTGATTATCGGGGACTCCGTTAAGAAGTAATATAATTTGGCTCTAAAATTTCCCCAGGGATGAGTGCTACCCCGCCGCGGTGCTCTCCCAGGGCTGTCTCGGCCCTGCGCGCCCTGTGGGGTGACGGCAGCCGCCTGGTGTGCCTGCTTGCACACGCGCATTCCCAGTGTTTAAACTACCGGATCGAAGCCTCTGTGTTGTAAATGCATAACTGCTCTCAAATTTAATTGTTTTGGTCATATTCAAGTTAGTTTTTTCATTTGGGACTTCCATCCTAAATGGTTTTAAATTTTTTTTTTTTAAAGATTTTATTTATTTACTTGACCGAGAGAGAGAGATCACAAGCAGGCAGAGAGGCAGGCAGAGAGAGGTGGGGGAAAGCAGGCTCCCTGCTGAGCAGAGAGTCCAATGCGGGGCTCAATCCCAGGACCCTGAGACTATGACCTGAGCCGAAGGCAGAGGCTTTAACCCACTGAGCCACCCAGGCGTCCCTGGTTTTAAATTCTTATTCCTTAAAATATTCTGTTCTGGGGCACCGGACTGGCTCAGTCGGTTAAGCATCCAACTCTTGATTTCAGCTCAGGTCATGATCTCAGGGTCCTGAGTTCAAGCCCTCTATTGGACTCCACACTAGGCATGGAGCCTACTTAAAAAAAAAATTCTGTTTTGTACGTTATTATTTAAATGAGAAACTTTCATATTACCCACTTTGTTAATATTGAGTACATTGCATATTATTTTTTCATAGCGTAAGAGATACCACAGTAAAGGCAGTTGTATCTGTTACTTCGATGTGTAAGTGCCCTGAGTATTAGGTAAATTGAACGTGGTCCGTAGACAATGGTTACTAAATTACGTTGCGGTACTGCAGGCCTTACTGAGGGCACACAGTTGTGCGTGGTGTATCTTGTGTATAAATATTTGTTTATGCAGTATATTTTTAAAATTTTAGATTTGTGAAAGCTCTGGTCAAAACAGTCAAGGAGTTTGTATCACAGATTTATTTAAAGAACAGATTTAGAATGGCTCTCTAGCTTCGGCTAACAAGTGTTGACTTCCATGCCAGCTCCAGCAGGGGGAGGGCACATCGGGGGCTCCTCGGAGAGGGGGAGCAGGGCCTTGGAACGCATCAGCAGGGTGTGCGGGGACATCGTGCGGGGTGAGACGTTTTGCACGTCTGGCCTTTGCTATTCCCGTCCTGGGGTTAGCCTGCGTCCTGGCTTGTTACATTTTCAGCCACGTGGAATATTTTATTGAAAGGTACGCTTTTAAAGTCAAATTTTGGAAGAAAATGAGTTGTCTGCTTTTTCACTGTTCAATTGATTGTATTAGCTTTTTTCCCTTTATGTACTCATCAATTGAGATTGTCATTTTTGTAGAGCTTTTAATTATGAGAACATCTCTTATATTAATCACATAATTTTCTGTAACATAGTATAGTTTTAGCTTCTTGCTAAGTCTCTGAAGAAGGACATGGAGAGATTGTCTCTAATCTTCTCACTTGAGTACTGGGTGGAGTAAAATCCACAGGGCTCTGTCCTTGATCTCCAGGGCAGGGGGTGAGGTGTCAGAAGCTTATTGAATATTTTTCTGAACTTGAGTCTACACAGGCAGTGAACTGAAAGCCCAGATACGTGGCAAAACTAAGGGTGTTTTCCCCTGTGTACATGCAGTGGGGTACAAGTCTTTTCTCTGAAACAGTTACTGTTTTTAACGAATTGTGATTAACCTGGATGTTTATGAATTGGGTCACATTAGATGTGCTCTGGGAGCCCGGCACTCACAGGATCCCTCGAGACAGCATTTGCTCAGGTTTCTTTAATTCACTTGTAAAGTTGTTTCATCCAGTCGCCCTTCGTCTCTGTCATTGCATGAGCAGCAGTGGGGGCGGCACAGCAAGATAGATAAGCCCCCCAACATTCAGAGTTGATTTCAGAGTCCATTCAAAGCAGTTCCTAACGACTCCTGTGTAGACACGCACGTGCCAGACGCTGGCCCAGCAGGCCCTGCAGGAGGCCAGACGGTCCTTGTAACACGTGAGCAGTGCCGAGAATACACAAAATAGGAAGACAAGGTACAGCCGTGTACGACGAAGTGCTCAGATTGCAAGGGTCCGGGGTACGTCCTGTCTAGAGAAGGGGCCGGGAGGGGCCTGTGGCCTTTGTCCTCAAGGGCCAGCGGGGTCGAGTGTGCGCCAGCCAGGGCATAGTGGGGTACAAGGGGGTGGGGTGGGGGAGGCCCCCAGCCCAGAGCTGCTGGTCGCAGAGGCCCTGCTTAGGTGGGCAGTTTCCAGTCGTTTGTGCTACGAGGGGAGCGCTGGGGACACAGGAGACGCGTCCCTTGCTCAGGGCATTTAGGAAAGGGCAAAGGTGTGCCCCTGTCTGTGTGTGCACACACATGGTAGTGTCAGAAATGTGTTTGCATGGCACAGACAGACACTAGAAGATTCGTCTAGAATGGTTCTTCTAAATGGTATTTAACTGGCCCCCAAAGGAGGGAGCTGGGCGTGGGAGGAAGGCGTCGTCCCAGCCCCCGGGCTCATCCTCCCTGCGTGGGGCACTGCTGGCCCTTGGCAAGGAAGCGGCTTTAAGAGCAGTACGCACGTAAAAACCACCCGGAGGCCTAATCTTTACCGCCTGCAGATCCTTCCAGGCCCTCCTCTGTGAGATCCATCATCCGTACCTCTCTCTCGGGACATCTCGTCCTGGCACAGCGGTCGCTAGCCGTGTGACCTCAGGCCCTTTGCTCAGTCTGTAGAATCGGTATAAAAGTGACTCGCTGCTTGACACATCACTAATCACTGTAGTCGAAAGGAACGTTCCTTCGCTAAAACGTATTAGTTGCTTACGTACTACTTAGAATTTATTAGGGTTGATTGTGTATTCTTTGATTTTTTTTGCTTTAAAAAAAAAAAAAGATGAAGAGAGGTCGAGACCTGTCCTGGGCAGATGCTTCCTTTTCTTAGGACTACCTGCCTGTCTCGTGCTGCTCTTTCCAGGTGTTTACTCGGGAGTGTATGAGCCACTACCTGCGCGTGTTTAACTTCCTGTGGAGGGCTAAGCGGATGGAGTACATCCTCACCGACATTCGGAAGGGACATATGTGCAACGCGAAGCTCCTGAGGAACATGCCAGGTAACCTGCCCCGGGCGGTCGGGGGCCGGCGTCGCGCCTGGCGTGCCTGTGCTGCCCGCGAGCCCACGGGGACGCGCAGCCAAGTTACCCAACTGAGAAGTGATGCCTGTTCGTGCTTCCGGGTTTGGTTTCTGTGAAAAGGCTCATCTGTGATAGTGCAAATCTGGATTTCTGTGCAAATCCGAAAGAAAATTGAGTCAAGTCAGGTATTGAGGTTTCTTTCAGGGTTCCATTCGTTTGCACTCTAGTGTTTACGTATGGCTTCTATTTTTTTAAATTAGTTTTTTAAAGAGAGAAAGCTTGTTTAATAAATAAGTGGTTCATTTAAAATTGACTTAGTGTTTTGATAAAAGTCTGGGAATTGTTCGTTTTGGTTCTTAATCCAGGGCACGGAAACATTTTGTAATATTATTTTATAATTATAAGTTATTATAAAAATTCTCCTGGTAGATAGCCAGGTTTATTTTAATGTTTTAAATACTGAGTACTTTCAATTGTTCAAAAGCTTTGAGAAAGCATTTCAACAGTGTATCTCTCGAGAAACAGCAGTGATAGATTCTTAATCCTGGGGTTAAAGTGATTACTGAAAAAGGCATCGTTGGACGACAGGCAGGTGTGATCTCTCCACCTGTATGAGGTTAAGGCCAACCCTGAGCAGCTCCCAGAGTTCCGGAATAATGACGCCCCAGACGCCGGGGGCCGGTGCTCTCACCACAGGACGGGCAGTTCGTGTTGGCCGGCCTGGACGTTCTGTGCTCACAGCCGACCTGTTCCTGGGGTTCAGGGTGCCCTGATGCTCCTGGCCTCGCTTCCTCTGGGTTCACTCTGTAGAAGGTTGATGATAAGACCCTCTGACTGGCTGGAAAGGAAGCGAGAGGGAACATTTTCTTTTGGCTACCATAATGGTCACGGACAGAAAATACTGCCTTCGTGCGTCTCTAGGGCACGGGGGCTGCCTGGTGTGGAGACCGATTCATGTGGGAAGGCCGAAGGGGGCATCCGCCACTCAGGGCCTCGCAGCCTCCTGGCTCTGCACCTGTCTCCCTTTCCCATGCTGTGTCTCGGAGTGACTCACGCCATCGGCTGGGTGCACACTGGCGCGCCGTCCCGACTGCTGGCCGGCGGCATCGCTGCCGTGGCGCAAGTGGTGCCCGCCTCCCCCTTCCCGCCTGATGCGGACGGGCTCCAGGCTGTGCGGTCACTCTGTCCCTAAGCTGCTCTGCCTTCGCAGGAGGCTCTGTAGCAGGTCCCGTTAGCTGGCTGTCACACATTTCTGATCGCACTGTCCCCCCACCGGTGTCTGCATGAACTTGCTCTTGTCTTCTGCCGAGTCCTCAGCAAGCTCTGTTTCCTACTCGAAGGTCACAGACATCTGATCAGTTTTCTCCTTTCCGGTCCTGTTAGGAATAAAGGTGAGCGTGCTGGAGGCCGGAGGGGCCGTCAAGCCCTTGTAGGGACGCACGGCTGCGGGGCCGCTGCCACATTTCGCCCTTGGAGGGGTGCATGGCCACAGGGTCGCGACTTCATTTCGGCTGTGCGATTGGCAGCTGTTTTCTTTCTCGGTGATTAATACAGTAATTGTTGGGCCGGCGGTCCTGGGCGCGCAGGAGACTCAACAAAATGACCGCCGATCCTCCATCTTGAGATCTTCACCCTGAAACCTTCCTGCTACGAGGCCTGCCTTCCTCAGTACACAGAGGAACAAAGACCTAAAAAAACCTGCCCCTATACGGCATTATCTGACCCCAAAGCCCACCCTTATATGGTGGTTACCTGAGCCCCTCTTTCTTCCCCCTAAATATAGGCCTGCCTTGTTCCTGGGCGCGACTTCCTTGGCCCTGTCCTAACCAGGACCAAGGAACCTCGCCCGAGAGCGCTTCCATTAAAGCCTACTTGGGCCTATCATCTGGCCTCCTGTCTCGGGTTATTTTGACTGCCGACTGGAATAAATCTCACACTAATAACATTCATCTTACGACGGACAGTGTTCCAGGCTGCAGAAATGATAAAAAATGAGTAGACATTTTTCTCTTTGAAGTATCTCTTTGTGTATATCATTTTTGTGTATACGGATGAGAGGCGCTCCTTGGTAATTGGGCCTTTATAAGGAGTTCCCCGTGCGGGACTGTGACCCACGTGGTTAATGGTCAGCACAGACGCTGATGGCACTGCCGGGGGGTCCGCAGTCCGCTAGCACCACGCTCTGGCCAGGAGCCCATTTCCTTGTCTTCTGCCTCGTCTCGGGGCAGGGTCGTGACCACAGTGCGTACTTCTGGGGTTTTGGATACCTGGTCTGTGTAGGGCACTTACCAGTGCGGCCTGGGGTGGGGGTGGGGGCACCTCTGCAGGCGTCACTGCCGGCTGCCTGGCCATCCAGGGGACAGCGGACGGCGTTAGCAGGGCCTTCGTGGTGATGAGAGCTTCCACATACAGGAGGTTTGAAGAGTCCTGATTCTTACTTTCTTCAAGCCCTTAGCCTTGAAAAATCAGATGGGCAATTCCAACAAGTCACTTTGAAATGTGGTATCCTCAGTTATAAATACAGGTTGAGGTGATTTGCAATTGTGAAGAAACTGGATTTTTTTTTTTTTTTTACAATTTTTAATAATTCCCGCGCTGCGGAAGGTGCGTCTCCGGACGCGCAGGCGCCTCCTGCTGCAGGTGCCTCAGCAGTGAGCTCCGGTCCTCCCCGAGCCCCGTGTTGCAGTCGGGCTTGACGTTCTCCCAGCAGCCCGTAGGGGGCAGCCCAGAATCACAGACGGACCTCACTCCTGACCCTGAGTAAGCCGATGGAAGGACAGTCGTTCCTGGTTGTGTGTGAAACTGTCTGCCGAAGCCGGCCCAGCGGGAGATGCATCGTGTTTCTGTATTTAGGGGACCTCCGTGCAAGCCTCGCTTTGCTCTTGGGATTCTTTATTTGCAGATCAGTCATAAAAACACAAGCACTTAGATATTAAGTATATTTTAAATGTATTTTCAAGGTGCTGGGGAAAGAGATTCAAGGGGTGTGTCAGGTGTAAGTTAGATTTTTTAGGGGTTAAAGGACCAAATTACCCCTTATGAATTCAGTCTCCTTATGAATGGGGTTCCCAGCGCTTTGTTGCAGCGGGACCAGCGTCTCGGGTGCGAGTTCTCGTGTGGGGAAGAGTTGCAGCATTATGGGGACTTGAGGCTTCCCATGACGTGGGCCGTCAGGTTCCTTCTCAGTGGACGCTGGTCAGAGGCCCCTGTGCCCAGAGGCTTCATTTCAGAAGAATGTCGTTGAAGGTGTTCTTGTGCATATTTGTTTACATGAGAAAAGGTTTTCCTAGAAGAAAAATAAAGTATTTGATAGTATTTTAGCCTTTTAAAGGGAAGAGCACTCATTCTAACATCATTGCTGATTGCTTGGTCAGGGAAGGCTTCCAAAAGGGACGCAAATTTACATAGTCAAGCGTAGGGGAGCGCACACTGTCCGCCTCATTCCTGAGGACCGCAGTCAGTCCTCCAGCGGCTCCCGTCGAGGGCCTCCTTTGTGCTGCCTGCTCTTCGTGCCCGGCGACGGGCATGACAGGCAGGCTCCCTGTGGGGCCTGTCAGGGCAGGACGGACATTTAGACAAGAACTGAGAGTGCACAGCGAGGAGTCGTTTGACGCGGAAGAGACCAGGGCCTCTGGGAACAGGCAGAGGAGACCCTGGGCAGACGTGGGCAGCTCTGCGGCAATTAGACGTCATGGGCTCTGCAGAGGCGGGGGTGTCCAAGGCCGCCCCTGGACACGAGCGTGTCCGCGAAGGGGGGAGGGTGGGCGTGGGGAGGCTGGGCCAGGAGCCAGGCCTCGAGGGCCTCACAGGCTGGGTCTTGGGTCAGTCTGACTTCAGTGGCAGGGGGAGCTGCGGGAGGGCTCGCACCAGGGCGTGGGACCTGCTTGGGTTTGTTTGGTTCTGATCGCCACTCTGGTGTCGCTGAGGACGGTGGATCTCGGATGCAGGGTTGGAGCGGGGTAGAGGTGCTGGTGGTGACCCTGAGGGAGCGCGGCCGTGGTGGACGCGGCGGCCTGGGTTGGGGAGAATGCGCGGACTTGAGGGAGCCCTGGGGGGCGGGGCTGGGCGATTTGGGCTCTGCTTCGAGCTGGGGTTGCGGGGGGCGCTCACCAGGCCCGGAGCGCTGGGAGAGGGGCACTTTGGGGTAGTGCTTTCGTTCCCGATACGGTAACTTGAGATGTTTTTAAGAATATACGTGACGCATCTGGTCGGGTTGTTCGAAAGCCCGAGACAGATCAGAACTGGAGAGAAAGGGGTAGACCGATTCTCGTAGCTGATCCTGGCCGTGGAGTCGATGAGATTAACTCGAAACGAGCTGAGAAGAGAACGGGTCTTGTAGCAAAGAGCAGACCAGGCCCTCCCAGCGGAGACGAGGAGAAACAAGCGGAAAGGTGGGCAGTGGACCGGGAGAGGGGCCTCTCTGAAGCCACAGAAGGAAGTCCCTGAGGGCGGACGGAGCGCCTCAAGGTGGCAGCGGTGCAGGAGACCAGCCGAGGTCCAGGCCGCGGGCCAGGGCAGCTGTGCCAGCCCGGGGCAGGCGACGGAAGCACGAGCCGGGCGGGCCCCGAGTGGCCTCGGATTGTGCAGCGGAGAGCTTCCTGCCGAGGCCGCATCTGCTCGGGAGGGCGGGCGGCGCTGGGGGACGGAGGGCTCCAGGTGCTGGCGGCCGGAAGCCGCTGTGTCAGACTCCGAGAAAGGGGACGGCTTCTGGGCAGCGCGGAGGGCCCGCTCAGGCTGACCGCCGGGGATTTAGTGCCGGCAGGACTCCAGGGTGGTTTCTGGAGATGCTTCTCCTGGGTGGTCATCGAGCTGCATTTTCACGTGCAGGTGTGGGTGACCTGCGAGCTTCCGGTTGAGGACTAACGGGCAGTAGAGAAACGGCACTCTCAAAAATCCACGTGCCCGAGCCACTGTGTCACCAAACTGTGAACGCCATGTGGAAGTTCCTGGTGTGCGAAGGAGCGCAAAGATGAGACGTAAAAACTCAGCAGACCTGTGTAACGTGCATATAAACCCGGCCGAGTACCCGGGGAGTGCTGGATTGTCTGTCCCTGGGAGCCCAGGGGAGCCCCCGAGAAGCCGCGGGACAGACACCGGAGCAGCGACAGCGTGCGTGTTCGCGGGACTGAGCTTCCCCCTTGTGTGCGAGCACTGACTTGGGGCTGGATGCGAGACGAGCCGACCAGCTCTCTGTGCTTCTCTAACTCTAACTCATGGGGCCCGGACACGGCTCCCGGAGGGGCCCCCTTACCCCGGATACGACGCCTGGAGGGGCCCGCTTACCCTGGACACGACGCCCGGAGGGGCCCGCTTACCCTGGACACGGCGCCCGGAGGGGCCCGCTTACCCCGGACACGGCTCCCGGAGGGGCCCGCTTACCCCGGACACGGCGCCCGGAGGGGCCCCCTTACCCCGGATACGACGCCCGGAGGGGCCCGCTTACCCCGGACACGACGCCCGGAGGGGCCCGCTTACCCCGGACACGGCGCCCGGAGGGGCCCCCTTACCCCGGACACGGCGCCCGGAGGGGCCCGCTTACCCCGGACACGGCGCCCGGAGGGGCCCGCTTACCCTGGACACGGCGCCCAGAGGGGCCCCCTTACCCTGGACACGGCTCCCGGAGGGGCCCGCTTACCCCGGACACGGTTCCCGGAGGGGCCCGCTTACCCCGGACACGGCTCCCGGAGGGGCCCCCTTACCCCGGACACGGCTCCCGGAGGGGCCCGCTTACCCCGGACACGGCGCCCGGAGGGGCCCACTTACCCCGGACACGGCTCCCGGAGGGGCCCCCTTACCCCGGACACGGCGCCCGGAGGGGCCCGCTTACCATCTCCTGCACCTCCGTTAGGCTGACGGCGTTCACTGCGAGTCTGAGCGATGCAGCGCATCTTCGGAAGGAGACCGTGTGTGCTGGAGGGGAGACCGAGACATGGGGTGTCGCCCGTAGCGAGACCTGGGGTCCTCACGGGTGTGGTTTGTACTGAGGCAGTGTGGACGGCGCACACCTGCGCACGGGCTGGATGTTTGAAATACACGCAGTTTCCCCCGGTGAGACTGGCTGGCCTTCGGGGAGAGGTAGCCCTGTGTCCGTCCTTCCGGCTCTGGGGTGAAGCCCAGAGTGGAGTTGTATGGGCACTCGTTTCCTCTAGAAGCTTCCTGACACCGTGACACAGGTGATTCCCACTTAAAACAGCATTTTATGACGCTCTTTATGCTGAAAGTAGTTTAGGTGAATAGGCTTGGATATCAGGTGAGACGCGTCAGCTCCCTTCGGTAGTTTTAGTGGGAAAAGCACGTTCTTCGTTTTGGGCATACAGACGACATCTGCAGCCTCTAACATGTTCTTCACGGGAGTACTGACGCCATGCAGGGCCACCGGGTTCCTGACGGTGGGGACAAGGGCAGGGGTTTGGGGTGCACGCTCGTCCTCTGAGGTGGCCCGCTGCTGCTGCTGCGAGGGCCCGGCGGTCTGCGCTCACCCAGCCAGCAGCGTCCCCACGGGCACTTGAGCCGTTCTTACAGTCTGTATCCCACGGTTCTCTCTGCCGTGTGCTTGTTTCACTTCCTCATTACTCTTCGGAAGGAACGAGAATGATCCTCGAGGAAATGCACGCAGCAATTATTTACCTAAGGAGCTAATCTGGGTGGAAACAAAATACATCTAGTCTGACCCACATTGAAACGTGCTTGTAACCATTCCTTTGGTGGCCCCATCTGCCTGCGCCCTCCTCTGCCTGGTGTCGTCCCCTCGTGCTCTGGGCGGGTCTTTGAATGAAAAATTAGAAGTATGAGCAGAGGACGGCTGCCCTGCGGTGACCTCTAAGTCTTTCGATGGTTTTATAATCTTGCAAAGAGCGGGAACAGAGTCAGGGCTCAGGCCCATCTCCCTCCTGGGTCACGTCTCTCTCAGGGGACAAGGTCCCTTTTGGGCCCTCAAGGAAATGTCACTTTTGTCTCCAGATCGCTGGGCGTCGTGGAGTCTTACGCAGCAGACAGACGTGCTGAAGAAGCCGCAGAACTGAGTGAATAGTCACGCTTGTACAATGAAATGTGTCTGTTTAATTTTCAGGTGCCATTATTTTATTTTATGCCGTCCCTTATCAGGTCCTTAGGTTATGCAAAGTAACGTGTGTGATGAGACAGCTAAACACCTGCGTAGCTCAGGGCACGAGACTGATTATGGACGGCCTGTGTCCCGTCTGAAGGGGTTAAGAGGGAAGGCTGGAGGCGGTGGTTCTGGGCGAGCGCGCGCAGCCGTGCGGGAGGGGAGTGTGTGCGGCTGACGCCGGCTCTTCGCTCTCCCGCAGAGTTCTCTGGGGTGCTGCACCACTGCCACATTCTGGCGTCCGAGATGGTCCACTTCATCCACCAGATGCAGTATTACATCACGTTCGAGGTACGCCCGCAACGCCCCTCGCTGTTAGTTTCAATAAGTCGCGTCTTCGGCTTCCGCGTGGTGTGTGTTGTCAGAGATGCGGGGCCGGGAAACACGCCTTACCCCTCAGTGTCGTGCTGTTGTTTCCTAGGTGCTTGAGTGTTCCTGGGATGAACTCTGGAACAAGGTGCAGCAGGCCCAAGACTTGGACCACATCATCGCAGCGCACGAGGTCTTCCTGGACACCATCATCTCCCGCTGTCTGCTGGACGCCGACTCCAGAGTAAGACCCGGGTGCCGTTCGGAAACAGGAACAGTGGTAGCTTCTCCTCTTGGGCTCCCGTCCCCCGGGACATCTTAGAAAGCACCCGAAGCCCACGTTAGTAGTAGCTAGGGCTGTTCTAGTAATAATTTGGAGTTGTGGGTAGACCGTTTCTGAGCAGAATTAGAACAGGAGCGTGCCCTGAAATGGATATAAAGTGGTAAAGCATTTAACCGCACCCACCCGTTCCCTCCGTGTGGCAGTGGTGTCGTCCGTGGGGCTCGGGAGACGGAGGCGACCCCCGCGGCTGGTTCCGTGTGGTGCGAGAACCGGGCCGCCGTCTGAGTTCCGGAGGACGGCATGAGGGCGCGCAGAGCGCTGCAGGCTGGCCCTCTGCTGTCTCAGCGAGGGGCCGGGGCCCCTTCCGTGCTTGCCTCGGCTCCGGGAGTGTCTGGCTGCCTGTGCCAGGAAACGGGCTGTTTGTAGCAAGCCTGTAGGCGGCCCGCAGGCCAGCTCGGCCGCAAGCGTCGCTTCGCTGTAGACTCTGGCTCTGGACGCTGCTGTTCCGTGTGGCCGAGCCTCGTGCGGCTCTGATTTTATTCACACGTCTAGGGAAGCAAGGAGCACGCAGTTTTCAGTGCAAAGATACTGTGACGTAGGAGTGAAGATTTCGTGTGCATTTTTGGCATTAAACGTGGGACTCCAAAGAAATTTCCAGCTGACAGAGGGAGGGCTGCCTCTGCTTCTGTCTGCACCCTCCTCAAGGGAACCGTGCTCCTAGGGGAGCACATGCCTCCCGGGGGGCATTCATGAAGCGGATCTGGGCTCCCCAGACGTGGCTGGGAAACACAGATCTCGGTATGCCAGGTTTTATTACTGAAACTGTGGCTCATGTGTGCAAAAAAGTGGCTCAGATGCTTCTATATAGAAAGCTTTTATAAATATATGGAAACAATGGCACAAAAGTAATTTAAAACACTTCGGGTGTGATTAATAACTTAGGAAATGCTCCCCTGCGGCCTCTGGCCTCGGCCGCGGTGAGTGAGCCCGCTGTGGCGGCCGCGCCCGTGGCGACTGTCTCGGAGCCGGTGGGCTGGCGACGCGCGGGAGGCGCTCACGGAGGAACGAGTGGGACGGCGCCGTCCCACTCGTAGAGGGTGTGACACCGTCTCTCGGGTCGGGCCGCAAGAGGCAGGCGGTGTAATTCGCAGAAGCCCGCTAGCACGGCGCCGGACGCGGACGTGTTCGCTCCCTCTGTTCTTAGAGGGCTCAGGGCCACGGAGCGCGGCGCGGGGATTTCGCGTCGTTAGAGCCCGTGCTGTTCAGGAGCCGCGGGCCGTGCGAGGACCACGTCCCACTGCGTGAGGAGCCGTCGGCGGTTCTAGCCGCGTCCCCGGTGACGGTTCCGGACGACACAGTCACATCTCCTGCCTCCAGGAGGCGTCCACTGATAGGAGCAGAACCCAAGGAGAGAGCGTTCCGCCTGCGGGACCGTTTTCTTGTCACGGAATGCTTCCGTGCGGGGTCCCCCGAGTCACCGTGAGCGTTGGAGGAGTCACGGCGCTAACGGCCGGGTAGTCATTTTTGAGGTCGCCTCTTTGCTAATGGTTTTACTTTTTATTTGATGCTTTAAAATCATCACTAGAGGCTTTCTTTTCGAAGGAACCCAGCTCAGAACCGGCTGTTTCGGACAGGCGAGTGCACGTCGGCGTCTCCCTTCGCAGGAACCCGGGGCTGGCCGGCAGGTGCGCGGTGTTGGCGGCGGGGCCGCGGCGGGCAGGTGCGGGCGCCCTCGGGCGTGAGTGTCACCTGTGTCTTGCTGAGGCGGAGGCCGCGTCAGCCCTTCCACTGCCGCCCACGCGTGTTCGCCCAGAGCCCAGACAGTCCGTTCGCACAGGAGCTAACTGCTCCGGAAACACGAAGTCTTACTCGATTACAATAAACAAATCGGAAGAAATAAATCCTCATTAAAAACCAAAAAATTAGACCATCTCCGTCTTTTGCTTTTTACTTGTCAAGTGAGGCCCCTCCGAAAGAAGCAGCAGCCTTGCGGTGAGCCCGGTGTTTGCCGCGAGTCCCGGGCCGCCTGACGCCAGCCGCAGCGGCTGCAAGTTGGTGAGGTTTGCGCCCGTGTGCTGCCGACCCTTCCCGGGGACATGTTCGGGCCGTGTGGAGCGTGTCCCACAGACGGGGCTGTGGGGACGTCGCGCGTGTCCTCACGAGCCCCAGTGCCCTCTGGCCGCAGTGAGCCTCTTCTCGCCGGCTCGGCTTCCTCGCCGCCTCCTGTCCGTGAGCGCGCAGCCCCTCCCGTTTCTCCTTCTCTCTTGGGCTTCTCAGTCAAGTCGTGTCGTCCTCCCGTAACCTCTTGGGAGTTTTTTAGGTTATTACTACCGTAAACGTGGTGTGTGGCTGGTTTGGAGGAATGTTACTCAGTTCAGTACTTTGATTTTTTTAATCCATTTTTTTCATCCCAAGGGTTTCTGGATCTGCTTATAGATCCTGTTTTTACAAGGAAAACCAGTTTTGTTTCTTTCCAGAGGGTCTGACTTCTGCCCTTCCTTGCGTTGGGGTGTTAGCTGGGTCCCCTGGCAGCATATCTCATCCCTGACACGAAAGGGATGTTTTATTCTTTCACCATTCATTATGATGTTTGCCAAGAGATCTCATAGAACTTTTATCAAAATTAAGGAGGGTCCTTGTAGTTCTAGTTCGTTTAGATGCTTTATATAAATCGTGAGTGGCTGTTAAGTTTTAACACGTGACTTTTTTTTCCTTTGATTTCAAAACTATGTTTTCTTCTCAAATTGTTAATGGGTTTTTTTTTACTTGAAGCTGGCAGAGGGTAGAGTTGACCCTGCTCTTCAGTTTGCTGTGCCCTCGTCCGCCCATGACAGACCCCGTGTGTTTGCCGTGTGTCGTGTGACCCCGCCCCCGCCAGTGGCGCAGTTGTCTGTTTGCCTTTCCACCTCGTGTGTGTGTCTGGTACTTTGCATAGATGTGTTTTTGATTTCCATAAACTATTTTTGCTCTAGATCCTTTTCCCTTCTTTCCGTGCTGCACTGGGAGAAGGCAAGACTAAAATATGGCGGATGCACGGGAAGGGCGCCGTGCAGCGCGTGTGGATGGCGGGCCAGCCGCAGCGACGTGTTCCGACTGGACACTGGGTTTTAAACACTGTGCTGAGTTTGGTTTCTGTTGTATTAAGCATCTCCCTTCTGTATCCTCCATGTCGTCTTGGTGCGCGCGGCACCAAAAAGGGAACCGAATGGACGTGCTTTCCTGGTCCTTTCTGACGCTCGCTGGCAGCTCCGCGGTCTGGGCGGCGCGGCGGTTCGGGAGCCGCCGGGGGTGTGCGGCGCGCCGCCGCAGGCAGGCGAAGAGCACCTGGGGAGGGGCTGGCACCCCGCTTGATGGTGCCCCGTGTCTCCTGTCTGCAGGCGCTTCTGAACCAGCTCAGAGCGGTGTTCGACCAGATCATCGAGCTTCAGAACACTCAAGACGCCATATACAGAGCCGCCCTGGAGGAGCTGCAGAGACGGCTGCAGTTCGAGGAGAAGAAGACACAGCACGAAGCTGAGGTACGGCTTTTCCACCAGCGGCCCTCAGTTTTAGTAATGGGCTTCTTGCCGGCGTCCTCGCGGGTGTAGGTAGTTTTCCTGCGGAGATGTGCTGAGGCGGGGTGCGCACTCCTGCCCTCGGAGCCCTGAGCAGGCTCTCACTGTTGCAGGCGGAGTGGCCAGCCTCGCCGTCACCCCGTGTGACCTGGGGACAGCGTGCCCCGGCATCCGGGAGTCACCGGCGGCTCTGCGGACTGGCCCAGATGCGTGTCGCCCGGCCACCTGGCCGCTGGACACACATGGACGTGTGGCAACCAGAGCTCTGCGCTGGGGCTGCTTTCAGTGACCTTGCGAAACCCATGACCTTGGGTTGTGAAGATGTATTGAGGAAGTTTGGCTATTTAGTTAGTTTGGATTTAGGTAGAAGCTTGGATTTCTGGTTTTTGATATCATCTCTGTAATTTTTAGTTTTCCGATGTGTTTATTCTTGGGATGCTGACAAATTATTTAAAAGTTGCACGTACGTGTGTACGTATGTACGTATATGTGTACGTAAGTGTGTAAGAGAGGATGAATCGCCAAGCATGGAGCCCAACGCGGGGTTTGATCCTACGCCCCGGAGATCATGACTTGAGCCAAAATCTGTAGTCAGAGGCTTAACCGACTGTGCCACGTGGCGCTTCAGGGCGGTGACAAATTTTTTAGATGACACAGTTTGATTAGTTTTATTTTTACAAGTTCCCTTAAATTTCGTGTTAGGATCCTGTGCAGTTTGGAAAGCTCACAGCCACATAGAGCCCATGCTGTCTCCTCAGGGTGTTTTGGAACAGGAGGAGGACTTTTTGCATTTGTATTGCTGAGAGCCAGTGTGTGTGTGCGTGTGTGTGCACGTGTGTGTGTGTGCGCCCGCGCGGCACGCCCAGGTGCCAGGCCAGCTGAAGACCTCCCCCTGACCGCGCTCCTGACATCGTGGGTGTGTGACTTCTCTAAGATAGCCTCCCCTCGTTGTACAATGGGGGCGACACTAGGACAGACTGCCGTGGGGGGCCTGGATGACCCGGCGGCGGTGCCGGTGAGTTAGTGTTCGGCAAGCACTCAGTAAAAGCTAGTCACTGCTGTGATTTCTGGAGCTGCCCCAGCCCCGGAGAACCTGCCCTTCTGGAGAATTACTAAACTGTACAAAATCTACAAACATCAGTCCTCAGCATTCTTGGGCCGTCTAACGGCAGGGCAGCCAGGGGTCTGGGAGTCAGTGGTTCTCTCCAGACCGTCAGCCGTCGGTACCGGAGTGGAGCCATCTGCGTAATGAGCCTGGAGTAGGCAGTGGGTTTCATTCGGACGTGCTCGGGGATGCCTTCGGACAGCTGAAAGCTGGAACTCAGGAATTAAATTCGGTGGCAAAATAATTGAAGCAGCAGTGACTTAGACCTGGGGTCCATTGCCATTTTACAGAGGCTGTTGGAGGCCTCCTCCCTGGGCCGCACAGCCCCGCGCCCCGTGAGGCCTGCTTCCGCCCCGGCTGCACCCAGTCTTCCCGCCCCCGCGGTTCTCCGCTTCCTTTCCTCTTTCCCTTAGGTCCCTCATGATATTTCCAGCTCAAGTTTGGGATTAAAGGGACTTTCTTTTCTTGACCTTCCACTCTGGAAATCCCGGGTTCCAATGTGAGCAGACGGGGACTTGCTACCTGACGGCCCGTCCCCCCGGCACACAGATGTGCACGCAGCTGCGCCTGCGTGCGGCCCAGCAGGCTAGCAGCCGTAGGTCCTGGGCGGGGCGCACACTCGGTGTGCACACCGGCATCCGGGTTGTTCCACACTTTTCCTAGTTACTCCCTGCAGGTTACGCCCCCTGCTCAGTACACAAATTCATTGGTCTCATTTTTGCTTTTAACTTATGAAACAAAATTGAATTTAATCTTGTAATTAGTTACCTGGTTCCAAAGTCAAATCTACGGAACAAAGCATTTAGGCAGGCGTGGCCTTTGTTGCTTTCTGCTCCGTGCTGGTCTGTGTCAGGAAGCCCAAAGACAACGTCACTAGGTTGGGGTGTGTCAAAGGGTAGGACATTGCAGATAAGCTTTGGCTCAGCTCAAAATGACACAGCTTGTGTGTCTTCTATTGAAAATAGTGTAAGCCACCACATTTACAAACTAAAGGAGAAAATTATGTGATCATCTCAGTAGTTGGATAAGATCATTTGATACCAAGGAAAATCTGATAGAAGGTTTTCTTGAAAGGCTTGAGTCCAAACCTCACGCTTAATGGTGCAGTCCTGGAGACCCAGACCAGTCGTCTGCACGCCATCCAGTGTGGCCCTGGTGGCCCACCCGCTTTAGAAGCTGAGGCCAAGAAATGCAAGTGCCAACACGCAAGTGAGCTGGTTTTTTTTTTTCCTTGGGCAAAAGTCATGGTTGTGGACATAGAAAATCCAAAATAATCTTTAGGTAAGTTAACTAGAATTAGTAAGTGAATTTGTCAGGGTAGCAGGAAACAAGGTCTTTATGCCAAAATCACAACAAAATGAAATTTTAAAAATGCCTTTAAGAGAGCATTGAAGTGTAGTAAAATACGGGCAAGGCTGTGTACCGGAAACTGTGAGACAGGGCGTGGCAGTCGGCGGTCCTGAGGCCGGGCCCGGCCTCCTGTGTGTCTCTGGAGATGGGGGTTTATCAGCTGTGCCCGTGATTTCCAGGTCGTCCGTGGGGGCTCGCACACTCTGGGGTAGAGCTGAGCAGCAGCATGGGTCACGTGGGCTGCAGACCCCAAAATGCGGGCTCCTGGGCCCCTCACGCCGCCTCCCAGAGATGGCCGAGGGCCCCTCGGTAGCTGGAGGTGTAGACGGTGTTCCCTGAACACTGATGGGTTCGGTGCAGTCTCAGTTCTAATCCCCAGCAGTCTCGGGGCTTTTTTTGTGAGGGGGGAAAGGGTAGAAAATGGTATTTCTAGAATTTGTGTGGAAATACACAGGGCGTAGTTTGCAGTGAGGAGGATTTTGAACAAGAATAAAGGAGACGATGCACATTTCTAGTTGAGCGTTCACGTATCCCCGAGATGTGCGAGCTTACGGCAGTGGGAAGAGTGGCCCTGGCTCCGGCACGGGAGCAGCGTGACACCCGGAAAGAGCCCTGCACGGTCTGGGGTCCTTCGTTCTCCACCGAGGACCGTGGGGCATGGAGCATCGAGCAGTGGTGTTAGGCGACCCTGCCTTGCACACACACGAGCACCGTGAGGTTGGCTGTGAACCTGAGCAGAAGCTTCCAGAAGGTGACAGAGGGATAGCTGTAAAGTAAGAGTTTTGTTACCGAGTCGCGGGATGAGCCCGTCCCTAAACAAACGACGACCGTGTGCTGACTCCTGTGTAGGCTGGGAAGGCATTGAGGTTCACCGTGAAGGGTTCATTCATTCATTCATTCTTTGTTTTTAAGATTTTATGTATGTATTTGACAGAGAGAGAGAGAGAGATCACAAGCAGGCCGAGAGGCAGGCAGAGAGAGAGGAGGAAGCAGGGTCCCCGCGGAGCAGAGAGCCCGATGCGGGACTCGATCCCAGGACCCTGAGCTGAAGGCAGAGGCTTTAACCCACTGAGTCCCCCAGGCGCCCCTCATTCATTATTCTTAAAAATCCAAGTAGGCAGGTCTCCAGTACAGAAAGGTCGACCATACTTAGGACAAATAGCAAGAAGCATTCCCACCGAAGTCAAGGGTTAGTGGGCTCCGGTACCTTGAACCATCTGGTTCTGCTTTTATGTCGAAGGGCCGTGTTAGAGACGGGTGTGCAGTGGTGGAAAGGCACAAGGCATTGCTTTTAGTAACTAAAGCCTGGTTAGCTTGTGACAAATGATCAGAAGTGTCCCGTGTGATACAACGTGGTACTGTAGTTATTAAATACGAGGAGGGAGTTCTCTGTGCTCGTGTGTACTGATAGCAAGTGTTTCTGAGGTTTCCTATTGGAATAGTAAGCGAGAGCACGGTTCGGCGCCGGCAGGTTATCGTGAAAGCCTTAAGCAGCACGAAGAGCGTGAAAAACATACATCCCCCACCCTCCCCTCCAGCCCAGTCCCACCCTGGCAGCTTCTTGTGTCCACATTTTAATTAAATCCGGTCCTTCCGATTCTTCAGGGCCGGTGGGGAGTGACAGCAGCAGAGGAAGAGGAGGAGAACAAGAGGATTCAGGAATTTCGAGAATCTATACCGAAGATGTGCTCGCAGCTGCGGATTTTGACGCATTTCTACCAGGTGCGCGTGGGAGCGACACCACGGTGTCCAAATCACACCGCTGTTTTTCTCCAGCTGACCGTTGCTCTCGAAACGGTTTAGCCCACCCAGCACCCACAGTGGTGCCCCGTCTGGGCGGGGACCGTCCCGGGGATCCTGGGCTGTCCGGGGACGCTTCCGGTGTCGGTGTCGCGAGCAGCGGGTGGGCGCCCGAGCTGAGGCCGGCGGGGCGCGGCGCGCTGCAGTGGGGGTCCCCGAGCACTCCAGGCAGCGGGTGCTTAGCTCGGCCCGCGAGCCAGCAGGCTGTGGGAAGAGCAGATACACAGTCTGTCTATCTTCTGTGATGCGGGCTTGGTTTCTGATTCTGTTTCTCTGTGATTTTAGTGATGGACTTATAGGTGAAAAGATTTTAATGAAGAATCTTTACATGCGTTCGCTAATAACTAATTGGACAAACAAGCATGGACGTTGAAACGTTTACCAGTTACGTTTCTGCGTGCCGATGTCTCCGTGTGGTTGAGAGTTCAGAACGAAGCTCCCTCGGTGCTCCGTAGGCATCCGGTCTGCTTCCCGGGCCCTCGTACTGCCCACGGCTGTGTTCAGCATAACGTGGGCGTGGGAGGACCCGGCCCTTCCGCGGGGGCTCCTCCCGTGACATTAGCTCCCGAAGCCCGTTTGTGGAAACGGCTTCCCGGGTGGTAGCACGATGGGACTGCGTTCGGTGCAGAAATGCCCTCACCGCACGGAGCTGCCGGACCCCGTGTGGACACCGTCTGGGCTCACGTCTCTTAGACTCGGGGACGCAGCACTTGGCTCCCCCTCTTGGTGGAGGTCGCGGCGTGTCTGCAGCCGAGTGGGCTGCAGCCCGAGACACGTGTCCCTGTGCTCGCTTCTGGAAGAGAGGGGCGGCCACGCGTTCTCCTGAGAGACGGAACACGTTCCTTTGAAAGACGCTATTTCCTCATTTGAGGGAGAGGCAGAGAGCACATGAGTGGTGGGAGGGGCGGAGGGAGAGGGGGAAGCGAGCAGGGAGCCCGGAGAGGGATCGATCCCGGGACCCTGAGATCAGGACCCGAGCCGAAGGCAGACACTTCTCCGACTGAGCCCCCAGGCGCCCCGAGACTTAACACGTTTGAAAAGTAATCTTAATCTGTGTGATCCCGGTTTTACTCAAGTTCCAACCTTAATCTTCTTTCCAAATCATGGCCGTTGGGATTTCTTTTCCTTAACAGAAAAAGGCCTTTTCTGTTCTCTTGAGTTCTCGGTGGCGGAGACAGCGGGGTTAGCAGCTACCGTCCGGTACAGCTCCCGAGCAGCTGTCCCCGGAGGCCGCAGCCCGAGGACAGCCGTGTCCCCCATAGTTCCTCGTAGTGAGCGTCACACATCGTCACCTGACAAGAAGCCACTGCCTGTCCGCTTAGCACTCGAATTCCCTCGGGCCTGTCCCCGAAGCCGTCGGCCTCCGGGAAGGACCAGGGGGGTGTCCGCGGCACCCCCTCCGTGCTGCTCCGGTGCCAGTTCCCTTGCGCAGCATGTTCGCGCCCCCGGGAGCTCGGAGACGGACTGAGGGTTCGGAACTGCTCGTGGGCTGTGGTGTTTCAGTGGCGGCTTCTCTGTAGAGGGGACCTTTTCCAGATGTGCCAGCGTGGAGACCAGCGTCCCCTACTTTGGACAGCCACGGGCCCGCTGGCTGTGCCTCAGGAACCCGGCCAGCATGGGGTTCGTGCCCAGAAGTGCCACAGCCCATGTTTGTCGCGTGGAAGTTGGAGGAAACTGCTGTCATGTCCCCTGGTCTTTACGAGGCCCGCGGAGAAGGAGGTGACCTAGCCGCACTTTGCCTGGTCTTCAGGACGGCGCCTCGGCCACCTCCGCCAGGACCTGGGGAGCCAGGTCACCTGTCGTTTCTCACGTTCTTCTCGTGAGGGCGCTGTGGTTCGGTGCTCTTCAACTCAAGTGAGAGCGGAAGTGTAACACTGGGTTTTACGTTTAAAAGAAAAGGAATAGGTTTTTTTTTTTTTTTTTTTAACATCAGAAGCCTCGCTGTTTTGCTTTAGTGGTTTGCATTTGTATCTGTGACCCCGGGTTCCTGGAGCAGCAGGCCTCCCTTTGGGACCCCTGCCTGCGGAGATGACCTGGAGGGAGGAAGCGGCCCAGATGCGGCCCCGGTGGTGGCGAGCGCAGTGGCCTGTTTGGTGGGAAGGCTTCCTC
>CM052810.1:857314-878864 GCA_028533885.1 Nasua narica
TTTTTTTTTTTTTTTAACATCAGAAGCCTCGCTGTTTTGCTTTAGTGGTTTGCATTTGTATCTGTGACCCCGGGTTCCTGGAGCAGCAGGCCTCCCTTTGGGACCCCTGCCTGCGGAGATGACCTGGAGGGAGGAAGCGGCCCAGATGCGGCCCCGGTGGTGGCGAGCGCAGTGGCCTGTTTGGTGGGAAGGCTTCCTCCTGAGCCGGCTCTTCCGCTCTCTCGTCCGCAGGGCATCGTGCAGCAGTTCCTGGTGTTGCTGACCACCAGCTCCGATGAGAGTCTTCGGTTCCTTAGCTTCAGGTTGGACTTTAACGAGCATTACGAAGCCAGAGAGCCCAGGCTCCGAGTGTCTCTGGGCTCCCGAGGGCGGCGCGGCTCGCACACGTGAACCCTTCCCCGTCCTCGCGGGGAGCCGCGCGCGCTGGGAGCCGCCTTAGAGACGCGGTCACGTTCTTCCTCGAGGCCACTGGCGTGCCGCGGACGCCCGTGGTCCTGCCCGCAAGTCCTTCAGGATTTTCCATGGCATGGCGTCTGGTGAATCAGTCATGTTTTTGTACATCGGAGGTGAACATATTTGTAATATCACCAAGTTACATAGGCTGGTTTGCACTATTCAAGTTTATTTTTTGAGGTCGTCATAGTTAAGAGATACCACACTTTGTTGAGGCTTCTTAAGCTCTCCATGATATAATTTATATTTGTCACTTTTTAAGAACTCACAGTTGCTTTTAGAGGAAATTAGAGCGAATGGATGTTCCTCAGTTAAGATGGTAATGTCATTGCTATTTTTTTAACCTCCTCCTCAGAGGCAGTTTTTGTTATATAATCAAATTAAATTGAAACAGAATGTCCTTATTAAGAAAATATATAGAGCATTTTATTTTGGTTTGTAGTGTGTAAAATATTAACCTCTGTAAGAACATTTATCCTTCTTTCAAAGTTTATCTTCTTTGAAAGTTTACATTTTTATATTTAATTTACTCTTTCAGAGAACTTCTAAACTAGTGTAGGACTAGTCTAGTGGCGGGGGTGGGGGGACATGAACCGAACACCCGCAAGCCTCCATTTCTCCATCTGTCGGCTGAAGCGATATGTAAATATGGATGACTAGAAAGTTAACGAACTATTTTATTTTCAAATTCTGATAAGCAATGGAAAGAAACTGACTTGAATAATGAAGATTTCCTTTCTTCTTGCCTATTTTTTCATTGTAAATATTTATATATTACTGACCAGATGTGGGGGAGACTTGTTTTTTGTAAAAATGTCATATCAAGTCACCTAAATCTGCCTTTATGATGTTGCGTAAGTGAAACTTAGAGAATTAAACACAGTTATCTTTCAGACGTATCGGTTCTTCCTGGAATGAGCGCTGTGAAGAGAGCGAGCTCGCCCGCCAGGTCTGCCGGCCGGGAGCCGTGTCTGGGCGTGAACTGCGCCGCCGTCGGTGAAACCTGGGAAATGCACCGCGTATGGCCTTTGGGTGGAGCTGGGCGGGGGTCACCCTCCATCAGCTGTCTGCGGTTCCCGTCCGAGGCCCTTTCCGACCGGAGGGACTTGTGCGTGAAGGCCAGAACTTTGTAAGATAACAGTTTAGTTTTAGTTTAAAAATTTGTAAAATTGGGAATTGGACCGTTTCCTGGAAGTGATGGTGTGTTGCGCACCAGTGTCCCCCCGCCCCGCCCCCGGTCCCCACCCGTGCGCCCCTAGGGCCTTTGGCCCAAAGCCAGGAGAGCAAAGCAGCGATCACCGTTCCCTCCTGTTGGGGGCGGTGTTTGCACGCTCCCAGACCCCGAAGTGACCCATCTTGGGCTTTTCTCAGGGCACATCTTGCCGGCGGAGGACGGGTGCCGGCAGGCGCAGCCACCTGCCCCCGAAACCCACGCTGAGCCCTCCCTGCAGCGCAGTCCCCTCGGCACAGGGGCTGAGGGGCTTCCGTGACAGCAAGCGGCATACTGTGAACTTTGGAAAAGCAGGGGTCGCCTCTGTCTCCCAGACAAGTTTCCCAAGGATTTTTGATCTCAGAGCCTGTTTTTATTGCTGTAAAGCGTTTCTCCTTTAGTTCTCAGTAGAAACCACTCTGGAAAATGCCAATTTGGGGATGAAAACTCCACTTGGACTTAGGAGCCATCACGTACGTAGGCACAACTCGTGGGTTGTGGAGGTGCTGTCTGAGGGGCCCCCCAGTGTGGCCAGGACGGTCCTGGCGGGTCTTGGGACAGTCGCGGGTCTGGCCGGCAGGGACGGGGCCGCACAAGGGCCCCGGCAGCCCGGAGGGCAGTGCGTCCATCGAGAGGGCCTGGTGGGAGCTCGTTCGGAGCCCCCGGAGATGCCCCGGGAACGGGCAGGCCTGTCACAGTGCGGGGTCTCGGTGGCGAGGATTTGGGGCTCCCCACTTGGTGGTCGAGGTGGCAGAGCCCGTGGCAGGGCTGAGTCCTCTCTGGAGGCGATGTTCTGGTGCGGCTCTGGGAGAGAGGCGCCCCTGCTCGCCTTTCCGGTTGTCGTGAAGCTCAGAGGTCACCGTACGCGCGGGGTCAGGCTCCGAGCAGCTTCTTCAGAAACAGGCTCTCGTGTTCCTGGTGGACGGGCGGCTCCCGCGGGCCCGGCCCAGCTTTCCTGCCGTTGGGGTTGCTGCTCGCTGCCCAGGTGCTGCAGCCACAGGTGACTCCCGGCCAGGGCCTGCCTCCCGCGAGTCCGGTTGGGGTGACAGGCGTGACGGAAGAGGGGAGGGGGCGCCTCTCGCTCCTGCGGCGGAACTCACGGCGTCGGGGCCCTCCCCCCGTGTGGAGCTCGTGTCCTGGCTTCATAGAAGCGCAGCCAACACCAGCATCCCGCTTCTAGGAAGAAAGCCCTTTTATCCGGTAACGACGGTCGTGTCAAGGTGGGTCCCGAGCACAAGGTCTGCGTCAAGTGTCGAGTGTTAGCAGCGGAGGCCGCGGGGGCTGCGGAGCTGGCGGGCGGGCGGGCTGCTGGCCCGTGGTGAGCGTGGCTCCTCGTGGCTGGGACGCCGGTGCGAACGCTGTGGCCGCCGGCCGTGACGACGGGCCTCCGAGCCCTGTCGTCCCCGAAGACTTGAGCAGAGCTGAGCGTAGCTGGCGGGCCCCGGTGGGCAGGAGCGCGCGCCCCGCTTGTGCGCGTTGGCCTGTCGGAATTTGGGATTCAGAAACTGGCATTTACGGACGTGTGGAAATGATGAGGCGAGTGCAGCTCACGCGTGAAAGGCAGAGCCTGTGTCGAGTTCTGTGTCGGTGACTCAGGCGGAGTCGCTCGGGTCTGTGGGGCCGGGACGCCGTCGGGAAGGAGCGGTCGCCCTTCCCGTGACCCTGCTCGGCGCCGGCCTCTCTGACCTCGGCAGCGTGTGGGTCATAAACAACCGCTTCCTTTTCTCCTCTGCTGATGAGACTTCTCCGGTTTCTGAGTTCCAAGCTCGTTTTTGTTTCTAGAAAATCGTGTTTTCATTTAGTGCCTTTGGATTTGTTGGCGTTAATTTTTATATAGATGCCTTTACAGTTACTGCAATATTCCTATTTGAGTTATAGCCCTTTCATTCCTCACATTATGTATTTGGGCTTTTCTTTTTTTCCTGCTCCCTTTTACCAGTGTGACTATAGTTTATGCGTTTCAAGAGTTCTTGATATTATCATTTTACTGTGTGTAGATGCTTTTTTTACTTCATAAATTACTGTTCTGTATTTAATACCTTCCTCTTTTTCTTTTGGTTTATTTTTTTCCCAAATTGAATGCTCATGGAACTTCTTTTCCTCGTTGTGTTTCCGACTGCATCATTCTTTGCATCGACTTGAGTTACATCACAGTTTTTCTTTTTTTTTTTTAAAGATTTTATTTATTTATTTGAGAGACAGAGAAAGTGAGAGAGAGCATGAGAGGAGAGAAGGTCAGAGGAAGAAGCAGACTCCCCGCGGAGCCGGGAGCCGATGTGGGACTCGATCCCGGAACTCAAGGATCATGACCTGAGCCGAAGGCAGTTGCTCAACCGAGCCACCCAGGCGGCCCACATCACGGTTTTTCATGGGATGCTTTTCCCTTGTCATTAATTCCTAACTAATCCGTGATTCTTTTATTTTCTTCTGACTGTGGATATAATTACAGTTCAAAATGTCTAGGAAGTTTCCTTTCTTTCCCTCTGAATTTTTTTTTCTGAAAAAGAAGAATAAGAGAAAAATACACAGAAATTTGTCAAACCATGAATCAAAAAATATAACACTACCAGGGTTGAAAGAGGACACCAGAATGTAAAGAAACCCCAACAGACTCGAACAAAGGACCGGAGTGCAGGGTTCTGGGTCTTCAGAGTCCGAGAAGGTTTGCTCAGAGGCAGGTTAGCTGATGACCCCACAGATGCTTTGGGCAAACCATTTGGAAAAAAAGTTTTACCTCCTACCACGTAAGAAAGCACATTTACTTACGGATGGCCATTCACACTGTTCCTAGTGTCTGAGTGTGGGAAGAAAGCCGCTGTGATTGGGTGTGTAAGAGCCGATGGATGAATGCCTCCACTTCCCCAGGGACTGGGAGAGGGGACGGGTGCGCGGCGCGCGGTGGGCCTACGGCCGAGACCGCCGGTTGGCTAGTGCGCGATACCCCTAGCGGGACAGATCTCACCGCCGGAGGTCTTCGCCGGGGGCGGGGGTGAGGGGGGACGGGGACACATCGAGATCACATCGAGTGTGTTTCCACAGGCTTATCTGCCATGAAGTCATGTCTGTTAAAATAATTTGCACATGGTTTTTGGATGGTTTTCTTACAGTTTTGAAAATTCTTTGTACATCTGGATCAAAGTCTGTTTTCTCCCAGTTTACATCTTAAAAAGCTCGAGCATGCATCAGGCTCTGTGCGCTCAGCCCGAGGCGTGGCCGGGGTCTCCCCCATGTTCAGTCCGCCGGCCAGAGGCTCCGGCCAGGCGAGTTCGCGCAGAGACCCTCGCAGAGCTGCTATTCCCTTTTCATTGTTGTCAAAATGAAACTTCTCAGAGGAAGCGGTGTCTCTGCATCAGCAACTAACCAGGAGTCCTCACCGCGATCGCGGCAGTCTTCAGTTGTCGTCGGCTGGGGACGCCAGCCACTTACGGAGAGCTGCGTGCCCGTCACGCACTGTAGACTCCGGATATTTCGTGTGAAAAAGGAAACGTAGAACAGCTCTATTTTTTCGTACCGTTACATGTTGAAGTGATATTTTATGTTTGCTTAAATAAAATATATTAAAATTAATTTTGCCATTTTTGTTTTTTTTACCTTTTTAATACTTCTGCTAGAAGATTACAGATTACCTGTGTCTCCCGCATATTTCTGTGGGACGGTGCTTTTTCTAGGATCCCACCCAGGACACCACGTGACATTTGGTTGTGACTGTCTCCTCAGGCTCCCTCTGGCTGTGACAGTTTCTCAGGCTTTTTTCTATGATCTGGAGTTTCGAGGAGTACTAGTCGGATATTTGATGGAATGTCCCTCAGTTGGGTCTTGTCTGGTGTTTCTCTCGTGTTTAGATTGGGACTATGGGCTCCGGAGGAAGACGGCGGACATGGAGTGCCCTTCTCGTCATGGGGTCCAGGGTGCGCGCCGCTGACGTGGCTGCCCGCTGTGGGTGCCGGCCCTGATGGCCTGGCAGAGGGGATTTTCCTCCTGTGCTCTTGAGGAAGAGGTCACCTTGTGCAGCCCGCATTGAGGGGGAGGAGTTACGCCCCACCTCCTTGACTGGGGAGCATCTACGTAAATGATGTGAAATTCTTCTGCAGGGGAGATTTGTCTCTTCTCCTATTTCTGGCCAAAGATAAATCAGTTTTATTTATCTTCCCAAATGAGGGGCGCCTGGGTGGCTCAGTGGGTTAAGGCCTCTGCCTTCGGCTCAGGTCATGATCTCGGGGTCCTGGGATCGAGCCCCGCATCGGGCTCTCTGCTCAGCGAGGAGCCTGGTTCCCCCTCTCTCTCTGCCTGCCTCTCTGCCTACTTGTGATCTCTCTCTCTGTCAAATAAATAAATAAAATCTTTAAAAAAAAAAAACCTTCCCAAATGAGAAGCTTTTGTCATTGATTTTCTCTATTGTTTTCTGCCCTATATTTTATTAATTTCTACTCTGATCTTTTTTCTTTTCTTCTGCTTACTCTGAAGTTTTCTCTCTCTTTTTTTTCTTGAGATGGAAGATAATTGATTTAAGATCTTTCTGCTCTTTTAACATTTTAATATGTTCTTTCATTTTTTACTTTTCAGAATACTTTCCAGTTTTCCTTTTGGTTAATTCTTTGACCTAGGGATTATTTAGAAGTTTGTCATTTGGTTTCCAAATTTTTATGGGTTTTGTAGATAACCTTCTGTTACTGGTTTATGGTGTAATCCCACTGTGGTCAGAAAACATTCTTCATACGGGGTGAATCCATTTAAATTTATTGAGATTTGTTTTGTGACCCTAGGTGAGGTGTGTCTTGGTAAATATTCTGGGTACACATTACAAGAGTATTCATTCTACTGTTCTATGGTGTTCTGTGGAGTCCATTTGGATAAGGTTTAAGTCTTTTGCCTTCTCACTTATTTTTGTCTACTTACTGATTGTTACAAGAGGTTGTAATCTTTTCACTATAATTATGAATTTTTCTCTTCTTGGATTTCTCTCAGTTTTTGTTTTATGTATTTTGAAACTCTGTTGTTAGGTTCATAAGTATTTAGGATCGTTATATTTGCTAGATGAATGACCTCCTTTATCATTGTAAAGTGACCCTCGCAATCTCTAGTAACTCTTTGCCTTGAAGTATACTTTATCAATATTACAATCAGTCCAGCCTTCTTTGCTTCGCTTCGCTTCTCTTATTTATTTGAGAAAGAGTGCACTCGCACAAGCAGTGGGGGCGAGGCAGAAGGAGAGAGAAGCAGACTCCCTGCTGACCAGAGAGCCAGACGAGCCCGGGATCGGGAGCTGAGCCGAAGGCAGGTGCTTACCCGACTGGGCCGCCCCAGCTTTCTTTTCATTTGTGTTACCATGGTATCTCGTTCCCATTCTTCTATATTTAACATGTTTGTGACCTTATATTTAAAGTGGGTATCTTGCAGACAACATGTCGTTGGGTCACACCTAGTGTTTGTTGTTTTTTAATTGGAATTTTTAGACTATTTGCCTTTAATGTGGTTATTCATGTGGTTGGGTTTAAGTCCACCATTTTGCTGTTTGTTTTTCCTCCCTGCTGAGACAAGACCCTGCTTTGTGCTCAGTAGTTTTAAAGTTAGGGACTTCGTTCACCAAATAATTATTAAGCACTTATGATGTACCATTATTAATTTGCACCTTCTGAGTTATTAGAGAGGGAGGGGTTCCACTTCTGACTAAGGTGGAATCATAGAGACCAGACGTATTCTGCCTGACATCAACCAAACCAAACCAAACCCAGCCAAAGAAACCAGACACATGTCGCGGTGGGGACAACGGACAGCTCCAGTGGAGGGCCGCGACGCCTCGGAGATGGGGCGGACAGCGGAGTGAGCCCTGCACGAAGTCTGCAGTCTGCCGGGCGGGGAGAGGGGACCTAGGACAGCGTGGACGTTTCTCTAGCTTCAGTGCAGGGAGTTGTCCTGGGAAGCCAGAGCAGCTCAAGTTTGTAGGATAGGGTGTCAGACACGTTCACTCTGGACTTAATGAGCCTGGGACGCAGGAGAGGTCAGGGCTAGAGATAAACATTTGGGGATCATCAAAATCCAGGGGGCATTTGAAGGCATGGGACTTAGGTCACCAGAAGAAGGTACGGAGAACATCCACAACCCAGCCCGAAGCACTCCCAGCATTTAGAGGCTGAGCAGGATCCCGCGAGTGTCACGGACGCCAAGGGAACGGTGTCGAAGGAAATCAACCGTCAGCTCTTCGAATGCTGCTGAGCGGTGGACTCGGGTTCTGATCGAGAATTGATCAGTGCGTTTGGCAAGAAGATGAATCTGACGGGAGCTGTCTCACTGGGATGCTGCTTTCTCAGGTTTTGGTTTCGTTTTGAGAGGAGCAGCTTTTGGTAATACAGGCTTTTTTCTATGTAATTAGTTTCTACATATCATTTATTTATTTTTTATTTTTCAAAACATTTTATTTATTTGGTAGAGAGCATAACGGGGCCAGCAGGCAGAGGGAGAGGGGAAAGCAGACTCCCCGCGGAGCAGGGAGCCCGACGCGGGGCTCGATCCCAGGACCCTGAGATCATGACCTGAGCCAAAGGCAGAGGCTTAACAGACCCAGGTGCCCCCCCATAATTCAGCATTTTGTATGTGAGGTCGTGTCGATCCCCCTAATGTGATCTCATGTTGAGAATGAATCCCTCCAGCTGTAACTGAAGTTCATGTATTGCTCTGCATTATTCCAATTTTTCAACACACCACAGTTTATTCAGCTATTTCGTCGTGTGTGAGTGGCCTGTCTGCAATTTTTAGCTATTACAGACATGGCCAGACGTCAGCGCCAACCTGGCTGCTGGGCGCCAGCATCTCATGCTGCTTCCATTGATGGGGCTGGGTGCGTCTTCATGTGTTCACTCACTACTGAGATTTCCCGTGTGTGAATTGCTTGTTTCTGTCTTTTGTACTTTTGGAGGGTTTCTTATCATTTTGTTACTGATTTATGGGGGTCTCGTATGTTTTTAAAACTCGTCTTCGGTGAGTCGTAGATATTGTACGTATCTTTTCTCAGCTTCTCGCGTGCTCTCTTGGTGTGGTCTTTTCTTACTTTAAATTTCAGTGTAGACCCATCTGTCAGTCTTTGTTTTATAAAAAATGTTATATTAGCAAATGCTGCATTTTGTGAAAGAAATATTTCCCAACTCTGGAATCGGGGAAGATAAACATGTAATAGTTGTATCTTTCTTTCACATTTGGCTTTTAAACCTTACCCGGAATGAGCTTTTACAGACAGTGGGAGTCCAGTTCCTTTATTTTCCATAAATGTGTCTGGTGCCAGGACACCAACAGTTGGGAAGTCTGACCTAAAATATTACTCTGTCATAAGCCAAAAATACATATATTCGTGGTTTTGTTCCATAGGTCAAATTGTCTTTCTTGAGTCAACTCAAGATGGTCTTAATTTCTATAGTTTAATAATACGTATTGATATCTTAAGGAAAATGCTTCAGACTTCTGTTCTTGAAGAATCCCGTTTCTGACCTTTTTCCTTTTCATACAGATTTTAGGATCCAGTCTTACAGAAAGAAGAAGGTTTTGATTGGGATTGTACTGTCTGTAAATCAGTTTGGAGAAAGGTTGCCATACTCATACTATTGGTTATCTCAGTCCGTGAACATCGTATATCCCTCCATGTTTACTTTTGTCTTTCTTAATTAATGCCTCTCAACATTTTATAAACTCTGTGATGAGTTAGCACAACTTTTGTTAGATTTATTCCTAGGGCCTCATTGTAAAAATGCAGTTTTACTGTATTTTCTTTTTCTTTTTTTTTTTTAAATTTAAGAAAATTTTTACCTGTTACTGATACACAGAAATGCATTTAAGTTTTATATGTTGGTTTTGTATCCAGAAGTCTTGCTAAGTTACCGTAGCGGTTATCGGCTAGTAATAGCTTTTCTGTAGCCTCCCTGGATTTTCTGCGTACCCGTGCCGGTGCCGCCGAAGCAGACAGAAGGTGGAGTCGGTCGTGCGAGAGTTCCTCGGGAGAAATGCCGGAGGGGCACGATGGAGGGGGACGATGGTGGCGGCGGTTTGGTGCAGCCCGGTAAGGCGGGCTGGCATGGTTCAGGTCAGAGCCGGCGGAAGAGGTCCGAGGGGAGGAAGGAAGGGTCGGACTGCAGTGCGGTCCTGGGGAGGTTTGGCAAAGCATCAGGAGGGTTCCTGAGCCACAGTTACTCGTCGGAGGGCGCCTGTGTCCGAGGCCGAGCTGTGGCGTCCCTGCGAGTCCGCTAGCGGGAGAGTGGCCTCCGCGTGACGGCCGTGATGGATTTCGGAGTGTGGCATCGGGGGCTTCGGATCAGCGCCCCTCGCAGACGTGAAGTCTGAGATGCTCACGGCCCACAGCTACGTTTGCCCAGGCCTCTGGGGGCAGCTCAGAGGGAGGTGGTGCGCGGGGTGAGCCCACCCCTGTCACCGTGTGCAAGCCAGCGACCGGCCTTCCGTTTGGACGGAAGTCACTCTCCGGCGTCACTCAGACTGAGGTCGCTTTTTTTTTTTTTAAGATTTTGTTTATTTATTGTAACAGAGAGAGAACACAGGCAGGCAGAGAGGCAGGCAGAGGCAGAGAGAGGAGCAGGCTCCCTGCCGGGCAAGGTGCCTGATCCCAGGACTCGATCCCAGGACGCTGGGATCATGACCTGAGCCGAAGGCAGCTTCTCAACCAGCTGAGCCACCCAGGCGTCCCTGAGGTCGCTGTCTTAACCTGTGGCCCAAACCTTGCCTGCTGGGTGAGGGATCCGAAGGTCCGCAGCCCGAGCCTGCAGCCCGGAGTTGGCGCCCTCCAACGGGTCGGCTGGAGAAGACCCTCGGCGGCTGTTCTGACTCGCCGGGCCTCGCGTTCTGGAATGTGCCTTTGGTTCAGCCGAGTCCTCGCGAGCTGCGCCGAAGCACAAGTAAGATGTTTTCCCGGTCGTGATTCCAGCCTGTCGTTCAGCCCACTTTCTGAAAACACGTCGGGCTCTTCGCGAGCTCGTGTCCTGTGCCCCACAGCCGGCTCGGGGTGCGGGGAGCCCGGGGTGAGGTCCGCAGAGCTGGCCGGCCAGCAGGTGCGGCTGGGGGGCTCCCCTCCCTCGCCGAGGAGCAGGGGCTCTCCCACCGCGCAGGGGCATCTAAGAACCTAAGGATCTAAGGATCAGCGGCCGGGTGACTGGTGATGCACCAGTCACCGGTCACCGGGTGACAGCTGGCCGGGTGATGAGTGCACCTGGCATCACCTGGCGTCACCCGACGCTGTCCTGCCCGCGGCTCCCAGCGCGCACAGGTCTCACCCCGCGCTCATTGGCTGCCGTGGCCTCCGGGCAGGAGGGAAGGTGTCCCGCACCTGTCCGCACAGACGGCCCTGTGCGGCGCCCTGAGGGGCTTTCCCCGCCTCATAATCTGGCTGTGGGGTGCCGGACTGGGGCCCTGAGCTGCAGGGGGCCCGGCGGGGACCTGGGGGGCGGGGCAGGTCCAGCACGGCCCCTCGCCCGCTCTGGCCGCACCCCTGCCGCCTGCTGGCACCGCAGGGCTGCGGGCGGGAGACAGGGAGGCGAAAATTATACAGATCTCTGCGCTCTGAAAATATTCCTCCGCTTTCTAGAAAATTGAGTCAAATGGTATGGAAATTTGGCTACATGATTATGGATATTGTTCTGCGGACGCGTTGCCAGGTGTCTCTTCAAGAAGAGAAATAAATTTTTATTTCTCTGCCTTTATTCTGGGTTTAAGGTTTTAATAAAAATGCAGCAAGGGGATTCTGCATAGCGGCTTATCTTGAGCTGAGCTTCCTGCCGCTGACGAGAGCCTCAGACTGTCTTGTCTCACGCGGGCTCGCCGTGACCACCGGCAGCCTTCCCCCGCCATCCCCAAGGGCACCGGAGAGCCCGTCCACCCCAGGGAGTGTGGCTACCCCCGCTGCTCGCCCTCCTGGTCCCAGGCTTGGGGCTGTGTCCCCGGAGGGGTCTGAGTTCCCTGCCCACGGGGACTTCCCTGGGGACGCGGCGGCCAGGGGTGGCCTGTCTCAGCCTCCGCTCCCGCCCGGCGGGTGTCCTAGTCGGAAAGCTAGCTTCCCACCCGGCGGGATGGAGGTGTGGAGCTGGGACAAGGGCCTGGGGCGGGGCCCCGCGCGGCGGCCCTGAGCCGTCTCCTCTCAAGCCCACACTGCCGCGCACCAGACTTGAGGGCCGATTCCAGAAGGGGCGTGTGACGTGCTCCAGCCACAGGGACCCTGGTGACTGAGGCTGCCCCAGGCGACATCTGGGAGTGCCCGGAAAGAGCTGAGAGCTGAGGGCCCCCACCTGCCCTAGCCGGGGGGGTCCCGGGCGTCCCCACAGCTCGGGGACGGCCCACGGAGGGCGGGGAGGGCTGCAGCCACCGAGACAAGATGCAAACGCTTCACGGTGGGAGCTCTGCGGCGGCAGAAGGATGCGGGTGCCAGTGTGCGCCCCCCTGTCCCCCGTGGCGCTGGAGGGTCCTGTGGCACACGCTCGGGCACGTGGGCCGGCCCGGGGGGAGGGGGGATCTGTTCCCCCGTCCCCTCACACACGCTGTCCCCTTCCTCTCTGCTGGGGCTGTTGGCGGGACTGGCTCCCGAGGACAGGGTTCCCTTGGCGCCCGCTTCCAGCCCTGCCCTTCGTCTTCCTCCCCCGTGGCTTCCGGCTCCTCGGGGTCCTGGCCTGTGACTTCCTCGGACTCAGACTCCTCCGGGCTTGCAGTGACCCTGGCCCTGCCCCGTCTTCCGCGTCGGTCTGGGCCATTCCCGGGACTGCCCGCTGTGTAGACGCGTCCTCCTTGATGCCGTGGGTCCCGTTCCCCTTGATTCCACCTCCTGTCTTCACGGGTGTCGGTCTCCTTGTGTTCCAGGTCCTCGGACACGTTTGTCACAGTTTCTCTCTTGAAACTTCAGTGTCTGAGTCATTTCCAGGTTTGCTTCTCTCGAGTGCTTCTTTTTAATCTTCCTTTGTTTACATGATCTCTGCACCTGACGTGGGGCTCAAGCTCAGGACCCCGCGATCAAGAGGCCTCCAGCGACTGAGCCAGCGGGCGCCCCCGTCGACGGTTTCTTGTTGGGGGCACGTTTTCCTGGGTTTTCGATGTGCCCCCTGCTTTCTTGAATCGACACTGGCAGTCCATCTGGAACAGCGGAGACTAAGCCAGGCGCTGCGTGGAGCCGCGGGCGTGTCCCTGGGCCGGGTGGGCCTCTCCCCGCGCCCTCGGGGAGCCGAGCGGCAGCGCGGACCTCGCGGGTGCTCCGGCCGGAGTCGCTGGGCAGCCGGGGGCAGAGCCGCGGACGCGAGTGGCGCTCCCACCGCACGCAGGCGTCTCCTGAGTCCAGGGAGCGGGGGTCGAGTGCCCTGCTCTGTACTTGAGCCAGGCGGGGGCTTCACGGTCACCGGTCGGCTGCACCCCCGGGGCCTTCAGATGCTCAGGGTGGGCAAGGCTCTCCGTCTCTGTCCCTCGGGTCAGGTGGCCACGGGTTCATCTCCGTCCTGCTGCCTTGTCCTCGGGTCATCCCGCACCAGCCCCTGGGGAGCCCCCAGCCCTGCCCCGTGGTGAGCGTCTCCCCTTCATTCCGGGCCTTGGCCTCTCTCCGCTTTCCTGCCTGACTGCAGCCGGCCGCCGAGAGCTGGGTCCCTCGCGCCTGCAGGGACCTCGCAGCCCGTGTCATGCCCCCAGTTTCCCCCCTCAAGCCGAGGGTCCCCGGGGTGGGGTCCTGGAACTCATTCCACCCAGGTCTGTCGCTGCTGTCTGGACCCCCGGCTGCATCCCGCGTGGAAGCCGTGGGGGAGTCCCCCCGAAACCCTCCCGGAGCCGGGCAGTGATCCTCCTGCGGCCCGGCGTTGGCCGGCTGTGTCGGGCCAAGCAGCACGGAGACCCCGAGCACTCGCAGTCGGTCTGTGGGTGCGCGGAGAGCTGTGGGTCGGGTCCCAGAGGGGGCCCGGCCCGCGGTCCGGTGCTCCTGAGCGCACGTTTTCGGCAGTTTTAAAACGCTCGGTCCCTGCGAGGGACAGTCTCGCTGATGATGTTTTAACAACGATTTCGGAAGCAGCTCCTTTGCAGAGGAGACGTGTCTGTGCAGGACGCACTCGGGACGGACCGTGTTGGGGACGTTGTTATTTGGGGCGTTTGCTGCGAAGCATGAGGTCTGTCACTTTTTTTAACTCTTTAACTTGGAAACATAGTCTTTAAACTTGTTTTCAAATATCCCAGACAAAGGCTGTTGGAAGATTGGACTTACTCATAAGAATCATTAAAATTCAGCACCTTCTAATGAATGGGACACCGCGCCTGACTGTGATCACGGAGAAGAGAAATTCACCGCCCGAACGTGACAAAATCAGCCGCGTGGGCTGATGGGCGATACGGTTATTGGGTACAGCGCGGTTATGTATAACGTGCAATACGGTTTAGAGGGACAGCCAGTGACGCACTTTCCAGCCTGACCGGTGTGTCCCGCAAGGAGTCTTCTCTCGGTTGTGATAGAAAAACCAACAGACATCCCACGTGGTTCTGCCACGGAGCCTCAAACTCGGTGCCTCGTCAATAAGGAGCTTATGCGAGCAGGACGCTCACTCGAACCGTGATTTCTATCATATTTTAATAAAGCAAAAGAGTTGATACGTTTAAAATCGTTTTAGAATAGTTTGCTCCATCCTTACACCGTCCTTCTAAAATGTCCTCTTTGGTGACATGTGTAACAGTATGTAACTCTAAGGAACACTTACGCTTTGTAACTGGATGCACGTGCTGCATTTTAAAACCCCAGCTGTCACTTTAAGAAGTCCAGAGGTCACTCTTTCGGGTCAGCTCTTACTTGCGCTGTTGGGAGAATAGGGTGGTTCGGGTCTGGGGGATGTTGCAGAGAATTTGTTGAGCTCGCCCGCGACTCGTTCGTGACTGGAACAGATGCGGAGTTGTCCCCGGGGCCGCGTTTCTCCTGCTTGCACCTGGAAGCTGCTTGCGGGGAGGAAGGCTGGGAGGACGGCCTCCTCCTATGGCTGCTGGGAAAACAGACTCCGGGGTCCTGGGGCCCGAGGAGCTCGGACCGCTGGCCGGCGTCCCCGGAGGGCGGTGGAATCCGGCCGCTGGGCCTGTTGGCCGGAGCCAGAGCCAGGAGCGTCCAGAGGGAGACGTGCGGCAGAGCTGCGGGGCCAGAGGAGGAGGGCGTCCGAGCGCGCCCCCCGTGCTCCCACGGGCTCCCAGGATCGGTGCTCCTTTGCCGGCGGCACACCCTCGTGCGGGCTGGGAGACAATGTCGTCATTTCTTTTCCTCAGTGTACAGGCAGAGAGTCACGGATGCTGCTCGGAGCCTCTAGTGACTTGTGTGTGTCCTGTGTGCTCCTGGGACTCAAGGCCCGGAAGAAGGGCCGTCGGCTGGGACCCGGGCGTGCGTGGCCTGTGGCCGGTGTCGGGGTCCCCGAGATGAGCAGAGGGCGCAGCGGGCTGGCGCTGGCTGGCTCGTCGGAGCCCAGACCCGCTGGCTGTCGCTCGCACAGTGTGGGTCCCCACCGCGTGGGTGACTGTGGACGACATTCCATCTCCCGGGGGCAGCTTTCGTGTGTTTTGGTTTTTACAGCATTAACAGACGCGCTCTCGGGCTAAGGCAGGTGTAGTCCTCGGGTTAAGCGGCCTCTTGGCTTCCCTGCGTGGGACGGGTGCCGACGGCCACTCGGGGACCCCGCCCCTGCCATCGTGGCCCTGCAGCCCGTCGGCGAGGGCCGGCTCCCCCTTCGTGTGCTGTGTCCCGCAAATCGCTCATTTTAAATTCTTACTTCAGGGGCTAAAATGTATTTTTCATAATAATCTGCAACTATTTTTATTCCTTTCCTCCGAAGAGGGAAGAGAAAGCCTCGTGTCCGAGGAGACCCAGCCCCGGCCTTGCCCAAGCCGATGCCGCGTCAGCTGTCCTTGTTTAATATTTCATGCCCGCTGGGGCCTTTCGCGCCAGGACCCGCGCGCCTGTGAACTCTCCATTCATTCATCGGGTCTCGGGGTTGATGTCGGTACTCCGCAGTTTATAGACTGGTTAACTGGCCGCCCGCGTCCAGGGAAGGGGGTCGGCCTCGATCCTCGGGCGAGCCCCGTGGGCTGGGCTCTCCGTGGAGCGCGCTGCACAGGGTTGCACACATGCCCTGGGGGGCCGGGCCGGGCTGCGCAGGGGAGCGCGCAGGGGGCGGAGGAGCGGCCCCTGGAGCCCGGGGGGCCTGCTCGTGCTGAGCCCTGTGTCCAGGCCCACCAGCCGGCTCAGCGCGTGGTCCTAACAGCGGAGGCCGGTCCGCGCGCACTGAGAGCCGGTGGCCCTTCCCGGTGGGTCTGAGCGGTGCTCTGAGGCTGAGGCCCGTCTGTCTGGGCTGCCGGGGGGCGCCCGCTGCGGGCCATCCAGGTCCCCGCGCTCCTGCCCCTCGTGTGCCGGCTGCTGGCCTCCTGCTGCCACGCAGGCCGGTTCCGCCTGCGGCCGCGTCCCCTCCCACGTGCTGTTCCCTGGACGCCGGGAGGTCAGAGGAGGCAGCTCCTGCTTGCAGCGGGACACTGCGGCGGGGGGCAGGACCACACGGACGTCCCCTGAGGCTCTGTGGGTCCTGCACGGCGGGGACTGCGCTGCTGGAATGCTGGACCCTGAAGACGCTTCCCCAGGAAATTACTGTGTCCTCTGCTCCCTTATCTGGAAAAGAGGTCTGCAGGTGTAATTAAGGTTCCTGAGAGGAGATCAGTCCGGATTATCAGGGTGGGTGTCGTCCCGAGGGAGGAGGCGTCCCCACCGGCCGGCCGGGGAAGCTGGAGAAGGCGGGGAAGGATCCTCCCCCGGAGCCTGGGGGGCGGCGTGGCCCTGCGGCCCCTTGATTGCAAACTCCTGGTCTCCAGGACGGGAGAGGCTGCGTCTTGTAAACCAGCCGGTCTGGGCTTTGTCGTGGCCGCCCAGGGACTGACACAGGGACACGCGACTCTTCAAAGGAGTGGCCGCCGAGGACGCGGCTCTGCGGTGCCTCCCCTTTGCCCTCACAGACCCGCCGCCCTCCCTGCTCGCAGCCGCGGCCCCAGAGACGCTGCCCTCCACGGACCCGTGAAACTGCGCCTGTGCCCGCGGCTTCCCGCCACGCTTAGCCGGGGGCAGTCCCAGGTCCTGGGAGGCGGCAGCAGGAGTGGGGGAGGGGAGTGGGTGGGGGATGGCGGGGGGGTTGGAGGACGTGGCCAGGGTGTTGATGGTGCCACGTCCCCCCCCTAGCAGCGCTCACGGGCCCGCGGGGCTCGGCTGCTCCCCCTGCAGTAGTGGCTCCGTGCTCTCTGTGCTCTCCGTGCTCCCGCCAGTGCCCCGGTCCACCCCCCCCCCCCCCGCCCCATCGCCCCCTGCCCACCGCTGCAGTCCCGGTTCCCAGGCCGCGAGGGACCTGCCCTTCACACCGCGCGCCTGTCCCCGGGGGGAGAGCAGGAAAGCTCGCAACAGAGGTCGCAGCCCGGGGTCCGAGTGGTAGGCGCGGTCCTGCAGGGGCCGCTCCGCGTCCTTGCCTCGCCCTGGCCCCTCCGCCTCCGTGGGGCAGTTTGGGGTCGGCGGGCGCTCGGGGGTGGCTCAGGGTCCTGGTCCCCGCGTCGGGATGCCCACCGGCCTGCTGCTCCGCCAGGGGCCCCACAGCTTCCTCCCGCTGCTGGTCTTGGTGAGATCATCCCTCCGGGGGGCGGGTCCCATCCGGCCTGCGGGCCGAGCCTTGTCCCGCCTTCTCTCTGCGGCGTCCGTGCCGTTTCCGGGAGTCGGGAGCCGAGGAAGCCTTGGGGCTCCGTTGGAATAATCGGGCATCGCGGGGTCTCCCCACCAGCCCGACCCAGACCTGGACTTTCCTGTCACAGTCCACGGGTGCCCGATGCACACGTCCCACCGTGGTCAGGTGTCGCGTGGCGTGGTCTGCCCGCCGCCCCGGCCGCGATCCCGGTTCACGAGGTTCCCGCCACAGCTCGGGGGGGAGGGGGGGGCAGACCCGATTTAGTGAGTAAACGGGCCATTTGGCCTGGTTTTGTCTTTAGGTCTGACCCCGTGCCTCCCTTCGCTGGAGGTTTCCGTGGTCCCCCGCGCGCCCGGCCGAGACCGCGGACTCTGCCCCGGGCTTGCGGTAACTGAGCCTCAGCGGACCCGGAGCCCGCCGGCAAGCGCTTCCCCTCCGCCGAGCGCGCGTGTCACTGAAGCCGATCCAGCCCGAAGGCAGAAGTCAAGGGTCTAAAATCAGACCGGGGGTTGCAGAGCTTAGTCAGTATGCCAGTCAAGCGTCGAGGGACGAGGAAGACTGACGTTCTTGGAAAAACTCAACTTGTCTGTTGAAAGTGTTTCCCAGTGTTTACAGCTCGGGGCTCACGGAAGCCCACGCGGGTCCTCGGGCGGGACTCCCGGGCGTCTGGAGACACCGGCGCGGGAAGGAGGCGGGCTGTGAACCGGTCCCCTCGGTTCAGAAGCCGGGCTCTGCTGCCGCTGGTCCTTCTGTCCCTGAAGGGACAGGGACGTGTAGGGGTCCGCGGCGTGGCCCCCGGCAGAGGCCGAGCGTGGGGACGGCGCCCCCCGTCCAGGAGGCCCGAGGAGGACGGGGGAACCATCACTGCCCCAGGCACGTGACGCGCTCTCGCCGAAACCGGGGGACGCCGAGGGCGCCCAAGGCGAGCTCAGCGGGCGCCTGTCCCCACTGCACGGAGCCACACCCCGGGCACCTGCAACCAACCAACCAACAAGAACCTGCTCTGACCATTCACGGATTCTTGGTTTACGTGTGACAAAAACTGAAACTGAGGTTTGCAGACACTGAAGAACTTATCGGAAGGTCAGAGAAATGCCCAAATTCAAATCCCAGCTCCTGGGCTGGGCTGAGGGGCGTAAGGATGGCTCGGACCCAGGCCCCTGGGAGGGACGACGGTGCCCCGAAGGCGTGGGGAGCAGGTCTAACAAGGGGCCGGGGGGACAGCCGGGTGACCCCGAGGGGATCAGGGTCCTGGGGACGGCTGGGCCGGGCCCCACGGGCAGGGAGGAGGTGGGAGGGCGGCCGTGGGGGCTGCTCCAGGAGGAGGGGCTGCCGGCCTGCCTGAGAGAAGGACCCACCCCGAGCTCGCTCACTGGTGTGGTTCGGGGGCCTCTGTCGGTGACGGAGCGGCGGAGGGGGTGACCCCACACTTAATATCCCCCCAGGGAGGAACCAGGGAAGGAGTAGGGGACCCCCCGAGTCCAGCCGGGGCTCAGAGGCTGTGCTAGGGAAGGCCCTGTCGCCAGCGGCCTGGGGAGTCTGCGCCCCGTGTCTGCGGGATCCCGTGGACCAGCAAGTCGGCTTGGCCCCACGGTCAGCCGTGAAGACCCGTGAAACCAGCGCTGTGTCCGCGTGGTCGGTCCGGGCCCCACAGCACGAGCCCTTCTCCGGCTTCTGCACGGCCATGACCTTGAGTCCTTGTGCCCGCTTGTTCCCACGCGCCCTAGAGCACTCCCGGGTCCGCTCGGCTCCCGACATCCACTCTGGGGGCAGCACCCGGAGGGTGATCAGCTGGTGTAGACAGGGTCTGTTCTTCAGGTCAGAACCCGAGGCCGGACCCGGATGGAGGCCCCGCCCCCTGCTGGCCACCGAGCCCCCTGCCACCAACCGCCCCGGCCTGCGGTCTTGTGAAGACACTCCCCCCAACCCGTGGGACACCCCGTGACCCCCAGCCCCCCAGCCTCCCAACCCGTGGGACACCCCATGCCCCCAGCCCCCCACGGGACACCCCGTGCTCCCCAGCAGCCCCCGTGGGACACCCCATGTGTCCCAGCACCCCGGCCCCCTGTGGGACACCCCATGCCCCCCAGGAATTCTATGGAAGTCCCAAGCTCCCCAGGATCCCTTGTAGGACGCTCACATATCTCTATTAAATTTTATTATGCAGAACACAGCCCGTCCTTCTGGGTTCCTATTTTGTTGATGCGATGGTTGCTTTCCTCAAAAGTAAACGTTATCGTAGGACCTGGACGTCCACAGAGAACTAAGAACAGATGAGCACGAGGAAAATGCTCTCCTGGCTTCTTGCTGGGCCCGGCCGGCGCGCAGTCGCTGTGTAACTGGAGTATTTCAGCTGGAGCTTGGAGGGCAGCCGGGATCCGGACCAGCCGGGGAGCAGCAGGTGACCAGGGGAGGCCCGAAGCCACGCCCCGGTGCAGGTGCGCCGACGGCAGAGCCCGAGTGGACGCGTCACCTCTCCGGTGACCAGTCCCTTACGTCGCACACCTCTTGGAGGAATGGAAGGCAGTTCAGTTTGGTCCCAACAACAAGTCCCACAGGGTGGTGGGTGGCTGGATGCCAGCGACAGGGCGAGAGGCAGCGGGCAGCCCGGGCCACACCGCGGGCCAGCCCCCAGGTGAACCCGGCCGCTCCGCGAGACGACCATGTGCGGTCTCCAGGATGGGTCCCCGATTCCGGAGAGAGCAGCTCGGCTGTCAGGGGCTGGTGGCGCACAGCCCTCCGCCTGCCCTGCCCCCCGTGGGGTGGGGGGGCCAGGGGTGGGGGTGGGGAAGGAAGCAGGGACGGTGGGGCCCTTCCGGAAGGGGCGGTGTGGCCGGGGAGCCGGGTGCGGAATCTCCCCTGAGAAGAGGGAGACGGGCCGGCAGCGGCTGCGGTTGTGTGTGTGTGTGTGTGCATGTGTGTGCGTGTGTGCCCCAGGCCCCCACGGGCTTTGTGGTCAGCGTCCGGCTCTGTGATGTGACAGAGGAGACTCGGGGCAGGGCGCACGCTCGGCAGCTGGCTGGACGCGGGCATCCCCACGCTGCCACCCGGGGCCGTCCTGGGGAGGGCTGGCATGGCGCGGGGCTCTCCGAGGCCCCTTCCCGGCTGGCGGCCTCTTTGGAGGTGAGGAGGAGGGTGCGGAAAGCCACCAGAGGTTTTGACGCTCTGCGTTCTGACTATCCGGTCCAGAATCACGAGTGGCCGTCATTCCCGGCGGCTGAGCCCTTCCTGTGCTCCCGTCCCGGGCTCCACGGTTCTAACAGGCCCAGCCCTGCTGCCGTTGGCCCAGTCTGCAGATGACCAGCTCAAGGCCTTTCAGGGCAAGCGCCCTGGGTACAGTCACGCGGACCCCGGGGGCCGGCAGGGTCTCTCACCTGCTCCGACTCCGGAACCGCACCAGCCCCTGAGACCCTCTCCCCGTCGGCTCTTCCCGGGGCCCCCGCCGCTCAGCCTCTGAACGAGCCTCGGCGCCGGGGGCTGTGCCGTCCGGGCCCGCGTCCACCTCCGAGGCCGGCTCCCCCTGGCCCGCTCCCGGGCGGACGGCTCAGTGGTCTGACCCCGGCGCTCGAGGTGGGCGGTGCTGCGGCGAGGACCTGTGTCCTTTCCAGCGGAGGACGCCTGTCCAGGACGAGCCCCCGGCCACCAGGGTCTGCCCCGTGGCCAGGTCCTCAGCGGGGGCGACTCCTGGACCGGAATTCTTAGACGAGCCACGGAGAGGCCGCGCAGGACAGAGCGTGAGGTTGCCCCCGGTCCGCCAGGCTCGGCTCCTCGAGGCCCCATTTGTCCCGGGGTGACGGCAGTAGGGCGGCCGCTGGCGGATTCTCTGGGTCAACGGCGGGGCTGTGGACGCAGACTTCTGGTCCAGCACCAGTCGGGAGTTTGCAGGTAATGAGGTGCGGTCGTGCGTGTCCCTCGCGGGGTGATGGTGACATGGGGTGGGGGATGGAGGGACTGCGAGGGTGGGGGGTGACAGCCCTGGGGCATGTGACCGCGTGTGTGTGTGTGTGTGTGTGTGACCGCGGGTGTGTGTGTGACCATGTGTGTGTGTGTGTGTGTGACCGTGTGTGTGTGTGACCGCGGGTGTGTGTGTGTGTGACCGCGGGTGTGTGTGTGTGTGACCGCGGGTGTGTGTGTGACCATGTGTGTGTGTGTGTGTGACCGTGTGTGTGTGTGACCATGTGTGTGTGTGTGTGACCAC
>CM052810.1:879364-894626 GCA_028533885.1 Nasua narica
GGCTGGGGGCAAGGCGGTCAGACGAGGCCGGGCTCCCTTACCTGGTAACTCTCCAAAGCCCGTGTTCAGGAGAGCCTGAACTGTCCCCTAGCCGTCCCTAAGACCCAGTGTGGACCAGAATGTCCGAAGGTGCCCAATCGAAAAATTGTTTCCGTATTTCTTCCATGTTCTTCACCAAAGATCCCATGCTGGATGAGAATTTTCAATTTGGTAGTCCTCAGAGTTATCACGGACTCTCAGATAATCCACAATTGTCTCTTGGCAGTGAAGACAAGCTTTTCAATAACGGTAAGTGCGAGCCGGGAACCCCCTGCCCGCGTTGAGAGCCCAGCGGGGAGGACGAAGGGGACAGGCAGAGGCAGAGGGGGACAGCCCCGTCGTGGAGGGGAGAGCGCGGCTGGAGGGGAGGCTGCTCCCCCCTGGTGGGCAGACTTCCCGTCTCTGTCCGGCCCCCACCCCTGCCCGTGGCTCTGACCCTGGGAAAGCGGGGCCTGGGGGAGGAAGGCAGGAATGTCCCCGCAGGCCGGGGCCGCCTGGAGGAAGGACCGCCGTACTGCCCGCCCCTCCCGAATTCAGCTAGGTCAGTGTCCCTCCCGGGAGCGGGTGGGTGGGGAGAGCCAGTGCCCCCAGCCAGGGAGGCCCCCGGGAATGGGGGAGAGCGTCCCTCCAGCAGCCGAGGGGGCTGACAGGAATTCAGTCTGACAAGGCTCCGACAGGCGCCACGGGTGGCAAAGCTCCTTTACCCTAGAGACGCCAGAGGAAAGGTCGCCCGCGTGGGTCGCGGGGCACCGGCCCGTGAGGTGTGCTGCTGGGCCCGGAGGCAGGACCTCGCCGAATGGCGACTGCCCACTTCTCTTACCTCCTCTGTGTTTATTTATTGGGATTGCTGCCCTGAGGAAGGGCTTGTCCCGTATTTACTCATTCGCTCACCCCAGATTTGCACTGGGGGCTCTGTCCACGCGGTTCTCATGTCCAGTGGTGCCCTCCTCTTGAACACGTCCCTCCTTTCTGGCCCCACGAGGTGTTCGCGGCCTCTAGCCCTTTCCCTGCCCCAGCTCCGGAGTCGGATTTCCGTCCCCAGAGAACAGAACTTAGAAAGAAGACGTGGGTGCCAGGCGGACTTGGGGAGAAGGCCGTCGCTGCCAGCCTCCCTCCGCAGGCAGGGCTGGAAAATATGTGGCCACACACAGAGACACGCGCACACACAGACACACACGCGTGTGCACACACAGATGCACGCAGGTGCGCACACACGTGGACGCACACAGTTATATTGAACTGTCGCCCTCCCTCTTTCTCTACATGAAACACGACTTCGAGCCGATATCTCGGATTCCACCCCAAACCGCGGGATTCCTCCAGGCCTCCTTCCTACTCCTCTGGCACTTTTTGTTAAAAACACGGCTCCCGTTTTCCACAACAACTGAAGCACTGGCTTCGTCCTGGAGACTTAGGACTTGCCAGCCCGCACCCCAGAAAGATGGGATCTGCCGACAGGAGAAGGGTGTCGATGAGGATTCTTTGTCTCCAGCACCGCGCAGTTTGCACGGTCGCCACAGCGGGGCTCTCCTCCTGCCCGCCCTCCGTGCCGCTCTCTCGGCTCGCTGCTACTGCTGGCATCTTTTTTTTTTTTTTAGTCTTCTCACACTGTTGACTTTAGATATTTATATTTGAATATGTGAGCATTAGCGTGGATTTAAAAGTCATACCAGGTGTGGCTGTAAAAAGGCACAGACCAGAAACTACGAGGTGCCCACCGCGATGCGCATCCCTGGGGTACCAACCCCGCAAGTCCCGCATTCCCTGGGGCACAAATGAGGAGCTGAGCACACGCTCCTGTCTTCCTCCCTCGTTAGATGAAGGTGCTCCCCGTAAACTTTCAGCCTCCCCTCTTCTCCCTGCTGTTCGCTGACAGTCACCCCACGCCCGTCTCAGAGACGGTGTATGCTCTCCAGCCACCCTGCGCCGCCCAGCGCCAGCGAGCCGCGGCCCTTGCCCACGCGCGGTCTTTGTACCTGCTTCCGTTGCCGTGGTTTCCGCCGTGCGGCGCAATGTCGCCAGGAACGGCCAGGGGCGCAGGTGTTGCTTGCGGTGGGAGACACAAATTCCTGGCTGGGTCAGCCAACGAGCGAATACGTGTTCCTAAGAGTCCGATCGAGTCCGAGACGTCTGACTAGATGCTCGCATGATAACTTTCCAGACCACATCTTTAGATTAAACTTGAAAATGATATTGGCGTTTCAACCTAAAGTTTTAAAATAAAGCGTGGGCCCAAACGTTCATAATGTGTAAGCAAAACAATGTCCACCTGTTTTTTTCCATGTTCATCATCAAAGAACCCAGCACTGATGAGAGTTATCAGATCGGCAGTCCTGAGGGTTTTGGCGAAGCGCAGTTCTCTTCTGGCGGTAAGCACTGACGTGGCGAGGGCCGTAAGGGCAACTTGGGAACAACCCTGCCCACGTTCTGGGGAGACTCAGGGCAGGCCAGCCCCCTGCCTCGTGGGTTATGAATGAGAATGTCTCTGCCACCGCGTAGCTTTAACTGTTTTATTTGTGTGTGTGAATGCCATTGATTTCTGTAGGTTAAATTTTGTTCTACTATCTTCTTAAATTCTTTCATTGTCTCAGTTCAATTTATCATTGATTCTTTAGGGTTTTCCAAATATACTGCATTATCATGTACAAATAGAATTTATTCTTCTATATTTAGGCATCTCATTGGTTTATCTAATTGCATTGGCTCGTATTTCGAGGATAACGGTCAAAAGTAGCAGAGTTAGCAGGTTTCTGTGCCTTTTTCATGGTCTTAGCTGAAATATCCCTAGTGTTTAGCCAATAAATGAGATTCTGGCCCTAGAACAAAGGCATGCATGTTTTCACATCGAAAGAAAGTATCCATCAATTTTTTTTAATATTTTGTCACAGTCTTTTCATTCTTTGGCAATACTCAATGTTTTTTCTTTAGGCCGATTAATGTGGATGATGTATGAGTGGATTTTCCAATATTGAGCCAACCTTGCATTCCTAGAATAAATTTCACTTGGTCATGTCGATTATTTTGGATTCCGCTTGTTAATGTTTTATTTAGTATTTTTGAACTCAAATACAGTTTGTAGGTGGTATTAGTCTGTAGTTTTTTTGTACTATCTTTATCGGGTTGAAATGTCAATGTTACACCTGCTTCACGATAAAGAATTTAAGTGTTTTTCCTACTTGTTTGAATATCTTTGAAGATTTGGAGCATTGAAACCATCTTGTCTTTTCACATTTGTTAGAAATGCCCTATAAAACCATCTCCTTCTGGTGCTTTTTTCCTCGGGTAATTCCTTAGTAACTTTTTCTGTTTCTTCCAGGAAAAGCAATTTTAGCAAACTCTTATTTCACTAGAGAATGATCCATTTCTTCTGTGCTTCTCAAACATATTTGCGTGGAGGTGTGTAAATCATCTTCATTATTTTAAAGATATCATTTGTTCCCTCTGCTATTTCCCCCTTGTCATATCTTGTTTTATAAATATATGCTTTTTCTTTTCCTTCCTAATCAGGTAAATTAGTAGCTTATCCATTAATTTTTTCCCCAAAATCTAGGGTATTGACATACTAACTTCACTGTATTTCTATTCTGCTCTTTATTAATTTCTTCCTTTGTCATTAATATTTCCTCCTTTATGCTTTTTTATAGTGCACTTTGTTCCCTGTCTTCCAGCTTTAGAGCTGAGTAATTCATTTATTTCATTTTACCAATAAGTGAATCTCTTTGAAGATTTGGAGCATTGAAACCATCTGGTCTTTTCAGATTTGTTTGAAATGGCCTGTAAAACCATCTCCTTCTGGTGCTCTGCTCCTTTAAACATAACCTGTAGATTCTCATACATAGTGTTTTAATAATTATCATTATTTCCCAGTAGTTCTATAAATTTTAGTTTGTACTTCCTTTTTACCCAAAAATTGTCTAATAAAATGTTTTCCAATTTTTAGGTAGTAGGATTTTTTCTCTTCACTTCTGTTAATAATTTCTAGTTTTTATTATATTATGATCAGAAAGTGTTTTTAATAGTTCCACTTTGTGTCTGACTTATGTTTTCTTTGCGAACTGATATATTATCAGTTTTTGTGACTATTACGCAAGCCCTTAAGAAAGTGAAAAAGTGTGTCCTCTGGTGTTAGGATGGGAAGGATGCTTGATGTGCTTTTATGCTGCCTGCTTATCGATGACGCTGTTTAGGCCCCTCTCAGCTTTCCTATTATTCTCTTCCCTGATTCTTTTCCTAAGGTGGTGTGCAAATTCCCCCACTGTGAATGTGTTTTTGTGTGCGTGTCCTTGCATTTCCTATAGTTTGGGCTTTATAAGCTCGACTCGGGACATTTGGTCTGTGGCTCATCATGAGCATCATCTCTTCATTGTGAACTCCAGCTTTCTGGCTTAAAAAGAGCCCTTCTTTGTCGTGTTTGGATTTTGGGGCTTGGATTTTACTTTCTCTGCTCTAAGGGTCACCACAATCTGCTTTCTCAATATTTCAATTTATCTCCTGTATCTTTGTTCATTTCTTCATTTTTAAATAAGCTCTATCCCTGTAAGTCTACAATATATACTTGGATCTTGTGTGAGCCCTTTTAATCCAAAGAAACTGCATCTTGAAGTCCAAAGCCTCCCTCCAAGGGAAGGGTCGAGAAAACAGTCTGAGCCTCCATCACCTCCTTGCTTCCTCTCACTTCCTGCTCCTGCCCGAGCCAGACCTTCTCATATTTTAGAGAAAGTTAAACAGAAGGGTTAAGGCAGCTCCCAACACAACTTGGCTCCTAAACACTAAGGGGAAGGAGGTGGAGCTGGGGGGCACTGGTTTCCCGGGGAAAGCGAGGCTGTTGTGCTTTCATGCCTGCCCCCGTCACAGGAGTCCTTTGTGCGTGCCCCGCACCCACGTGGACCGTGGCCTCCCGAGGGGATGATGCGTCGTCCTTGCCAGCCCACCCTTTGTACAGAGCAGGTGTCTGTGGGTTCTGGATGCGTTAGCGAAGCATCACAGCTGAAGGGGAACCCAAAGCCTTGGGGTTCATTTGAGCACAAGCCCGGCAAAGACGCCGCCGCAGGAATGTGTGGAGAAAATGTCGATTCGTGAACACCAAGAAAAGGCAAGATTCCATAATGTCCTAACAACTTTACAAGCAACTGAAAGGCAGCTCAATAGAGCCACTGCAGGCTGCATGGGGTGCTGGGTTCTGGGGCCACAGACGAGCCTCCCAAGACCTGACCCGAGGTGCCCACGGGCTCGGCGGGGAGCCAGGCCGGGAAGACGGCGTGCCCGAGGGGTGCGGGTGACCTCAGGGGAAGCCGGCTGGAAAAGCAGGTGAGAGAAAGAGCAGCTCATGGAAGGTGAACCACAGAGACAAGTTCCAGCAGAGAGGAAAGATGAGACAAGGGAATGGGAACATCCGGAGAGAAACCATCGCCTTCGTGAGCATCAGTGCCACCTTTCCCAAGGAAGAGGTTCCCTCCGGCAGGTGGTCCCAAACTGCTACCACGAGTGCGGCCAACGCAAGGAGAGAATGAAATCAGAGAGCCCGTGCGGGTGTCGCTTCTGGTTCCTGAGACCGAGCGTCCTAGGCCGGGCCACGACTCCTCCCCGCCGCCGGGGCGAGCCCGGGACACCCTCCGCAAACCCCGGGCGCATCACCCTCCTGGGCTCGGTTCTCGCGTCGGTCGGAGCAAAGAGCGCGGGTCGGACCATCCCTCTGCCTTGGGGGCACGAGTCCCTGACGCAGATCAGCAGGTGGCTCCCTTCCGCGCTCTCCCATCTCCTGGTGGTTTCCCCGAGGTCCCTGGGGCCCCTCGGCTTGTAGAAGCCGTCCCTGGCCTCCGCCTCGTGGTCCCATGGCCACGTCCCCACACGCGCGTCTCTGTGTCCGTAACGACGCCGGTCATGTGGGATTAGGGCTCCCTGCGCCCAATGGGATGGCCGCTAACTGGTCTCAGCCGCTACAACCCTTGTTTCCCAATGAGACCGACGCAAGGGCTCTAGGGCGACCCATGGCATCACCAGGCAGCAGACACCCTCAAGCCACGGGGTTTCCCCACTGAACGTGGACTGCGTTAAAAAAGAGGTAAATACTTTGCCATTTAAATTCAATCAAGAAATAGCGCGAGACTCCGAGGAGCCCTGTCTTCTGCGCCGCGCCGCTTCCTGTCATGGTCATCCGGGCCAGGGACGGGCCAGGGGTCCCCCGCTGGTGGTGGAGGCGGGTCCCCAGAAGGTCGCTTCTAAGCCTTCAGTGTCCGGAGCCCCTTAGAATCTCAGACCCCCCGTGGGAGCTTTTCTGCGAAGAGGCTGTGGTCCGGCAGGAAGTGACCTTCAGGTGACCTTCCAGACTCTCTGCTCCTAAGCCAAGACTGAAGGGAAATCACGAGGAGATTCAAGCACCTCCGTGGGCCCTGCAGCACCTCGTCGTGGGAGCACGGCCCCGTAAGCCCTGCATCCCCGTGGCTGCCCCCGGGCCACGTGTGGGCGTCGGCGTGCAGGAGGACGGGTAGGTGACTCAGCAGGGGGCGCCGCCGGGACCGCCCGCGTGGGAAGCCGCGCTCACGCCCTTCCCCGCTCTGGAGAAGTGGATTTTGCAGCAGCGAGAAACCCGCCTTCGGACGACTCCTCCGCCAGAACTCAGACCCTCCGCCTGCAGCCCCGCAATGCCCACCCACCCCCCGAGGCCCGGAGCACCTGGCGGGCCCGGGAAGGTGCGGCGCGGGCCCCCGGTGGCCCAGCCAGCAGGCATTCAGCCGAGTCGCTGCTGAACGCAGCATCCAGCAGACCTGCCTCCTCCCAGAGCCCACACGAACCCAGCCCCCTCCACGGAGCGAGCCGGCGGGGGATGGCGCCGTGCGTTCTTTGGGGTCAGACGGCGGTGAGGCAGGGGCCGGTGCACAGATCTGTGTGCAGACACACGCCTCGTCTGGGAGAGACAGCGTCCTGTCTCGCATGACCTCCTGACCTGGAACGCTGTTTCTTCACGTGAGTAACTTCGATTCTTCCTCAAAGAGGAACCCGTGGGGATTCCGCACGTTTTCTGACCGAGGCTTTCTTGTCCACTCCCCTCGGCGCTTACCCTTAATCGCCCTCCGTGAGCGTCCGCGGAAGGGGACAGACCGTGGCCACACTGGGTGTCGTGACATCCGCCGGACCGTGAGCCCCCCGGGAGCCTCGTCCCCAGTGCCCCCGGGGGCCTCGGACCCGGCTCATGAAGCCTAATTGCTCCTCCGTGACCATGACAAGCAGGTGGCGCTGCTGCCCTGGGAGGGCTCGCCGCGTGCCCGGCTCCGTCACACCTGACTCACGCCGTCGGACCTCACACGCGGGGGCCGGGCGGCCTGGGGACCGAGACTCTCGCCCCAGCGGGGCCCGGGATGTGGGCTGTGGGGCCGGCTCCGGACGCCGGGTGGGAGTGACTCCGTGTCCAGGACAGCTAGAGAAGCCTGGCCCAGGCGTGTCCCACAGCCGCCCAGAGCCGTCCAGACCAGCTCTGCTGCCTAGTTCTTGCTTTTTCCAGCTCTGTGGGCGGCCCAGCGCCCCGACCGACCTCCACCCTTCCTGTCTTCCGCTTGGCAGACCCCACCTGCTCTGTCAGTGGGCTGGAAACGCTGCCAGGGAGAACAATGAGGCGGTGATTCCCTTTCAGGTGTTCACCGCGGGACGCAGGACGTGATTCCCATCTAAGAAGCCAGCAGGGAACACTTCCTGCCTCCCTGGGGGGCCTCGAGGGTGGGGGGCCAGGAGCCCTGGAGCCCCGCAGAGCTTGGCCCCCCCCCGGCAGCCATGACCCTCCCCAGCCTTTAGGGGCAGATTTATCTAGAACTTTCTCCTGTCCACAGAGATGAAATCATCTCCCCTCGAGAGTTCTCAGGTAGTCAGTTTTGCTGATGTTCTCTTCCCTTCAGCACTGACTTAAGGACAAAGTGGGGTTTTGCTTGCCCATCGTCTGAGACCCCAGAGTTGGCAATGATTTCATCTAAACCAGGTTAGAAGTCAGCCCATACTATCTGTAGACAAAAGGTCACCTTGGAAAACAGCCATCCTCTTTGTCTCTGGCCAGCGGCGGTTTGGGGGCCCAGGGGCTTTGAAATTGGAAGGAAGGAGCAGTTGTAATACCTCCCTGAGGACTAAGGGATTAGGCTGAGCCACTAGAAAGGATGGTGCAGGTCAAAAATGCTCTGACACCAGCCCCCGGAACCCTTCCGGGGGCCCCCACGGCTCCGCGCAGCTGGGGCGCCCCTCAGGCTTCCCTCCTCCCCGCGCTCGGCCCTCAACCCCGGCTCCTGCGCTGGGAGCAGGTGCGCTTCCTGCTCCCGTTGCCGCGGGCGGGGCATTTCCCCCGCTGGACGGGCTTCCCTGAGCTCCAGCCTCGGCCCCAGACGGACACACGGACAGGCTCACGGAGGGCCCGTCTTGTGTGCCCTTGTCCCACACGCCAAGTGACCCCAAGCGATGTGGACTCATCGTTCATGGGGTACACTGGGCTCCCCAAAGACATAAACATATAGTCAACACAACACCGTCCTCCTGAGCCACGCCTCAGGATTGCGAGGCAAAGAGGGTTTAGGGTAGGCTCCAAGGAATGAATCTCTAACGTGAAATTCTGGCCACAGAGCAGGGCACCTCTTGGAAACCCTCCTGGGCTGGAACGGCTCTCTCGGGCTCCTGAGCGGCAGGAGGCCACTGACCCTATGACAGGCCCCCCTCCCCTCATACATGATCATTTTCAGCTTGATCTTAAGGCTGCTTCTCTCCAGTATTTGGCCTCTTCCGCTGGGAATCTGGCTAACTCTCCTGGTGTCTTTCTCGGCGGAAGGGGGTGTGAATGGAAGCAGAAGTTTCTGGGAGGCATGGGGACGCGGGACACAGTGCAGGGCCGACACTAGGATCCCGCTAGGCCCTGGCTCCCCCCTTCTTGGCTGTGCGATCTCATTTAAGTGACCTCCCCTCTCTGAACCTACAGGTCATCATCCGCGAGCCAGAGCCCCTTAAGCGGCGGGGTTGCTGGGACGAGTAAGTTGGGTGACAAAGGGGAAGGACGTAGGGCACATCCGGATTCGTGAGACGGGTCAGGCATTCCCACTGGGCCACTCGTGCTTTGGTAAGATTCGGCGCCCCCCATGAAACTCGTCCTCGTTGCAAACTCATGTGACCCTCGCCACAGACACGACACGGAAGAGGTCCACGGCCCCCAAATCCCAGGCTCTCCGTAAGCCCCAGCAAACACTCACTTGTGTCCTGTTTCTGTCATTTTCCCTTTTCCGGAACGTCACGTACCACGTACACCGTGTAGACTTGAGTCTGCTTTCCTCAGCCCGCACAACACGTTTGAGCCTCGTGGCCATTTGCCCACCGGTCTTCCTTTCCTTCCACGGCCGAGCGGGGTTCTCGCTCCTCGCGCGCCAGCCCAATGACGCCGGGCTTGTCCTGGTCCGGGGATCGCAAACATAGCCCCTGGGAACAAGCATACAAGGCTCGGGGTGACTGTAAGTGTTCCTTCCGCGTGGGTAACGGCCAGAGGCCGGGCTGCCACGTTGCACTTCACAAGAAACTATCAACAGGGGCTCGCATTCCCGATACAGAGAGTTGCCCTGGGTCGCCCTCAACACTGACTGTGGTATTGATCTGTGCTTCCCCAACGGCTAATCCTGTTGAGCATGTTTTCATGTGTTCATTTGCCATCTGAATATCTTTTTTGGTCTGGTGTCTTTTCAAATATTTTGCCTGTTTTCATGAGTTTGTTTTCGGACTGTTGACTTTGGAGAGGTATTTCCATATTCTAGACAACGCGTCTAGAAGATTGCCCCCGGGGCTGCGGCTGGCTTCCCGTTGTACAGTGGTGTCTTTCAAAGATCAGAAGTTCTTAATACTAGTCCAACTCGATTGATCACTTTTCATTTTTGGTATCAAATATAAGAAATCTTTGCCTACTTCAAAGTCACAAACATGTTCTCTGTTCTTTTCTAGGAACTTTGAAGCTGTAGGGTTTACATTTAGGGCTATGATCCATTTTGAGTTACACCATATATACGGTGTAAGGTCAGGATTATCTTGTTTGGGTTTGATTTCTTGCATAATTGAGGTCCAGTTGTTCCAACACCATTATAGCTCAAAAGTAGCCAAAGACGATACATAAAAGAATGGGCGTGGCTATATTCCAATAAAACTTAATTTACTGAAAATGATGCTGATCCATATATGGCCTATAAGGCAGCTTGCCCACCCCTGATCTACTGAAATGATCCATTGGTTTTTCTTTATTCTGTTCATATGGCGAATTACATGTCTTGATTTTTGAGTGTTGAACTAGACTTGTATTTTCAAGATAAACCCATGATACAGTTTCCTTTTTATGTATTTTGGATTCAATTTGCAAAAATTTAATTAAGCATTTTTTTATCTATGCTCATGAGTGATGTTGGTCTATAGTTTTTTCTTCTCTGATGCTTTGGTCTAGTTTTGGTTTCAAGATAATAATGATCTCACAGAAGGAATTGAGAAGCATTCCCTTTTCTTCAGTTTTCTAGATATGTCTGTTTGAAATGGATACCACCTCTACATAAAATGTCTGATAGAATTTACCAATGAAGACATTAGGGCCTATATTTTCTTTGTGGAAAGAATTTTAAGTACAAATTTTATCTCTTTTATAGATAGAGGGCTATGTAGTGTCTCTATATCTTCCTTAGTGAGCTTTGGCAGTTTGTGTCTTTAGAGGAATTTCATTTCATCTAAATAGCAGCACAGCAGTCTCTCACTACCCTTTTTTAATGTTTGCAGGAACCATAGTGATGTCAACTCCCTCATTCTTGATATTAGTAATTTGTGCCCCTTTTTTGTCCCCCGTAGTCTAATTAGTAGTTTATCAATTTTATTGATCTGCTCAGATAATCAGGCTTTTGGTTTCATTTTTCTGTATTATTTTTCTATTTTTTATGATTGTCACGTCCTCTCTTAATTTTATTATTTTCTTTCCTCTGTTCATTTTGAGTTTTTTCCTCTCCTTTTTTAGATGACTGATTAACGTGAATACTTAGGTTATAGATTTGAGATTTGTCCCTTTTTCATTATGAAAATGAAAATGAAACATTTAGTTCCTCTTAGCTCTACTTCAAACTCATCCTACGAATTTCAATATGCTATGCTTTTATTTTCATTCTGTTCAAAATGCTTTATAATTCTCTTTTTATATTTGTTCTTTGACCTATAGACCATTTAGAAATGTGCTATTTCATTTTCAAATATTTGGAGTCTTTTACAATACCACTATGTTATTGATTTATGATTCAATTCTGCTTTGGTCAGAAAGCACACATTAAATACATGGGATCTTTTTAATGGATTTTTTAAAACTTTGAATATGGCCCAGAATATACTGTACTTTAGCAAGTATTCATGTGCACTTAAAAAGAATGTGTATATGTTGTTGATTCAGGGAGTGTTTTTTAAATGTCAATTAGATCAAGTAGGTGAACAACCATATTCAAGCATTCTACATCTTTTTTTTTTAACTTTTATTGTATTTTTTCAGTGTTCCAAGACTCATTGTTTATGCACCACGCCCAGGGCTCCATGCAATACGTGCCCCCCTCAGTACCCACCACCAGGCATTCTATATCTTTCCTGAATTTCTGTCCCCTTGTTTACTCAACTATTAGAAAGCAGAATTGAAATCTCAGAATTAAAATTGAAATTGTGTATTTGCTCATCATAATTTTTGGTTTTACCACTGTTCATTTCATGTACTTCGAATATCTTTCATTGCATTTCATCTGCATGCATGAAAGCATGGAATTGTTATATCTTCCTGATGAATTACTGCTTTAACATTAAGTAATGACCCTCTTTATTCCTCATGATATTCTTTGCTCCTAAAGACATTTTGTCTAAAATTTAAACAGCCACTCTAGATTTCTTTTGATTAGTATTCACCTGGGTGATCTTTTCCATCATTTTATTTTTAATCTACTTGTGCTTTATATTTAAAGTGGAATTTTGTAGGCCACATACAGTTAGGTCTTGCTTTTTTATGTAATCTGAAAATTTATGCTTCTTGAACATATGGGATATAGTGTTAGGATTAACTTTAATATCCTTATCTTCTAATTCTACTATGTATGTCATTTCTGGGTCAGTTTTGATTAATTCTTCTCATTACAGGTCATTTTTTAATAGACCATACTTTATTGCTTATTTTCATACCTGGTCATTTTTGTTTGGATGTGAAATACCATGAATTTCACTTTATTGAGTGTTGCATATTGTTGTATTTTAAAAAATACTAGCAAGCTTTGCTCCTGAACCCAGTTAAATGACTTGGAAAGGGGTGATCCTTTTGAGGATCACAAAGCCTAAAGGCTTTGTTAGGTAAGACCAGGCAGCCCTCATTCCCAAGCTAATGTTCCCTGATACTGAGGCCATAAAGCTCTCAGGACCCTCTCCAGGGCCTCGTGTACGACGAGGCTTTTTCTGTGTACCAGTGGGGATGCCATCTGCTTCTGGCCTGTGTGAGCTCTGGAAATCGTTCTGTTGCCCATTTGGGTGGTTCTTTTCCATCTTCAGGGTTCCCATCGCTTCTCACTGACCCGTACTCACTGGAGTCTCGGCAACCTTCTGCAGGTCTCCCAGTTCTCCGGCCTCTCCTAGCGAGAGGCAGGGCTCTGCCTATGTCCTCACTCATCATGCCGATGGAATTCTCTAGGCAGGAACAGGAGTAGTCGTGAGGAGCCCCTTGTCGATTTCCCTTCACAGGGACCACTGTCCCCTACTGCCTGTTGTCTGATGTATGGGCAATCATTGTTTTGTATCTTTTTTTCTAGTTTTTAAATTAAAATGGGAGGATGAATCTGGTCCTTGCTACTCCATCTTTTCCGGGCATGGAAGTTCAAATAGTGGACTTTCACCCATGTGGTTCCATTGGGACTCCTGTAGCTATGAAAAGCGCTGTATTTCAACTCTCTCAGAAGCTTCAGGATGGCCTGGAAGGATTCTTTCCCAGCAGGGCCTCCCACCCTCTCAGTGACCTTTCTCAAAGCTGCTTTGCCTCACTGGGGTCTCAACTACAAACGGAGAGTAAACATTTCCCACAAACTTCATCAGATGCATGGATGTTCAAATGGAGCCACACTTACCTAGGGACCGTGTAAATGTCACCATTATATGTGAAATCCTAAAGGTTATAGATTACACTCCACAAATAAGCAAAATTAAGATGCAAAGTTTTTATGCTTGTTGATGAATTATATGTTTCCGTAAGTCAGTCAGCCCAAATTGTCTGCCAAATTTTCCTAAGCAATTTCCTCTAAAAAAAATGTAAATGTGGCTTGAAACATTCAGTGAGAGTATGATATTGGCAACAGTCTTTGTGGTATAGGTTTTCACCAGAAAACACAGAAACGGATGGCAATTGTGACCTCCAGGAGAAAGCTGGAAATGCGGGGTCAACTATTGGAAATGGCCTTACTTTCCACAGTCATTCTTTTTCAAATTTTAAAATTCTCCCATGAGCTTATAGTACTTATCGCAAATATGCATTCATTGCCTTAAAATAACTGGAGAGTAATATTTCAAAAATCTAAAGCATCTTGAAGGCTCTGCAGAGAGCTTCCCTCTCTTGTTGCCAGAATAACCAACCGCCTGTGAGATTTATGGAATGTCTAAAAAATCTTCACGACCCGAAGTACCACTCCTGACATCTAGAGTGTGCCTGAACTTTGGGTTCTATTACCGTCTAAGTGTCCCATGGGACACGTGTAATTCTATGCTATAATCATTAATTTCCTGTTGGCATTAGCTTCAACAAAAGATTCATTCACCCAATAGATGCCCACTGAGCACCTGCTAGATGCTTCTAGATAAATAAGGGGTTGTTCTTTTCTAAACACCCACAGAGCAATGGGAGAGGCAGACCACCCAGAAACAACTTAGGATTCACATGTTGGACCGATATAAATGTGTTAAAGTTTTTCTTAGGCATCCTGGCTGTGTTAAATGGAGTTTTGGGAGAACTTCGGGGGGGTGGATCCCCTAGATACACTTTGGAAGTAGGGAAGGTCAGGAAGGAGAAGGGGGAGAGCACCCTGTGGGCCTCAGTTAGGGTTACATCCGAGAAAAGGAGCCTCACACACTGGGTGCTGCTCTGCATGGGCCCTCTCCCACCCCACTCTGTGGGGCCAGTGTCAGCCCTGGACCCGCCCCATGAACCCAAAATCTGCCCCTCTCCCCAGCGGTGAGACCAATCCCACACAATATTTATTGGTAAAAAGGCCTGGACAGGGCAAGGATAGGGGTTCGTCCTATTGACGAGTGAACGGTCTTGGAAAATATGTGCCCAGATGCAAGGACAGCATCCAGGCGACCAGAGCATCACGCACAGAGGGAACCGTGCAAGCTCATCCTCAGAGAGGAAGGAGAAAACAGAGAAAGTATGATGATGCCGTCTCCACCCAGTGCCCATGAGCCACACACACTTGGTTCGGGGCTCCCTGAAGGCCTCTGAAGTTGGGAAAAAAAGCAGTTTGGGATCACGCCTTCATGACTGACCAAATCTTGATCATTGTACTTCTTTTCTCCCACAGGAAAGAAGAATTTACAAAATGAGCAATATAAAAAACTATCCATTCTGGACAAAATCCTTCAAAACTTTGGAAAAACTTCAGGTAAACTGAGATACTAGATAAGTGGCTCCTTGTGCTGGGACGTCCCCCGCTGTGAAGAGAAGTAAACCGTCTGCTCCAGGGAGCCGCTCTCTGGAGGGGCAGGTGACTCAGTCCCTGGGCAGACCGGCAGGGAGCACCGGATGGATTTCCTGTGTTGTCACTGTGGGGCTTCTGGCCCCCCGAGTCCAGCTCCGAGGAGTCATGGGCCACGTCCTCGGCGTGGGGGGCTGCCGACCTATACCCCACAGCCAGGCCTGGGAAGGTCCCCAAATCTCACTGCAGGCAGCCTCCCATCTGGGGCCGAGCCCCACATCGCCGGGCACCCCTGACCCCCTTCCCTTTCAGACAACTTCCTCGTTGCTGGAGTTGGTCCACGAATTTCCGCCGGTGGCTTCTGCCCAGGCCCCATGCTTCTCCCTGGAACTTTCCAGAACACCTCTGAGCCTCTTCTCCAGGCCAGTCCTCCCCTGTCCTCCCAGCCTCTCCCAGGTAGACTCTCTAGTCACACTGAGGGTTCGAATCAACACCTCCAGCCTTCTACCTACCACACACCTGTGACGTACCCTAACACTGGCTGGTTTGGG
>CM052810.1:895126-923005 GCA_028533885.1 Nasua narica
GCAAGGGCCTCGGGGCAGCGGGGGATTGACTCCGGCCGGGTCGGCGCTGCAAAGGCTGCTGCTCGGTTCGTCCGCGTGCGGAGGACGCCGGTCAGTGGAGGAGAACGGCCTTCCGTGCGGAGGCAGAGGCCCCGTGGACGCGACCGCCCCACTCCCGGGAGCAGCCGGAGCGTGTGCGCGGAGCGTGTGGGACGGCCCCCGCGAGTCCCCGAGACCGGGCTGCCGATCTTCCGGCTATTCCTGGACTTCGGGTAAGTGAGACATTTTCTGTGACCAGAACGGCCGCGCGCGCTCCTGTCCTACGGGGTTCTGGATTAACAAGGCTTCAACGATGGAAAACTGCTCAACGCGCTCCATTCTCCCCCAGAAATAGATGATGCGTTGGGCAAGGAATCCCAAGGACCCGAGGGACAAGCCGCGGTGGCCGGATCGAGCCCCCAGAAGCCAGCGTTCCTACCGCCGGAACCGTCCACTCCCGACCGTACCTGAAGTCATGTTGATGGGTTGGAGCCTGGCTTCACGCCAGCAGGATAGCAGCAGGACAAACAGGGTCACTCCTCTGCTCCCCGCCATGTTCCCTCCAGCCGAAGGAGGAAGACCGTCCCCTAAGGCCCTCAGCGCGGTCTCCGGGAGACCGTGGAATGTCCGGGGACCTGTGACGTCACCGCAGGAAGTGACCCGGGTCCTGCCCTCTGTGTGGGGAGGGTCGTGTCCGGGGACCTGTGACGTCACCGCAGGAAGTGACCCGGGTCCTGCCCTCTGTGTGGGGAGGGTCGTGTCCGGGGACCTGCGGCTGAGAGGCCGGGAGTCTGGCTGGGGCCGTAGGGTATCAGAGACCCCCTCCGTGCCCTCCCCGGTGGCCCGGAGCCTTCCCCTGACCTGCGGACCCCGAACCCTGAAGGGTGGGACAGTCACCAAGACTCGCAAGGGCAAGTGGTCAAACCCACTGAAATCTGCGTACGTGGGAAGAGGTGCCTTGGAAGGTTGGTTGCATGGCGTGTGCCGGAGCCCCCAGTCCCAGGGGTCTGGGAAGAGCAGGGGTGACGCACCAGCTCTCTCGCACACCCCTGCTGCCCTCCCTGCCGCTCAGACTCAGCCCTGCTCTCTCCCTGTGGGTGATCACAGACGGGAGCCCGTTCCCTCCATCAGCACCAGTGGGTGAACCCGCAGGAAGCAGTCCGGTTGGCTGGCCTCGAGCCGGTCCCACGCAGGACCCCAGTTCAGAGTGGGGTCGTTGGTTCGCCCGGCCAGTGCGCTGGTGCGGACAGGGGTGAGGTCCCGGGGGTGGTCCTGCACACGAGACACAGCGGTGCCTCCTTGAACCCGGCAACGGCCCGCCAGGCGTGTCCTGTGTTGTCACTGCTGGCACGGCTCCTGCCGTAGCTCTCACTGTCTCCGTCCTGATGGCTGCCGAGGAAGCCTCGCCTCGAGGAGGGATCACGGCGGACACAGCGAACATCTGCCGTCTGCGCTTGGAGCTCGGTGTATGTTTGCAGGTGGCACGGTCGGCTTGTGTCCCACGTGAGTTCATCGGTGGTTCCTGGTCCGATGCCATAGACCGTGGTCTGGGCTCGTGCCATTCAGGTGTGGTCCTTGGGCTGGCAGCCTTCACACGGGGCCGAGAACGCAGATGGAGAGCAGCAGCACGAGTGACAGTAAACTCTGACCTGCTGTCGGGGGCCATCCAGGCAGTTCCACAACCCCTCCAACCGCCGGCCCCGAACGGCCCGGACCTGCCCTGTGACTTCGTCCCCATGACCGCCCAGAGAAGAGTGGCGCTCTGCCATGTCCCGGGAGGGGTGTGGGAGGAGAAGCTGGGGTCCCCCCTTGGGCCGGTGTGCCCTGAACACTCACTTATAACAATGTACATTTATTGGGGCGCCTGGGGGCTCAGGCAAGCAGCTGCCTTCTGCTTGGCTTGTGATCTCAGGGTCCTGGGGTCGAGTCCTGAGTCAGGATCCCCGCTCCGGGAGAGCCTGCTTCTCCCCCTCCCTCTCCCTCTTGTGCTCTCTTTCTCTCTGACAAGTAAATAAATAAGATCTTAAAAAAACCCCATAGATTTACAATCTTACGTGTTCTGGCAGCAAGAAGTCTACCCTGGGTCTCACTGGGCCAAAATCGGGGTGCGGACGGCAAGGAGTGCATTCTGGGAGTGCTCTGGAACTTTCCTTACTCTTCCAGCTCCCAGAAGGCACCACGTCTTCAAAGCCCATCCAGCCTCTGGTCCTCCGTCTGCCCCTTATACGGACGGTTGGGGCTACCTTGGGCTCTGTGATCGTTAATTTGATGTATCCGCCTGGCTGGGCCACACTGTCTAGCTATTTGGTCAAACATTGTCCCGGATATTTCTGTGACGGTGTTTTTGATGGGATTTATGTTCCGGATGGTGGACCTGGAGTGAAGCAGATTGTTCTCCGTAATGTGGGTGGGCCTCATTCAATCAGTTGAAGGCCTGATTAGTGCAAAGGCCCTGATCTCTCCTCAGCAGGAGGGACCTCTTCCAACGGAGGATTTCAGATGCAAAGAGCAACACCACCCCCGCCTGGGTCCCCCGCCTGCCCCACCTGCAGATCCGAGACACTCCAGTCTCCACAGCCCTGGGAGCCAAGTCCTTCGAATGAATCTCTCTCTCTATCCACCACCTATCGGCTCTATTTCTCTGGAGAAACCAAAGACAGGGCTACATGGATAATCCGGGGTAACCTCTCCATCTCGATTCAGATGGTTAGCCAGCTTAATTCCATCTACAACCGCAGTTACCCCCTGCCCCCGAACACAACGTGCTCGCAGGTTCTGAAGGCTCTGGGCCTGGGCGTACAGATCCATCTCTGCGGGACCATCATCCCGCCCACGACAACGTCCTTTGCACATTTCTGATTGGATTCCTTGTTTCTTTTACTGTTGAGTTTTGAGAGCTCTTTATATATTTATTCTAAGTAGGAGTCTTTGTCAGATATTCGATGCGCAAAGCATCCCTCCTGGTCCGCGGCCCGCCTTTCATCTGCTCTACAAGTTCTTTTGTAGAGCAACGTTTCTCTTTCATTTTGCGGCATCCAGTGTGTAGAGGCTGCTTCTAGGCGATGGGCCTGAGCAGTGGAAATCTGAGTGGGGCAGAAGAGCCCAGCACGCCCGCTGGGTTGGTGCCAACGGGCCCGTGAAGTCACCCACCTGGAAAAAGCCATCAGCCCTAGCTGACCAATGGGCTAAAGCTCCTAATTTCCTAAGATTAGCAAAAAAGGAGAAATTCCGTATGTCCCCATACTTCCTCTGTCCACCCTATAACCCTGTAACTGGAGAGTCTGTCCACTGCCTGTGGCAGATGGCCCCTCCCTCGCTGCCCCGCCTGCCGCTCCCTTCCAGCGAACGCTAGAAGCTTCAGTTGTGCTGTCCTGCCCTGAGTGAGTCCCTCTGGCCCCAGCTGATGGGACGCCCCTCCCCCAGCACACTGTTCTCTCTCATCGACTGCGTTCTCTGAGCCATATCCCCTCACCAAGTCTGAGGTCCCGAAGACTTCACTTATCTTCTAAGAATTTTATGATTTATAGCCAGTAATTATTGTCCATAATCCATATGGATTTTAGGATAATATTGTTTATATCCGAAGAAAAATTTTGCTGGGATTTTGATGGGAATTGTGTTAAACCTCTATGTCAGTTTGGGAGGAATCCTCAAGCGGTTTCTTCCGCGTGAATCGATGTGATTGTGTGACTCCTTCCTCACTAGCTTGCTAATACGGTCAATACAACAAGGAACCTTTATCAGCTTACCTGTTTTTTGCTCCACGGATGCACTTCTGTCTGCTCCACTCTGCTACTGAGCCCACCTTGGGAGTTTTTTTAAATCTTCAGATACAGTATTTTATTTTAAAATTTAGTTTTATTTTTTCAGTGTTCCACGATTCATTGTTCATGCACCACACCCAGTGCTCCATGCAGTACGTGCCCTCCTCAACACCCACCACCAGGCTCGCCCAACCCCCGACCCTCTCCCCTCCAAAACCCTCAGTTTGTTGCTCAGAGTCCACAGTCTCTCCTGGTTCATCGCCCCCTCCGATTTCCCCCCATTCGCCCTTCCCTTCCTTCTCACGATGCCCTCCATGATTTTCTTTATACTCCACACGTAAGTGAGACCATAAGATAATTGACTCTCTCCGCTTGACTTATTTCACTTCACATAATCTCTTCCAGTCCCGTCCATGTTGAAACAAAAGTTCAAAAGTTGGGTATTCATCCTTTCTTTTTTTTTTTTTTTTAAGATTTTATTTATTTATTTGAGAGACAGAGAAAGTGAGAGAGAACATGAGAGGAGAGAAGGCCAGAGGAAGAAGCAGACTTCCCGTGGAGCTGGGAGCCCGATGTGGGACTCGATCCCGGAACTCAAGGATCATGACCTGAGCCAAAGGCAGCCGCTCAACCAACTGAGCCACCCAGGCGCCCTGGTATTCATCCTTTCTGATGGAGGCATAATATTCCATCATATAGATATACCACATCTTCCTTATCCACTCATCTGTTGAAGGGCATCTTGGGTCTTTCCACAGTTTGGCGATTGTGGCCATTGCGGCTATGAACATTGGGGTACATGAGGCCCTTCTTTGTACTGCATCTGCTTCTTTGGGGTAAATACCCAGTAGTGCAATTACAGGGTCATAGGGTAGCTCTATTGTTAATTTCTTGGGGAATCTCCACACTGTTTTCCAAAGTGGCTGCACCAACTTACATTCCCACCAACAGTGGAGGAGGGTTCCCCTTCCTCCAAATCCTTTCCAACATTCGTTATTTACTATCTTGTTGGTTTTGGCCATTCTAACTGGTGTAAGGTGGTATCTTAGTGTGGTTTTGATTTGAATCTTCCTGATGGCTAAAGATGATGAACGTTTTTTCATGTGTCTGTTGGCCATTTGCTTGTCTTCTTTGGAGAAGTGTCTGTTCTCGTCTTCTGCCCATTTTTTTTTTAAAGATTTTTTATTTTATTTATTAGAGAGAGAGACTGAGAATGAGAGGAGAGAAGGTCAGAGGGAGAAGCAGACTTCCCGTAGAGCCGGGAGTCCGATATGGGACTCGATCCCGGGACTCCGGGATCATGACCTGAGCCGAAGGCAGTCGCTTAACCAACTGAGCCACCCAGGCGCCCCGTCTTCTGCCCATTTTTTGACGTGATTAATCTGTTTTTTGAGTGTTGAGTTTGAGGGGTTCTTTATAGTTCTTGGATCCAGCCCTTTGTCTGTAGTGTCATTTGTGAATATCTTCTCCTGTTCCATAGACACAGTATTTTTTAGTTCTAAAATAGCCATTTGGTTCTTTCTATTTTCTATTTATTTGCTGAACCCTTCGTGTCTTTGTGGAGACTCTCTAATTTTCATTTGTGTTGATTCCTGTGGAAGCATGCATGATCTCACCACTTTAAAACCCTTCTCAGGCAGTCCTAACATCTGTGTGGCTTTGGTGTTCGCCTCTGATCACGTCTTCTCCTTTTGCACTTGAGACTTTCCCTGATCCCGTGTGTCCAGCGGTCTCTGATGGACACGTGGCTGGTGCACGCCTCAGGGTGTAAGACTCCGGGTCTCCTTTGAACCTTGCCCTCTGCCGACTGGCCTCTGACACTGTTCAGGGTCACCGTCACGTGCACAGGTGGGGGGCAGGGAGGGAGAGCGGGGTCCGGCTTCCCTGCTCAGCCTCCCGCACCATTGCCAGGGCCGGGCAGTGGTACGCAGCCCAGTGAGGGGGCGAGACAAGGCTCCCCACGCAACTCTGGCTGGCGGCTGGGGACAGGGCGACATCTTGTTCTCAGCGTTTGGCCGGACTGGAGCCATTCCAGTGTTAACGTCTGTGGTATGAGGCCCCCACGTCCCTATCATTTGGCCGGAAGGAGTGGGCTTTCTCATCTGGGTCTGTGGTATTTCCGTGTGCCAGCCTGTCTAGCCGGACCCGCTGGGATTCACAAGACAACCCGAGAAGCCGGGGGCCTCATTATCCTGCTGTTTCTGGGGTCCTGAGGCCCCTTGTCCTCTGCCTTCTCTCCATCTTCTGGAGAATTCTCGCATTTGTTTGACACACGACATCAACGGGGTTCACTGTGCCTTGTGAGAAGAATAGGGAGGAGGATGTCTGCTTCACTACTCCCCCGTGGAAGTCCCCGCTCTCCTCGCAAACGCCGGGGGCCACGGCCAGCGTGGCTAAGCCGTGGAGGGGTGTGTGCGCGGGGTGAAGAGGCCGACTCTGCTAGCTCGGCCCCTCCCTGCCAGGCAGCCCCAGACAGGCCGCGTACATGGAGCCTCGCCTTCCACAGAATCCCGTGAGGACAGGGGTTCCACGGGTCTGAGCCCTTCATTTCCTCCTAGTGCCTCCTAGCCCTGCCCCCTGGGCGGAGTCCGGCCCCCGGGGCCCTCTCTGCCCCACCTGGCTGTGCTCTTCCCTGTCCCTCCTTCAGCGGCTCGCTGTCCCCTCACCGACGTCCCGTCTCCGGTGCTCTGCTCCCTGCTGCTGTGCGGCTTCCGCTCCCGCGGTCCCAGGGAGGACTCCCGCTGACCGGATCCGGGCCGTGGGCCGGGGGGGGCTGGCAGGATTTGGGATTCTGGTAAGGAAGAGGCACCTTCGGTCCCAGAGGAAAACCGCTGGGGTCTGTGGGGACCCGAAAGCCCCGGGGCTGGGGAGGGAGCTATTGCTGGCACCGTTTTTTTGATCTCTGCTCCCAGAGAGGTTGAGAGGGGGGAACGGGATGTTTGCGTCCACTGGGAGGCCCCGGGAGCAGCGGCAGGAGGTGACCGAGAGTCCGTCCGCACGTCGCCTGGCGCCCCAACCGAAGGGAGTTTTTGGAGCCCTTTACAGTTGTTTTCACTTATGAAAATACCCCGTAGACCCATAATTTGGCAATATCCATATAATCAATTGTTTCAAAAACAGAAGTGATGCTCGCTATTATAATGTAAACTGTTTTCTAAATGAAAGAATTAAAGGAACGTAATTGGAGAAGTATACAAACAGTGGTTAATACGCCGCTGCTCGCAGAGACATATTACAACGTGTAATCTTCCTTTATGGGTGTATGCCGTCAGTGCTTAATCAGGCGTGCGAGTGTATTCAGGTGTTAAAGCGCTCGGTTAGCAGGGACCCGGCTCGGTTATTTGTGGAACGGTTTGTGCCACATTGTTGCCGGCTCTCTGAGCTTCCCCTCCCCCTCCTCTTTCTCCGGTCTCTGCAATCTGCGCAATTGTCTTCTTACTTTTGTCTTCAGAACGCTTTAAATAGAGCCCTGGGAACGATTAGCTGCGTCAGGAACCCGGGTTCCAGGGCCCCGCAGATCCGCGAGGGGGCGGGGTGGGCGCTCCCACGGCGGCACCTTCGTCCGACGCGGAGACCACCGTGCCCGTGGCCCTTCCCCCCGGGGCGGACCAGCCCGAGGCCTTGTCCATGCAGGCTTGGCCCTGGGGGCGCTCACGGGACCTCGAGGGGCCACGAGGGCTCTGCGTCCCAGGTGCCTCTACGGGCAATCCCGAGGGTGGGCCACAAACGGGAGAGGCCACAGGTTTGCTCGGGGAATTCCTTAGAACACAGCTCCGTTCACTCCTTCCTTCTTTCGTTGCTTCATCTTCCTTGTCTCCCGCAGACCGTGTTTTCGGGCGGGATTCCGCGTCTCCCGGCTTCGGCCGCCCGGTTGAAATGCCCGCCGGGAGCGGGGTCTGACCCAGAAAACCCAAGCCGATGTTCCCTGAGACCAGCTCCCTGGTTTCAGGCTCTGTTCTGTGGGGCTCGGTCAGTCTCTGGAACGCAAACGAGGAAGCCAATACTGCTTTCCGACCTCGTTTTGTCACAATCGATTATGCGGGACAGAGTGCACTGCTGTTTGAGGGCAGGCTCGCCTTCTCACCGGAATTGTGCTGGAGAAGCTCACCCAGACCTCCACTCGAAGCCGAGCGGCCGGGCAGGTTTTGAGTTTCTTATCTTAAAAGAACATCACGCGGAGGGACGACCGAGGAGACGGAGTAGAGAAAACGTGACGTCGGGTACCCGCCACGCGCCGCCTGAGCTCCGGCTTTCTCGGCCGCGGCCAGGAGCGGGCGCCCGCGTGGGGCGAAGGGTGACCGGGACTTGAAGCTGGAAATCCTGATTGTCCGGATTACGTGACCGTCGTTAAGATTCTAAAATCATGACTTCGAATAAAGCCACTCTGCCCACACCCTTGGCTCTAAGCCGTGAGTGCCGGCTCGGATGCCAAGAACCCTTTTCCGATACCTGATCGTACGGGCTGCTCCCTCTGCGGCCGATAGACCCGGGTAACAGCTGCTTCCCGGCCAGCTTTGAAGTCATGGCGATGGATCAGGGCTTCGAGACCCCCGCAGGAGCAGAGCTGAACGGGGCGTGCTCTGGGCACCGCACCGCCCGGGGACCCGCTCCTTGAAAGGGGAGCATGTGAGCTCCTGACAAGGAAGAGAAAATTGGCGCTACACCCCGTAGTTAATGTGACAACACGCAGCTAATGAGCACTTAATGACCCCCAGTCTGCTCATTTTTGTCACCCATTTGAGAATGTCACTTGTTTTATACTTAGCCCTCTGGTGTAGGATTAGCTTCGCGCTAAAGTGAATTAGTCAAGGTTCTTTAAAAATCAGAACAAAAGTGCGAGAAACTGTGTACAGATATGAAGAGACTGAACCCGTATACACTTGTTCAGATAATATGTAATTAACTTAAAGGAACTTTTGGCTGAATGTGGGAACTGGCAGTAACATTTTACTTACATTTGGTAAGACCTTCGCCTTCATGTGGAACGTATCTTTTACCCTGAAATCGTTCCTGGAGGACGATCGAAGGTCCTGCTCTTTGTCTGGGCACAGAAAGAACAGTTCCCAGGGCTTCTGGCTGGAGGCACGGGGATCCCAGCCCGGATTTACCTGTGACGTTGTCATGTCTACACGCTCACACAGTTTCCCTTTTGTCCGTTTTAACTCCATTCTCCACTCCGTCTGTCCCCACTCTCCTCTTTTCTGTCCTCCGCTCAGGTAAGTGCATCCGAGGATTGTGAGAATCCGGAAAAGAGGCAGGATCTTTCAGTTTAAAAAAGGACAAAGATCTCTTCCTGTCATTCTAATTTTGTACAGAGATCAGCTTAGCAAACAAGTGCACGCTCACGGCTGTTACGTTTTGCAGCAAATGAGTGGAACATCTTTTTTTCTCGTGGGCCGGTTTTGTAGAGATGGCCCTGGAGCCTTGAGGCAGAGGGCTGGGTGTGCTTCCTTCCCCGCGGGAATGCGTCTCCCTCCAGCAGCCACTCGCCCAAGCCTGTGCCTCTGTGTAAGCGAGAGCGCACGCTTCTGCAGACAAGGCAGAGTAAATAACAGCCAACGTGCTCTGGAACCAGAAGAGCAGGTGGGAGTAAATGGTTCTCTTTTGACTTTTAATTGTTCGGAGGAGAATCGCGGTTCCGCGACGCTGCGTGGGCGGCCGCCGACCACGGCAGATCCAGCCGGGGCCCTGCAGTTCACAGAACCAACCATAGATGTCGACACAGTCCGCAGCTCCTTAAACCCAGACAGGCCCAGGTTGTTTTCTCATTGGCTCAGGTGGCTGAATTTTTACCATTAGAGAGTTCTTCCTTTGCTTAAAGTATTTTGTTATTGGGGGTACCATTTAAATATTAAGTACTTTTGGAAGGGATAGCATGTTAATAACTCACCGGCCACAGATACCCAAGAGCTAATTAATTTAGGCAATGGCTTCACCGAATGCGGTAAAGCATAGTCAGTCCACAGGCACGGGAGCAGAGAGGACTAGTGCCCACCCGCCGCGCTCTGCCGAGGACACTCAGGGCTGCGGGAGAGGAGGTCTGGAGGCAGGAAGGACCGGCTCCCTAAAGGTCCCCTCCACTCAATTCTAAACGTGCGTGGGGGGCTTTCTTGTGTCTCCCTCTGTTGAGCTGAGAAAGGAGTGGCCTGAAAATTCACACGAATGTGGAATTCTGTGGTTGCCTGAGCTGGGAAGCCAGAGGAAGCAGAGAGGCGGTGGCAGGGACCCGTCTTTGTCCGTGTGAGTTCGAACACTCAGAATTCCGAGTTCTCGACTTCTGTTAGCGAGCCGCTCTCGGAGGTGCACCGACCAGCCTTGTAATTCCATTTTGATGGATCCCGGCGGTCGTGTAGCTCATGAAGATTCTTCGTTACATTAGTGTACCTGAGACCGGGGGAGGGCGGCTCTGGGGGCTCCCGGTGGCCCGGGGTTCAATGCAAAGTTGTTTTGCCCAAAGACATCTGTAAAAATAATTGGCCCTTCCATTTTGATTTCCTTTCTATTGATTTATGTTAGGAACATTTAATTCCAAACCTCGGAGATGGCCGGCATGGTCATTCGATTGTGGCTTTGTAGTGAAGAAACCATTAAGAAAGTGGAGGGGAGGATCATACGATTTCCACCGGGCCGAGGAACCGGGGCTAATTCTCCTCCGAGATCAAACTCGTGCCAGCCCTGAGCGGGTCACAGGCCAGCGCTGCGGCTGAAGGGCAGAGCCTCGGACCGCGGGGTGCCCGCAGGAGAACACACCCCGAGCCTCTGCTCACGTAGCAACCGTGCGACCGGGGACCTGTCATCGTGTGCTCAGTGGGGGGACCAGTTTGGGCGACTGTGTCCCGAGACGCTGTCCTCGTCTGTCACAAGGCAAACAACCACCGACCATTCCACTTGCTTCTTTCTTCCAACTTTCACTTGAAACGGCGGAGTCCAATTTTCCAAACGAATTTTGAACGCCATTTCCCGAGCTTAGGAATCCCGGTGGCCTGGCAGTTGCCTGATGGAGGCTCTGCTTCCCACAGAGGCAGGACTGCGTCACCGGGAGGGAGGCACCCCCCGCCCCCGCCATGCGTACGGCTTCTCTCTCGCAGGTGGCTGGTTACAGCACGCAGCGGCTGGCCCCCGAAGGAAAGCAAACCTTGACTTAGCACAACGAACAGAATATCTAAATTAATAAAAACCCGAGCTATTTTAGGAGCCGGACCGCCAAGTTCAGATTGTCCGTGAGCTCAGGCAAGAGTTTGGGCTCCCCGTGCCTCAGTTTCCCGTCTGTACAGTGGCGGCCCTGGTGCCTACAGCTCCGGTCCGTGGGCAGGAGAGGAGTGTTAAATGTTGCCCAGGTCTTGTTGCAGAGAAACATTGGCAGAGAAATCACAGAAATCTTAGAGTTGGCAGAGAAATCAGAGTCTTTCCCTCAACTTTCTGACACTTTGTAACCACTCCATCCCACGCAAATCTAACTGAAAACCTCTTTCTCTACCCTCCTTCCCCTGATCTTTCCCTCTCGTTTTTATTTCACCTCGCTGCCCACTGATTTATCTTCTGAAAGCGTTTTAAGATTTTTCTCCTCTTCTAACAACCGGGTCTGGGCGCCGCCCCATTGTGCCATTAAACCCTGACGGCGGGCACAGTCCCGCGGCCCCTCGTGAGCGTCTGAGCGAGAGGAAGCCAATGGAAGTTTCCGAGGTGAAGCATCCTCAAGGGGGAAGGCTAATAAGACTTTCTGAAGTAACTTTGTCATCCTGCGGCTGAAAACAATGGATGTTTTGGAGGTGAAGCCACGAGATCCATGCCTCCTTTCAAAGGGCCGGCCGTCCTCCCTGAGCCGTCATCTCGAAAGCCTGATGGGCGCCGCGGTTCCAAGGACGAGAGCCTCCGCCGCTGGCTGTGCTTTGAGGCCTCCAAGAGCTACTTGTTCTAAAAACGCTGCAGCTTGTATTAAGAGTCGAAGTTCTAGCTATTTACCGTCTTTGTGTGGTCAGGTCAGAACACAAAACTTGGAGGGCTTTACGGAGCTCGCAGCCCCTCCGCGTGGGAGCCGACGAACTGCAGACGGCGGCTTGCTCCAGCCCGCGGGTATTTATTTAGTCGTCATGGGAAGCCTGTGTGCCCTGCACCGAGGGACGGCGCGCTCTCCCGCTGCACACGGGGTCTAGGAGCCGGTGACCGCCGCGTGTCCCGGGGCCGCCGGGTGCCCTTCCCCCCATGCTGCTTTACAACAAACTTTACGGGGGACGGTCGGCGCCCCTACGACGACGGACCCACACACCCGAAAAACAGTGTCAGGTGTAATTTAATTGAGGAAATTAATCCAAATAAACTGTAATAGAAGGAAATTGATGGATACTCGCATATACGTGATTCCACGCGTGAGTCCCTGGGCGCAAGGGCGCGGCCGGACACGGGCCCTGCTTTAAGTGACTCTGGGTTTACGGGAAGGACAGCGTGTTCCGCTGGGTATTCTAAACGCCCGAGGGCCGCCGCCTGAAGTGCGGGTTAGTGAGTGTATTTGCGTCCACGTGACACGTGCGAAGGGAGTGTCCCCCCGGGTGTGCCACGCACGCGGGCTGCGGGGCTGTCAGGGCCGGGGCGTGACCTTCCGGACTGGTGAGCAGCCCTTGATGAAGGCCCGCACGGTGTCCCATCTCCCCCGGGTGGACAAAGTAGCCGCCTTGGCTGGCGCGTGGGGCTCCCCGAGCCGTGTTCCCCCGAGGCCCCCGCGGCGCCGTGCTCCTCCGACCCCGCAGCTGCTCCCCCGCCCCCGACACCCCTGCTCCCCGTCCCCAGCGTGGTTTGCGAGGGCCGTGGGTTTTGAGCTATTATGACTGATGTTTGAACAATCGTGATCGTTCAGTACCGAGTAACTCCATGCATCTCCTGGACAGGAAGGGACAGGCCTAGAGAGGCTGCGAGCCGCAGACAGTGCCCAGCCCCCTGCAGCGCAAGCCCGGGCGCAGAGGGGCCACGGCGGTGCCTTCCGACCACTTCAGCATCAGCTCCTCCCTGAGGAGCCCCCAGCCGAGCCCGTCAGCCCGGACTGTGGCGGGAATGGTACACTGTCACCTGCGCGCAAGGGCCGGGGCAAAGGCGTGGCTTGGACATCGTGGCCAACGCGAGGAGCCAGTGCTGGTAGGGGCTCATCCGCCCGGCGCACGTGAGCGCGTCTGCTCGCACCAGAAGGGCTGGGAGAACCATCCACAGCCCCGGCCAACCGGGGAAACTTGGGGACAGATTCGGATTGCAAACCAGGTGCAAGCGTGCCGCCCCTGCTCGACGGGAGGTGGCCCCAGCCAGTAACAGTTTCTGCTTGCATTCTAGAACGTTAGTGCCGGAAGAGGTTTTCTGGAGCTCCGCGTGGCAAAGGAAAAGACTGAGGCTGTCTCGGCCCTCACGGCCTGCTGCCCGCGGCCCACGGAAGGGGAGCTGAAGTGCGGGTCCGTCCTCTGGATGGCGAGGGTCCTGGGCTGGGCAAGGTGCCTGCTGCTCCTGCTGGTCGAGGGGACCCGTCCTGTGGGCCGGAGCCGCGGTGCGCAGGTGTGGGGAACTCGCCCCGGCCGGCCCCCGGGGAGAGCCCGGGCCCCACGCTCCGGAGCTCCGCACAGCCAGCGACACCCGCTGGTGCCCGCGCTGGCCCGTGGACTCCGTGAGTCCTGCAGGATGTGGGGGCCGGAGTGCGTCAGAGCCTGGGGACGGTTGTAGGACTCCTGAGCCCACAGGAGGGGGCATCAGGACCAAGGGAAGCCACAAAGGATTTACTTAAAAAATCCAGACCTTCCTCCAGTTTGTGCTCCCGAGGGGCCTCAGGCCAACGTTGCCTGGTGTCGTCCTGAGTTCAGCAGTGTCAAGACACCGCGCCGCCGGGAAAACCGCCAGGTCCTACTCACCCGACGAGACCGGCTCAGGCATGCGCTCTGTGGGGAAGCGTTCTCATCCCTGTCGGCAGAAGGGACAGTTCCACTCCCTGATCACTCAGGCCCATCGGTGCCGTGCACGTCACAGCGCGTGTACCAAGGAAGCGAGCGCAGGGGTGCGGCCCCTGACCACCATCCGCGCACCCAGGTGTGCTCGCTCGAGCCCCACATCCCTGCCTCGCGGCCGCCCTGCGGGCTCTGTGTCTCGGCGGCGGGGGCCGGGGAACCCACACCGCTGGCAAGCGGCGGGCTCACAGGACGTCACCTTCTCCGACGGCACAGGAACGCGGGCGAATGCTGCGCCCACGCTCCCCTCCTGGAGGGCAGGTGCCGTCCCAGCCTCTCCGCAGTCGACAGGTTCCCGGCGGCCATGGCTCCTGCCCCGTGGTCGTCACACAGGGCGCGTGGCTCTCCTTTGTGTGCACCGTGTGTGGGTTTAATTTGTTTAAGGATCGGGCCCTGACTTCTCAGTACCCACGGCCTCGGTCTTGCACAGCCGACCGTCTTGGGCCCCGCCGAGCACCCGCGGATCCTGCTCTGACGCGGACCGCCCATTTCTAGGCAGCAGGCGGGCAGGGGTGAGGCCCTGGTGCCCGGGCTGCGCTTTGAAGAGCAGCAGCCTCACCGCATCTGCCCCGCTGAAGCCCACCTGGGAACACGGGACTCGCAGGGACACACGGCGAAGGCCGTGGCTGGTGGGGGCGGCCTGGGGGCCCACGCTCGGCGTCTGGGGACAGGTCTGTGGGGCCGGGGTGCTCGGCAAGGTGGCGGAGCGAGGGGCTGCCGTGCCCCCTGCAAACTCACGCTCCTTGGAAGGGAGCCAGAGCTCCGGGTCATCAGGCCTGATCTGTGGAGACAGGCTCCGGAGTGGGATTTTTAGGTGGAATCTGTGATTTGAAGCACTCAGCAGCCAGAGGGAACGAGCCCTTGTGGGCTGGAGGCTGTGATACTTGGGCGTCACCGGTGAGTCGGTCTCTGCTGGAGAACCCGGGAGCCGCAGCACAGGGCAGGGCAGGGCCCGGAGAGCGGGACGGCCCGCAAGCTGCACCCCTGCCACACCTGTTTCTGCCGCTGCCGCTCGCGGGGAGCCGTGGCTCTTCTCCGCGTCCACGCCACGCCACGGATGACCTCAGAACGCGCTCACGAGCCGCTGGTCCGTCAGAGAGTTGGAATAATGTCTATTTCCACAGCTTAAACTTTGAGGGTCCAATTTAAAAAAAGAAGGAGTCCAGCCTCCCCAAAGAAAATTGGGGATTTCAGACTTTATTTCTTGTTTTCAACCTGAACGGCAGATGACAGGTGCAGAGCTGTTTTCCCTGAATTTCACGTTTTGGGTGAATAATTCAGATTCCTTAATGATCAGTGGCGTAAGTTACTGAAACAGACAATATTCCGACATTCTTCTCAAGGTCCTTGAAGATCACGGGACCAAAGGCGTGACTGTAACACATAAGAGACAGCTGCAGCTGTCCTCACTTCTCCCGGTGGTGAAGACGCCGCGGTGCCGGTCGGCGGGGGGTGGGGGAGGGGGGCTCCGCGGACGCTCCCGCTGCCGCCGCGGACAAGCCGGAGGAGCACAGCGCCCGGCGGGAGTGCGTGGGACGAGGCGGCGGCCTCATGACGCAGGGAAGACCATGTCCTCCTTTAACACCACCAGGAAAAGAAAATTGCATTCTGTGGAGAGAAAACACATGAGTATAGGGGTCATTTATTTAAAAAATTCCTAGTTTTGTAACATCAGGAACCGAGTGTACCTGTACACCATAATTACGTCCACCGGCGCTGTTTTGCATCCCTTCCATTGGAGTAAGAACCGAAGAATGCTTTTTACTGTGTCAACACATTTTAAATAATGACATATTACCTTTAATTCCCCATTTGAATTTAGAGTTTTCTTTTGATCAACATTCATTTGTCAGTTATTTCTACACGCAACTTTCACTAAAATATACAGCAGATTCTAAAATAAGCTCCCAGCCCTGGCGTAGCTGTCAGTAATGGCCGGAAAATGCAGAGGGTTTGTCTCGGCACCTTATTTGTATTTATAAATTCCGCTTCATCATTGCACCAAGGCACCGCAGGTAGTGCGTTTGCGTGGCATTCCTGCCTCCCCTTCGGGTGAAAGTCTCTGCGCCTTTAGCCACGGAGCACGCGGCACCCCGATGTGTTCAGTAATCGCCCAGAATCGCACTACACGCCGGGGCTCACGGCTTCCATATATTTAATGTGATCCTTTAGGGGGGAAAAAGACTACAATGAAGATTATGTGTGTGGGGAGAACCTCAAGGAAGAATTAACGACGAAATAACGTCATTACCCACAGGGTCTTGAACGTTTGTTTTTAATGCGCAGGAGAGTTGAGGCAGGCCTTCCTTCCCGCGGCGTGTGCTCGTTCGGGAGACCGAGCACTGACTTTGGGGTGCGGCTGGTTGCACCGTGGAGACCTGGGGCTGATCTCTTACCAGGGTGAGGCTGGCACGTTCGGCGTTAAATCACCACCGTCATTCGATTCATTAGAGTAGTTCGTGGAGTTACGATATGCCTGTAATTTATAGCCTGCTTACCGACAAAGCCTCACGCTAACATACGCCTAATTTGCCAGGGTTATCTCGAGTTCCATCCATCTCCCGCGGTGACAGGGCTCCCCCGAGTCCGGGCTCCGCGGCCGAGGGACCTGGGGTTTCGTATTTAGTGCTATGGACCACAGGGGGTCGCCTGTCCCTCCAGCCTCCGTTGTCAAGGTGACTCCTCGGGAACTTGAGATGAGCAGTGTGGCCCAGCGGCGGTGTGGCGTCCCTCAGTGTCCCCGGAGGGACTGGCCAGCCGGGATCCCCAGTCGCTCTGAGCCTGAGGCTGCTGGTGTCCTCGGAGCCCCTGGGGTGATCGGGAGATCACGGGCCACCCGGGGGGACGCACTCACGGCCTAGATGGATGTCCGGCACCTCCCCCCCCCCCCCCCCCGGGCGTTTCCGCCTGCTGGGGCAGCGTCTCCTTGCAGACTGTCGGCACAGCGGGGGCAGGGTGCCCGTGCGGGGGCTTTGCTGGGGACAGCCAAGCCGAGGTCAGGGCCACGGCGTCCACCTAGAGCGCCGCTCACCCAGCCGCCGTGTACTTGCAAGTGAAGCCCGTGCCCAGACGTCTTGCACAGCTTGCGGGCCGTGTGAGAACGGCACGATGCCGAGGCCACTCCGTGGTCGCTGGGAGCAGAGAACCGGCCACGGCCGGCCACGGAGGTTCCGGCACCTTCGGCATCTCCCAGCTGATAGCGCCTGGGACCCCTGGCAGGGCTGCGGGCCTGCCCACCTGTGTTCGCCAAGTGGCAAATGCTTCAGATATCACCTCGAGCCTGGGAGTAAACAGAGGCAACTCAACAGAGAGCAGCACGTGGCTCTAGCAGGTTCCGGGGTTCCTGGCCGGCAGCGGCTTCACTTGACAGAAGGTGCGATTCCACGGGGATGGTCACCGTTTGTGCAGCAGACTGGCGGCTACCGCCTGGAAGACGGGCCCTGCAGGGAAGGGCCCAGAGAAGCCGCTCAGGCCTGCGACGGCGCTTGACCGGGGTCCGCGGCGCTCAGACCCCGGGGCCGGAGCGTTCCCCCGCCATGGCCCTCACTCGTCTTCAGAGCGGTAAATCCTCCGCTCGGAGCTTGCTTGCTTTCTGGATTCCTTCATTAAAGCCTCCTGGATCATTTCTGAAACAGAAGCCCCGCGCCGGGTCTGGGGGCTGGGAGGGCGCGGCGCTTGCGGTTCACGGCACGCAGGTCCCGTCCTGCGACGAAGCGCCCGCCCCGTCGGACCCGGCGGGGTGCCCGCGCTGCACGCTGAGAGACGGCCAGGAGGGTTTCTCACCGCAACGAAGGAAGGGCCTGGAGCTGGGAGGAGGGGCTCCCAGCCTTGTGATGGTGACGGCGTCGCAGTGACCCCAGGAAGCGAGCGGAGCCTGCAGGCCCCAGGGGACAGCCCGGGAAGCTCCCAATTGGAAATGGAACTGGTTGCCCATTGCGTCCCCGCGGAGAAGCGAGTGTCGAATTTCCCCACAGGAAAGAAAAGCACATTGTTGGTGGCGCGAGAGAAGAGTGGAGGTCTGGAGAGCGAGAGGACTGTGTCCCCGACAGGGGGAGGAAGCTTCTAGCTAATGTTGCACATGGAAGTTGGAGGCATTCTAGATTTTTTCTGTCACCATTCCTGCCGCTCTTCTCGGGGCGGCTGACGCAGGCCGGGGAAGGGGACAGGGCCGGGATCTGAGGTCCAGTTTGGGGGAAGAGGCTCTGGTTTCTTCACATGGCTAATTAGGCAAGGTCACTGAGCGCCGGTCATGTGACGCGTCTGCGGTACTTGGACGAATCGGTTCATTATCTTCGGGAGGTTGTAGAGCGAGGCACCTGCGGCAGCTTGCTCTGGGGGCCGCGGCCAGAAGCTTCTCCATTCGGCCCACAGAGGGCCCCGGCCGGAGTGCTGGACCAGCACCCGAATCCCGTGCCCGAGGGGCGGGGCATCTTCCTTGGCCTCCCGGTGAGACCCTGACGAAGGGTCTCTCGTTTGCACGTTCGTTGGCTTGGGACAGCAGAGGGACACGGTCCTCCAGGAGACCCGCTTCGGGGACCTTGTTGCCGCAAGGGAAGTGAGCGAGGAGGGACTGCGTGTGTGTCTCGTCGGGCCTCACGTTTCGGAAGTCTGAGGAGCTAAAAAAAAAGGAAGGAGAGAGAAGAAAAAAGGAATGTTTCGCAGGCAACCTCTCTGGCAACAGAGGGCCCACTCCTTCTGGAACATAAACTAGAGAAACTTTAGTAAAATGTGTAAAATAAAAATGCACATTTAGCCAGAAAGGAAACTATGGTGTGTCACGTGGGAGAAAGGAATCCTTAGAAAATTTACTTCTCAGGTTAGCTCCCCGCTGAGAAATAGGACGAGCGAGCAGGTTTGCAGAGGTGAGCAGGGAGAGCTTCGCTGGAAACAGGCTCCTGGGGTTGTGGAGGCTGAGCCCCACAAGCTGCAGGCCGCAGGCAGCGAGGGGTCCAACCCCGAGGGCCAGAGAACGGGGGTGCTGGTGTTGGGGGCCAGGAGGAGACGGGCGTCCCGGCCAAGGCAGCGCCCAGACGACCTTCCACAGCCTGTTTGCTCCTTCCTAACTTCCATGGACCACACGGGGCCGCGTGCGTGGGTCTCCCTCACTTCTCCACGACATCTTCCCACTCACCCTGGTCGTGCGGACACTCTTCTCTTCCAGAAACTCCCTCGTAGGCACTAGAGATGCCGTTTCCCAGCCCTCCCGGCACTGCTGAGCCTGGCCAAGGCGACACATAAAATCAGGCATCACAGGTATAGATAACGGTTCCACGTTCATTTGTGTCTTCTTTCCCCAGCACACGTGCATGCACATGCACCAACACAGACATGTACACACGTACGCACACACACATGCATGCACACACACACACGCACACATGTACACAGCACAATGCAGGCTCACAGACATTCACACGCTCTAGCAAGTACACACACAGACATGCACACAATAAAGACACACACGCACACGTGTTCATGCATACACACTTGCACACACGCACACACATTTAACACACATTCACGCACACACGTGAGCATGTACACAATACACACACGCACACACACATACTACACACACATTTCACACGGAAGCACTTACACGTGTGAACATGCATACATGTGTACACACTGGGTGCACATGCACAATACACACATGTGCACACACACTCGTGAGCATGTGTACATCTACACATGTGAGCACACACACTTATGCACACGCACGTGTACATGCATACACATGCGTGCGTGCACACACACACACACACACACACACACAGGCCGGGAGCCGCAGAGGCCCCACGTTGCGGGGAACGGTTCCGTCTGCTGTCACCATTTCCGGATCCCCTTTGGAGAGCAGGGCCCTGTGGAAGTTCCCGTGCAGGTCCTGTTTCCGTACCCGCAGCAAACCCACGGAAGGATCTCGCAGACAGGGATGTGGCCGAGCTGCAGAGGTGTGAGGCAGCTTGTCCAGGGGTCGTGCTGCTGCCGTGGGGGAGAAGGCCCACTGAGGGGCCCCAGGGCTCCACGTGCAGCCGTGGCCGGCACAGCCCCACAGCTGGCTCCGCTCCCTGCGAAGCCGATGGTGGCAGCGAGGGGTGGCCCTCTGCAGGGCAAGCCCATCTGAGGCTTTGGGCATCTCAGGGTGCGTGGCTGGGGACGTGGGTGGGGCCTCACCAGCCTCCTGCTGGGGCCCGCCCTGACCGGCCGCTGGCTAGAGACAGGGTTGCCGAGCTCAAAGTCCCCAGACACCCAGGTGTTTGGGATTTGGGCGGCTGGAAGGGGAGTCGGCGGTCAGGGAGACCCATTGGCCCCCATGTCCCGTTGCCGGCAGATGGCCCCTGGGTCCAGCGTGGTCGCGTGGATGGAAGGGAGCCAGCGGTGGAAAGGAGCCAGCAGCCAGAGAGAGGTCGTGGCGCCTAGCCGGGGGGCGGGGGCAGCAATGGGATTGCAGAGACACGGCATAAAAAGCAGAAGCTATCGTGGAACTAAATCTACACTCAGAAATCGACTGGGTCAGGAGACAGGGAGAGGGAAGGGTAGTTAGGGCTCCGAGGCTCCCGGGCACGGGTCAGAAATCGGACAAGAGAGGGCAGCTCTCCCTGGAGGCCCAGTGGTTGGGGGGGCCCGAAGCTGTCCTCTGGGGGAGCCATATCCCGACGGGGCAGCCAGAGGCTTCGGGATGAGGAATTCTGCCCCTGGAGCTGGCTTTTTCTCCCCCTAGACCCCGGAAGGGTCTGTGTGTGTGCAGCGGGGGGAGGAGGCTGGGTCCGGGGTCCCGCTGGAGGTCTCGAGGGCGGCCGGGAGGGCCAGGGAGCAGCTGCAGGTGCAGGTGGGGCCCCGGCGGCCGGCCTGAGCGAGGCGGAGCCACACCCCCACCCCCGGCGGGGACGCCCAAGCCGATTTCAGGCCACACGCGAAGCTCTTTCCGTGGCAGTGGGGACACACGTGGATGACAATCAGCCTGCCCTTGGGAGGCCAGAGCCACGGGGTGCCAGCCCAGCCTGACGCACGGGGGCTTGGAGGGCGAGCTGCCCCGAGTCAGGGACTCAGCACTCAAAATAACAGTAATAAAGCGTCTCATCAGCAATTGTGTATTGATTACATTTTGACTTGGTAATATTTTGGATGCATTGGATTAAATAATGTATTATTAAAAAAAAAAGCACGTCGGTTCTAATAAAGAGGGAAACGTTTTTAGTGATGGTTATCTCCTGGGGCTCGGGGCTCTGAGCTAGAATTTTATGATTCGGGCCCCCCCTCAGAAGCAGGACACTTTCTTTCAGGAATGACCGCAGAGACCCTGCACTCTTTCCTCCACGAGGGAGCGAGAGCTGGACTATCATATCGAGTTCATCAGCTCCTCTGGCTCAATAAGGTAGGAGAATACTCATTCTTCCACAAATAAATGTAGTATATTTTTCTACTGCAAATGTAATGTAAGATTTTAAAGTGACATGTACTCATTTGGAAAATACCACCCGCATTAAGAGGAAAAAATAAATCACTGTATTTCTACTGCCAGAGCCTAACGCTCAAATACCTGGTTGGAAAGGGAAAGGGCATCTTAATCGCTCTTCAGGTGAACGTGGAGATTCTTTGATGCTACAGACGAGCATGACATGTGGTGCTTTCTTAAAAGGTTATTCAGACGGAGGAAGGAAAGCCATCTCGATGAGCCATTCCAGGTCGGTTACGTGAAAATCCATCACTCTGTCTCGAGCATTGCCCCATCTTTTGCCCATTTTGCACAGGGTTACAGAGATCTTCCAAGCATCGACGCATTTCATTACGCAAGATCAAGCAAGATCACGTGCATTAATAGCACCGCTGATCTCACCAGAAAGGCCATTAGGTATTAAGAATATGTCAAGCTCAAGGTCACAGACCCATTTTGGTCAGTTTTTTCTTGAAAGCGCAAATCTTCTTGCCGACAACAACAAATAATTTCCTGAAAGTGACCAGACTCACGCTGTCCTTTTCTTGGGAACACGGCTCTGCCAAACAGCCGGGTCAGGATGTCGAGCTGCTCAGCTGGCCAGTCTTTAAACAACAAGGGACCGTCCGTGAAAAAGTGGCTAGTTTAGCTTTCAGCTCACGTGACGGCGCTGTCACCTTTCCCTGGCGGTAGTGGTCGTTTCCAGTGCGCGGTGAGGGTGTGGTTCACGCGCATTACTGCTGATTTCCTCCCAGAGTCGACCAGCTACAGAATTAATGGAACCTGGTACAAAAGGAAAAATGCAAGGCCCTTGTTTAAAAAATCATTAAGAATTTCCAGATAGGGGGACATCTGGGAGGCTCAGTGGGTTGAAGCCTCTGCCTTCGGCTCAGGGCATGATCTCACGGTCCTGGGATCGAGTCCTTCATTGGGGTCCCTGCTCAGTGGGGAGCCTGCTTCTCCCTCTGCCTCTGTCTCTGCCCCTGCTTGTGCTCTCTCTCTGTCAAATAAATAAAATCTAAAAAAAAAAAAAAAAAGGAATTTTGAGATGGGGCAGCAGAGTGTTCAGCCAGGGGCTGGCCTTCTTGTGCCCTGAAGCAGGGGTCGAACGGGTCTCACACGGAGGAGGCCAGCCCCGTGTCCCTGTGGGTTGAGAATGAATAAAATTATACTTTTTACTGCCTCATCAAGCACATTCTTAAGTGAAACTGGCATTTTTCTTGCCCACTCGGAGCGGTCCACACCGTGGCAACACTGTGCTGCCGGGCATCCCGGGTCCACGCGGGAGCTCCCCAAGTTGACCTGCCCTTGCCTTGGGGCAGCGCTGCAAATGTCCAGGCAGCGAAAAGGCCAGGAGAAGCTTAGTGTTGGTGTGAAACCAGTTCTGACCTCGCCGACCCCCTAGAAGGTGCTGGGGTCTGATGGCCACACTCTGGGGAGAGCCTAGGGTGGGCCGTGGTCCCAGGGAGAGGGAGAGACCCGCTAAGAGACGCCCAAGTGGAGAACTGAAACACACAGGGTAAAGCAGTTCATTTTATTTATTTTATTTTTATAATTTCTTCAGAATGCATGTTTTAAAGCTCACATTGTATTTTACTTTATGTTTTCATCACGGACCAAAGGGAGACGTGGCACAGACCTTCCCATCCCTGCCCTCGGCCACCACGAAACTCCCTTGCGTGTGCCTCCCTGCTGGCGACGGAGCCGGGGGTCCTTTAAGTCTCCGGGTTGTGCCGATGCTCTGGCCAAAGCCACGTGGAGCAGGCGCCTCTCTACCGGGACCATTTCCTCCTCAAATGGCAAGGAGGAGAGGGCGGGGTGTGTGTGAGCTGGCGGGACAGGGCCTCCGCGGGGACCCCGGGGCTCCAGAAGCCGCCTTTCGCCTTCCGGGAGCCTGAGCTAGCTGGGGCCTCTTCCCAGCAGCTGGTCCCAGCCAGCAAGCCCTCGGGCCTCCGAGAAGTGGCAGAAAGCCCCACCTCCTGCACGACGAAAGGCTCCCCGACAACTCTCACTTCTTGAGCAGGGAGAAGATTCATTAAAGAGATGATAAAAAAAATCCCCATGCAATGCCTTTGACCAAGCGGCCCTTGGTGACAAAGGGCTGCGTGCGCGTCCCCCCAGGGCTGGGGTTCGATCCGGCCCTAGAGGCCGGCGGGTGGGCGGCTGCGGGACCCGGGCGCTCCCCCTCGGTCCTGCCCTGGCAGCCTCGCGCCAGCACCTGTGTGCACAGACCTGGGCCCCGACGTCCCCGCAGATGTCACGGCTCTTTTGTTGCTTTCCTATTAGTGGCACTTAATAGGCAGAGGCTGGGACGGCTCTGCCGAGCGCTGGGACCGACAGCAAACATTGTTCCCGCTGTGGGCAAAGGGTCAAACGGTTTCTCTCGCCTCTAAAGCCCCGCCAGATAATTGCTGGTGATTAGCAATTTTAATTACCAGGTGCGAGGGGTCGGGACCCCCTCCTGTAATTGGGGACGTTGTTGACAGTCATATAGATGTGAGCAGGGACCGTAGTTTACCAATATGCTCTGGGTCTTTCAAAGCTCATTAAAGAAAAGCGACTGAAATCATCGGGGGCAGCCTGGGATCCGGCGCCCAGACAGAAGGGTTCGGTAAACGCCGTGCCACCAACGGGTCTGCACGTGCGGCCGGGCCAGCGCGTCTTCCTGCTGCGTGAGCCCCAGCGAGTGCCCTCGGTGGTTTCCGCGCCGAATCTCGGGGTCTTAGGCCCACAGTGAGCAGAGCCCTGGCATCTTCCTGGTTCCGCTGGGGGAGGTGCGACCGGCACCCCACAGCCCCCAGAGGCCCCCCTTCCTTCTCCGGAGTTCGTCTTGGCAACTCGCCCAAGCGTCTGCTGCCGCTGACAGACGTCCCCTCAGTCCTTCCTCGGAGGCCGGAAGCCCGTGCGCGAATATCAGTCTCTGGATGAAAGGAACGAGAAGAGCCTCTGGAGGTTGGCCTGGGGTCGCGGTGGCCCCAGATGCCACCCGCAGGGCATGCCGCTCGCTCTGGGCGACCCCCGCTTTAGGAGCAGGAGGGAGAACCCGCGCTCGGCGAACGGACGTGCCGGCGGGGAAGGGCTCCGCTCAACCGCTCAGGGCAGAAAACCAAGCAGCTGCGAGCACACGCCTCACTCGGGCGCCAAGGAGGGAACGTGGGCAGAAGGTGGAACCACCTTGGCCATGACGAGCCCCGATCTCTGACCCCTTTCCCTGGGTCACGGGGGGCCGAGGGCCATGCCCCCACCCCCGCCCCGCTCTGCTCGCCCCGCCGCAGAGGCAGGTGTGGCGCGAGCCCCGGGCCCCAGGCCTGTTCCAGCGTGGTTTTCTTGGCACTGTTCTTAGCGGCTTTAATTAAAACTACTTTCCTTTCACGACACACTTATTATGCTCTGGCCGCAGCACAGAGCCCTTACTGCAAGTGCTAACGGGGCATTCATTCCGGCGGGGCTGGGACTGCCTGCTCCCTCTCCAGCAGAAGGCTTTGTGACTTCCAGAAAGAGAAGCCTGGCGCCCGGCGTGGGTGGGAGGGGCCCCTGGGGGAGGGCGGGCTCTTGGAAACCCACGAGGCACGGGGACAATGACCCAGGGAAGCTTCTGGCGGGGGGGACGCCGCTCAGGGGCGTCCACGTGAGCGGGGCTGGGAGGCTGGTCCCCCGTGGTGGGCCGGGAAAGCAGAGGCATGCCTGGAACTTTCCAAAATGGGAGAATGCTTCCAAAGTCGATACTCAGCAAATCAACCATTTTCTCACTCACAAAGCATAGCGACGGTGCGTGTGGCCTCCTTTGTGAAAATGCAGTGGGGCTGTCAGTGCTAAGTTCAGGTGCGTTGACGCCCCGTGTGTTCGTCACTCGTGCCGTGCCGGCGTGCCGTTGTGTGTGCATGTTAGCTGACACGTGTGTGTTCTAGATGTACCACGCACGGACGCCATGTACGTGATGTCTGCATGTCACACACGTCCATGCATGCGGCACGTGTTGTGTGTGCTGTTTACACGCATGTACCATGCACCCCGCAACGCATGTTATGTGTGCCGTGTGTGTAACATTCATATGTGTTCTACATTTGTGTGTGTGCACCCCTGGTGCCTCCACGTGCATCATGCGTGCCGTGCTTGCACGTTACACTGCTGTCTGAGCGTGGCGTATGTAACACGTGCAGTGAGTATGTGTGCGTGTTCTGTGCGCATGTTATTTTGTACGTGTGGTTATATACGGCGTGTGTGCGTCACGTGTGCTGTGGGTTATGTCCGTGCTGATGTTAACACGAGGTCTAGGTTTGTGGCGGCCCCCGCAGCGGGGGATTGCCGGGTAAAGGCGTCAGGGAGCCGATGGCTCAGCGGGGCTGGACCGTGACACACGTGTTCCTCCTTGTGTCCCTTACTCCCCTGGGACTTTAAGAGCCCACCTCCTTAGGATGTGACGGCCGCACCCTTCCAGCCCCGGGGCCCCCACAGTGGTTTGCTCGGGGCCTGCCACGGGCGGTGCACGGACCCCACGCCCCCCACCTGCACCCCACACTGGCCCCGAGGCCCGGCACGGTGGGAGCACGCACACGGCGCCCTCACCCCCACCCGGAGAGGAGCGCCATCCACCCCCGGCGTACCGAGCTGCAAGGCCATGCGTGCGTCTCAACCAGGGGAGCGAAGGGCAGCTTGGAGCACATCACCTTCATTGACAAAAGTACCAGAATCCGTAGAAAAGGGCTCCCTTTTTCCTTATGCTTGAGTCCAGTGACCCTTAACACCACGTGCAGATGATAAAGACGAGGCCTGGAAATGAGGGCGTGGAGCTCAGGTCCCGGCACAGTGGGCGGGGGTTTGCGGGGAGACACCGGGTCCGCCCGCAGGGGCGCAGGGCCCAGCCAGGGACACGGGAAGCGATGCAGAGTCTCCTATTGTCTCCCAGGAAAGTCCCCATCTGCGTGGGTGGCCAGGTCCTGGTGCCCGAAGGGGAGAGCGGGGAGGTCTAGGGCAGGTCCTGGACGGCGCTGGGAGAGCTGGGTGACAGAGGTCGGGGGGCCCAGCAGACGTCTCCCAGGTTCCTGGGGCGCAGGCCTGGGGCTGAGCTGTGGGGACTCAGGTCTCCCCACGCAGGGGCGCTGTGTGGGCAGTGCCCGTGATCGGGCCAAGCCGTGGGAGAAGACCCCGGGGAGCACCCTCCACCAACAGCCTTGCTCTATTTTGTAACTTTTTGTTCTGAAGTAATTTCATTTACAAAATGGTTGCACAAACAAAGCCTTCCCGCCTACCCTCCTCGCGGCGTCCCCCGATGCGAACAGTCATGGGCCCACAGCTCAGTACCGGACTCAGCAGTTAGCCCTGTGGTGATCTTACTAGGTGACCCGTGGACCTCACTGAAAGGTTGCCCGTTTCCCCACAAATGTCCCTTTTCTGGTCCACGAGCTGAGCTTGGCCCCCCACAACTCTGTGATCTGAGACCACTCCTCGCCCACACTGGTCTTTAAGGGCCTCACTGGTCTCGCAGAACCATAGGCGGTAATTTCCCCAACTGTTGCTCCTTTGTGGTTTGCCTGAGCTTTCCTCCCGAGTAAGTCGAGAGCTTGCATTTTGGGCCAGAATGCCCAGAAGCAGTGCTGGGTCCTCCTCGGGGTACCCTGTGACGGTGCTGCATGCTGGGTCCTGCTTGGAGCACTTTGTGGGGGTGCTGGCTTTTCCTCAGGGCACCACACAGGGGTACTGGGTGCTGAGACCTCCTCGGGGCACGACACGGGGGTGCTGGGTGCTGAGTCCTCCTCGGGGCACGACACGGGGGTGCTGGGTGCTGAGTCCTCCTCAGGGCACCACACGGGGTGCTAGGTGCTGAGTCCTCCTCGGGGCACCACATGGGGTGCTGGGTGCTGAGTCCTCCTCAGGACACCCTGTGGGGGTGCTGATACTGGCTCCTGCTCAGGGCACCCCACGGGGGCTCTAGGCATCTGGAGACGGCAGCTTCGGTCAGGTGGTCAGGGCCCTGCCTGCCAGCTTCCTCGTGGGGAACTTGTGGTTTTCCCCTTTGTAACTAGTGTTCTGTGGGAAGATATTTTGGGACAAGGCAAATAGCCTATTACCTGTTATATTTTCATTTTCGCCTCATCGGTGCTTCTGCCTCCGGCGCCCATCACGGTGCAGTGGGCCAAATGTGGCCTCAGTTTGCATCCCCCGTCTACAGGGACAGATGAGTGGCAATGCTACTGTAACTGTTTTTCCTTCCCCGCCTACGTATCAGTTACTTGTTTGCACCAGTCCAAGCTCTTCACTGTTTACTGTATCTTATGGGACATAGTCTATTGTTGTTATAGTTTAACTGGTCCCACATTTGGCCCCTGGACGCCCCTTCAGTCGGAAGCCCTTCCTTTCAAGTCACATGTTGATTCCGATTTTCTAACTTCTCCACTGGGACCCACACTGTGATCTCCGCTCATTGTTGAGGCCTTGGAGGCTCGGCCCAGGAGTGAGAAGAGCATGCGCACATCAGCTACCTTGGACAGCGGGGTCCCCCCCATGCCCCGCAGGCAGACTGAGCCCCGGGGGCTGGCTGCGGCCCCCACCTCTCCTCTCCAGGCCAGCACCAACCCTCCCCCCCAAGTCTGGTCCCAGGAAACGACTGGCATCCTACAGCCCTGGGGAAGCTCTCATTTCAAAGTGCAGTCTTGGAGGAGAACCCCGCCCCCCACCAGTGGACACCATG
>CM052810.1:923505-943187 GCA_028533885.1 Nasua narica
GGTAGGCAACCAATAAATTGTTCTGTATTTTGGGATCTGCCATCGACTCATCGGAGGAAACTCCGTGCGTCATTAAGTGCTGGAGGTAGGGCTCCCTGGGAGCCGAAACAGACGGAACATTTACATCCTGATTATATGTATATTCAGCACGTTCGGAAGCGTGCTTCAATACTGTCAAGTGCTGTTTCACTTGTGTGTGATGGAGATCTGGGCTATTTTGTTATAACATTGTCTCTGGAGAAGAGATTGTCAGAGTGCTGAGGCCACCGGCAGAGAGATGTTGGCACAGAGGGGAGGAGGGACAGAGGAAGAAGAGGAAGAGGAGGAGGGAGGAGAGTGAGGGAAGAAGAAGGAGGGGGTAGGGGAGGGAGGAGGGAGAAGGGGAGGAGGGGAAGCAGGGAGGGAGGAAACAAGGAGGAAGAGGGAGAAGAAAGAGGGAGGAAGAGGAGGAGGGAAGGGGAGGAGGTGGGGGTGCGAGGTGGAGGCGGTGGGGCGCTGAGGAGAGAGGGGGGCTTTGGGACGGTGCCTCCGGTGTTGGGATGTCCCTGCTGCAGGCGGAGCGCGTCACCCTGGGCCCGTGCGTCTGCGCCCCAGATGAACCCCCTTCCGGCGGATCCCCCCCCCCGCTGCGAGGTGGGTTTGGGTGGCTTTGACCTCCGCTCTGCTTTTCATCAACTTTTGTAGGCTGAAGGCCACCCCTGCTCTGTTGCAGGAACACAAATCTGGGCTACTTTATTGATATTAGTTACCTGCTGCGCCTCTGAGCACCTCCCGGCGTCCGCGCTGTGCTCTGGAAATGCAGGTATTGTGCGCCCGAATTATAATCGTGCTGTGATAATACGTCTCTATTGATTCAACAAAATGAGTTGTCTATTTTGTTTTCACTTCGCCATCTTGCAGAAGGAAAGACTGACAATCAGAAACATAAATATTTTGGACTTCACATCTTGCGGCAGGAAAAATTGTTAAAAAGTGTAATAATTGCAAAATAAAATTTTGCCGGGAAATGCAGGGCGTTGAACCTGGAGGATGAACTGCTCGCTTATCCCACAGCAGTGGGACAATGTCACCGTCGTCTGAGCACTGAAAAGGCCGAACAGAGACAGGATTTTGTGGAAGATACAACAACCCAAATATCGATATGCGGAAACTGCTGCCCCGAGCCGCGATTGTCTTTCCGCTTTACACAAAATGGATGACAGGTAGAATTTCCACACTGCTGGATTCCGGAGGCGGCTGTGCGCTCCGAGGGGCCCTCACACTCGTCTGCTCTGGGGCGACTCGTGCCCCCCGGGGACCGCGGGCCAGGCCAACCCCACACTTTCCACGAGTTCCCTGTTTTCCTGCATTTAAAGAGTTCGGATTGGGTTGGATTTCAGTGCTTAATTACAAATACTCGGTGCCTGTCACGGAATGTTTTGATAAAATAACCCCACTGACCAGGTTTATTTCCACGTTTGAAAAAAATAAGTACTTTTGTAAAAAAAAAAAAAGTTAGGAAGACGGTTTTCTCCAAAAAGATTATGACTGAATTTTCTTACCTGACTCAGCTCTTCCGTGATGAGGCCCCGTCGCCGCTCTCCGATGTGTTCGAATCACAGATGTTGGTTAGTCCCGTGACTGTGCGGGTTGGAACTGTGGGGTTTTTACTTCTGAGAGTCATGGTGACGGCTTCTGCTTAAGTAGCCCAGGGAAAGGACAGGAGGGTGGGCTGCCGGGGAGAGTCTCGGGGGCACGTGTTGTGGGACCCTGTCTCCTGGCCAGCATCTGCACCCCTCGTTTTCTCAGGAGCACCCAGGTTCCCCTGGGGAAGCATTTCCCGTGCCTGATCCTGCCATGCCTGATGCCAGACTTTTCAGGTACCCGAGCCAGCACATCCCACTTCTCTCTTAAGCCAGTTTGAACTGGGTTCCTGTTGCCTCCGTTCAAGGTCCCACGGGGGTTCTCACTGGGACAGTTAGGGGTGCAAACCCAGGGGTGATGCTGAATCCGTGAGGGACTCTAACAGAGGTCATGTCTCAAAACTACCACTGTGTAGGGGCGCCTGGGTGGCTCAGGGGGTTAAGCCCCTGCCTTCGGCTCAGGTCGTGATCTCAGGGTCCTGGGATCGAGCCCCGCATCAGGCTCTCTGCTCAGCGGGGAGCCTGCTTCCCCCTCTCTCTGCCTGCCTCTCTGCCTACTTGCGATCTCTCTCTCTCTCTGTCAAATAAATAAATAAATAAATAATCTTAAAAAAAAACACAAAAAACTACCACTGCGGACGAGCGTTCCCGCCACACGCTCCCTGCATCCGGCCTCAAGCCGGAAAGACGGCCCAGAGACAGTTGATGCCCTGCTTGCCTCCACCACAGGCAGTCGCGCAGGCCGCCCCTGCTCAGGCCCTGGGGGGGAGACTTAAGGTGAGGGTTTTCCCTTCACTTCTGACCAGACTTGTGACCCAAAGCAGATTCATTTTTGAGACGACGACCCATGGCTCCCGTGTGGTCCTGTTCCTGCCACGCCGGCTGCTGGCCGGTCACAGCCGTCGTGGCAGGAAGACCCTCCCTTGCACACTCGGCCCCATTCTCACGCCCCCCGGCCTGGGTGCTGCCTTCTCACGGCAGAGCCCCCGAGGCGGCCAGCGGAAGCCCCGCAGGGTGGTGACGGAGGCCGGGCCGGGTGGGTGGTGAGGGACGCCGTCTCTACACACACCCGTTGTGCGTGTGCTTGTGGAGTTCCCAATGACTGCCTTCTCCGTGTCTGAGGGGCCTTCGTCTGAAACACAGACTGACTAAGAAGGGCAGAAGCCAAAAGACCAAGAAGAACGTCTCTGCTCCCAAATGGGAAATACGACATTTCTCTTCTAAGGAGCGTTTGAAGCTGAAGATCTGTGAGCCGCGCGGCTCTGGTGAGGGTGGCTGTCCCGCGGCCCTCGCGCGAGGAGCGGCCTTTCCGCCCGGCCCGGGGGAGGGACAGGTGCCCGCGCACCTGCACAGCTGGTGTGGCAGAAATGAGGGCGACACCCTGGAGGTCAAGAGGGCGGGGCTCCCGTTGGCCCCCATCCTCAGATGGAGACTGCTTGGGAATTCGCCTTTTCTTTCCTTTGCCCGCCTGCCAGCAGGCTGAAAGTCAGGCAGGATCCCTGCAAGAACGCTCACGGAGGAGGACCTTGGCTGGCCATTGTTCGCCGTGCGCGGGCTGACCCATCCCCGACAGGAGGCCCGGCGCCCCTCGCGGGAGGGGCCTCGCCATTCTGCCCCCTCCTGCGGCAGAACTAAATGTGGCCCGTCACGCCCTCCACCTCGGCTCCGTTCACGACTCCTGCCTTTTTTGTGATAAAACCCACAGCACATCATTCCCAGAGACGATAACTCGATGTTTTCTATGAATTAACATCTACATCACTAACCAGTTTGTTTGGGGGCATAGTTTGAGGCAAGAACACATTTGCGGGTCCAGTCAGTTGAAAGGATAAGTAATGTGAACGCTTTGGCTCAAGCACCATCTGCGTGTGAGTGAATGTGTGTGTGTGTGAGTGTGTGTGAGTTGTGAGAGCGTGAATGTGAGCAGGTATGTGCGCAGATGCGTGAGTGTGAAGTGTGTAAGTGTGAGAATGTGTGAATGTGCAAATGTCTGTGCACATGTGTGGGGATGTGTCTGAGCATGCAGATGTGAGTGTGTGTGACTGGATGTGCGACGTGTATGAGTGTGAATGTGCGAGTTGTGAGAGTGCGAATGTGTGTGTGCGTGTGCAGATGGGAGCGCGTGTGAGTGTACATGTATGTATGAATGTGTGAGGTGTATGAGTGTGCCAGAATGCGTATGAGTGTGCCGGTGTGTGTGGTCGTGTGAGCGAGCGAACGTGTGAGGTGAGAGTGCATGTGCATGGGCGTGCAGCCGGGGAGAGTGTGTGAGTTGCGTGTGCACGGCCCCGGCACCGGGCGCATATGTGCACAGCGGCAGGACTGCTGTGTGGCTACAGAAATGGAAACGATGCCAAAATGTATGTGTAGGAGTTTCCTAAAGACCGGCCTGGACTTGTTAAAGGAATAATAAAATTCCTTTAGATATTTTTGTTTCTTGCATTTTAATGAAAAGATTGATTTCTAGTCATTATTTATCTATTGTCAAATTTTAACAAACAGCTGTAGTGATAATTGCTGAATTTCTACTCTCTGTTTAGAGAAAACTGTCAATTCACAAACATGGAATTGTGCTATTATCTGTGTCGAAGGCACTTTTCTGTAAATATACAGATTTAGTGCTGGTTCTCAATAAATATACAAAGATGCTAATTATCACTAGAACTATTTGTTAACACTCAAAAATACATAAAAAAATAAATAAAAGAAATGCTATTTTTCCATTAGAAATTCAAAAATATTTGTATCGAGTCTGCCTCTTCCATAACATTTGGAAATTGCACTGTCATTACACTGCGTTAACTTTACCTTTTGTTTTCCGGTCCTTCCAGCGGCGCCCCTCACCCAGCCTTCCTTCCCTGGGTGTGTCTGCTCCCTTTCGGGCACAACTGTCCTCTGTGCCCGGGGGGCTCCCCCGAGTCTGCCCGCGTGGTGCCAGTCCACGGGAGTGAGGACCACGGGCGCCCAGACCCCGCGGTGCCCCCCGCCCCCCTGGACAGCCCCCCTGCAAAGTTCAGCTCCCAGGGCTGCCTTCTCCGGCCGCCCACCTGCGACCCGGCCCTGAGGGGACGCGATGGGGAACTGAGCACTGGCGGTGTCCCCGCTCTCGTGAGGCTGAGCGCCGAGCGGGCTGAGGAAAGCCCCGTTTTTTGCAGGTTTGCAAAAAACACAGGTGTGCATGTGTGCGAACGTGTGTGTGTGTGTGTGCGTGTGTGCGGCGGGGGGACACCGCGGTGGCCGCTCCCCAGCGTGGCCCCAGGAGGCCCCTTCGTCTCCTGGAAACGCCCCGTATTCCTCCCCAGCATTGCGGAGCCCCGGCGGGACACCGGGAGGCAGCCGAGGTGCCCTTCCGAGGGTGATGGGCGGCTAACCTGCGGTCCACCCAGACAGCAGAATCCCACTCGGCACTAGGGAGAAATGAGCCGTCGAGCCCTGAACACACGGAGGAACCTTAAATGCACATCGCTAAGCGAAAGAAGCCGGTCAGGAAAGGCTACAGCCTGTGACTCCAACTCCATGACGTTCTGGAAAAGGAAATCTGGGGAGACGGTGGAGATCGGTGGTTGCCGGGGGCTGGGGTCAGCCGGCCGAGCAGGGAGGGTTTCAGGGCAGTGGAGCCACTCTGCGTGGCCCCGTCACGGTGGACGCGCCATCCCACGTTTGCCCAGACCCCCAGAGGGCACGACCCCGAGAGGGAGCCTAACGGGAGCTGTGGACCCTGGGCGATCGGTTGTGACCAATGTCCCAGTCACCAGGGGTGTGGGTGACAGGGGCCGGGGGCACTCAGGAAATCCCTGTCCCTTCCCTTGATTTTCTGGGAATTTAAAAAGAGAAAGCCTGTCAAGAAGAGTGGGGTTGGGGGCGCCTGGGGCGCTCAGTCGGATGAGCGTCTGTCCGGCTCGGGTCAGGATCCCAGGGTCCTGCCACCGATCCAGGACCTCTTCTCCCCCTCCCCCACCCATGCGCTCGCTCGCTGCCTCGGTCTCTCTCTCAAATAAGTAAATAAAACATTAAAAAACCGACAACCAGGAAGGGTGGGGCTGTGTGACCAGTGGGGGCTGCAGAAGCGACGCTGCGGCTCCTCTGAGCGCGGATCGTCGGACACCCTGTGGCGCCATCGGGGCAAGGAGCGGAGTCCGCTGCCCCCAGCGCAGCCTCCCCGGCCCGGCCCAGCCTCCCGAGGACACAGCCACGGCCGCCACGCGGACCGACATCCTCCGGAGCCCGCCGAGCCGCGACTCCCGCCCCAGAACCCACGGGACAACAGCAACAAAATGTACCGTTTAGGCCGCTAAGTTGGGGAAAATTGGTGTTTGAGCCCCAGGTGAGAACCGTTTGAAAGTTTGCGCCCTTCTGTTTGACTTTTCTTTCTAGGTCAATGTTTTCCTTACCTTCCTCGGTCATTGATGCAAAGGAATGATGCGAGGATTGGCAGGAAAAGGCCCCAGAGAATCCTCCCAATGTGGTCACAGAGCAAGCTGTGAGCCTTGAGATGACTCCCGCGAGAGCCCCCGCGGTGCTCGGGGCACGTCCGTGTGTGCGTGTGCGTGTGCGTCCCGGCCCTCTGCCCGCCAGGCAAGGGCCCGGCCCTACGGGACCAGGGTCAGTCTCCTGGAAGGGACTCACTGCCCTCCTGAGTATGTTCTCAGCCCGCCCATCATGGCTTGCACACAGTAGGTGCGCAGGAGATGCTGGTTCGACGACGGATGGGCCACGAGCCAAGAACTACACAAGGACACACATCTCGTTTCTCATTTCTGCGAATCAAATGTGGGGAACGTTTAGAAAAATTAACTCACCTTTTCCCACCCACGGGCAGCAAAACCAGAGGACGGGCCGGTTCCTGGCCGCAGGGGCAGGGCGTGCTCTCCCCGGTCCTGGCGGGGGAGGGGGGCAAGGGCAGGTGAATACGGACGGCTTACCTGAGCGCCGCCCGCTCCTACACCCATTTCCCGATAAGGCCATTTCCTTCCTTCCTTCCTTCCTGGTCCCCTGATTGGGCAGAGAGGCCCCCGGGAGCCCGGGTCTCGTTCTCAGCGCCCGCCTTGTGCTGGGTCTGGGACGGAAGGCGCCCGTCTCCTCCACGTCGTGCCGCGTGCGGGTGGCCGGGCACCAGCCTGGCTTTCGGCTCCCGCCGGGGCACTGCCTGCCAGCTGACGCCCGGGGCCGGTCTCTGTGCTCCGCACGAACAGCGCGTAGGGAGCGGGGCCCGCGTGGGGGGACAACGAGCTCCCGAAGGAAGAAAGGTGCCCGTTTAGGGCCGCGGCTGCTCTGCTTGGAGAAAAGCCGCCGTCCTGGGGAGCGGCCCTCAGACGCGGGGGGCGTGGGCGGACGGGGCCGGCCGCGTGGGAGCCCTGGGCGTTTGGCCGCAGCAGGCCGGGCTGCGTCCCTCGTCCCCCTGGGGCCGGCAGGGAGAGAGGCGTCCGGGAACTTGCGCGGCACCAGGGGCGTGCGGTCCCCACTCAGACCACCCGCCGCGAGACCGCTCGTCCTGCCTGCGACCAAGGGGGCACGCACGGAGCACGGCGGGTGTGGGCGCTGGGGGGCCGGCGGAGGGGCGGCGCGGCCGGCTCGGAGGACTGTCCTACCAATCTGCACAGACGGCTCTGTGGACGCAGGTCCCAGGGGAACGTTTCTTCCTGGGCTTCTTGCCATGGTGACTGTAAGGCGATTGTCACCACCTGCTATTAAAATATATACTGGGGCGCCCGGGGGGCTCAGCGGGTTAAAGCCTCTCCCTTCGACTGGGGTCATGATCTCAGGGTCCTGGGATCGAGCCCCGCATCGGGCTCTCTGCTCAGTGGGGAGCCTGCTCCCCCTCTCTCTCTACCTGCCTCTCTGCCTACTTGTGATCTCTCTTTTCTCTGTCAAATAAATAATAAAATCTTTAAAAAAATATCTCTAGACACATCCCAAGTTATGAACAGCAAGGGCACCAACCCGCAGGGCGCACACACGGCCCCCACGGTGCCTTCCTCCAGGGCAGTGATGACCGCCTTCGGCCCCTGAGGCGGTTGGTGGGTACTGCCGGCCCCTCTGGCGGGCTGCTGCGAGCCGGGCCCTCCCCGGTCCGCCCTCCCCCAAGACCTCTCCCAGGGCACAGAGGGACACCAGGCCATGTCGCCCAGTTCCAGCCTTCTCCGTGGGGATCCCCGGGCCAGAACACTCGAGAGGAGCTGGCCTCTGGGGTCGTCCTCCGCCTTGCCGTCCTGCCCCCCTTCCTCCTGCTGCTGACTGGGCAGCCCCTCCGGGCGCCCCCTGCACGCGGTCGGCCCAGGCTCCGCCGTCAGGAGTGCCTGTGGGCCCCACTGCGGCAAGGCTGTTCTCGAGGGCTTCTAGAAGTGAGCTCTCAGATCAAGCCGCGCCTGCGGCCCGGGCTCCAGATTGTCCCCACGTGACCCCCCTGGTGGCACGAGCCGGTCCTGCAGCCTTGCGGTCGCCGTGGCCAGTGGCTCCTGGGCTCCTCCAGCGGTGGCAGTGAAAAGGCTCAGAAGGGAGGCCTGGCTACCGCGGCCCAGAGGACACGCGCAGGCCGGGCCCCAGGAGTGGTGGGGGGGCTTTGTTCAAGCAAACCGTGTCCTCGGCCAGCTCGGAGGGCTTAGTGTCCTCATCTGTAAAATTAGGTCTCCTGAGGCCGTGGAAATGAGTGATTATGGCTCCCGGGTGCTTAGCCCGGGCTCCGGCCCGTAATGAGATTAGATAAACGTTAACTTACGGTTGTGATTGGTCTTGTCCTTGCACATCGACCTCTGACCAGGACGCCCAGACGCCTGGGAAAGAGAGGGAGCCGGGGCCGCCCGCCCCCGCCCGCGGGGCTGCTCCGAGGCGCTGATTGGAGGGGAGAAAAGCCTCTTTAGTAATGGATAGAGATGTGTGTGCTTCACGTGCACTTGGAGTAATTGCGGAGAGAGGCCAAGAATTTTATGCAGATGGCAACGAGGCCCCTGACACGGGGAGGCAGAACTCCGCACAGAACAGCTTAAGAGGAGATTAGTGCGGCACGCGGGGGGGTCAGGAGGGCCTGCACAGAGCAGATAAGGAATCTGGACCCGGCCAGAGCAGAGAGGGCTCCCTGGACGCCCCGCCAGAGCCCCGGCGGACCCCCCGCCGCCCGCAGCCTTGCCACGCGGCTGTCACACTTGTTGGCGCGTTACCGCGAGCCAGCCGTAATGAGAGCGTGCGTGATTCCCATTACATGGAGTCCGGGCTCCTCGTGGAAGGCTCTAGAAGGGAGCTTGGACCTCATTGATTTACTGCAAACAAGTTTGGGGCGCCCTGAGGGAGGCGGCCCACACAGGGGGAGCCTACCCTCTCCCCGTGGGTCTCTCCCGCCCCTGGAGTCCTAGATGCACTCCCTCGCCTCCGCCCTGCGCCCCACGAGGGTCCGGCCTCCTTGTGCTTGCACGGCGCTCATCGCTCATCGGCCGTCTCCCTCCCCGGCCGCCCTCGCCCGAGATTCCTACTCATCCTTTCGTGAGCGGATAGCGAACTGCGCCCGTGTGCCGCCGATCGGAGAAAGACCCGGCGATGTTCGGTGAGGAAAAGGAGAACCCCAAGTTCGGAAGTGGTTTGGACTTTCAAAGCGTGAGTAGAATCAGTGAACCCTCCGGAACCTAGAGAAGAACAGAAACCCCCGCGAAGCCTGCGGCCACCTCGCTCACACACAGCGATCCTCGGCCGGAGCGAGCAGGCGGTCACGGCCGACCTGAGACACTCGGGGACCTGCACCGTCCCCACAGATACTGGAGGAAGCCACACCCGCCGTCTTCCCAGAACTCTCAGAGACGCATTTGGTAAGATTCAGCACAGATTGACCAGAAAATCTTGTTAAAATAAGAACGGAATAAAGTGTCCTTAAGTCAATAAATCTCTAAAACAATAGCAAAAAGAAAAAAAAATCCCAAAGTAGAGCAAATCCCATTGTCAATAGTAAAACTTTAAAATTTTTCCTTGTAAAATCAAGGCCAAGTCTAAATTGCCGCCCATCAAGGGGAGCCTGGGCGGCTCTGTCGGTCCAGCGTTGGACTCTTGGTTTCGGCTCAGAGTTGACCTCAGGGTCATGGGCTCGCGTCCCATGTGGGGCTCAGCGGGGGCGTCTGCTGTGGAGGGTCCTTCTTCCGCTGTTTCCCGCGCCCCCCCCACCGCTAATGCACGCACTTTCTGAAGTAAAAATATATAAATCAATCTTTAAAAAAATAAAATCAAATGCTGACCATCATTATTTCAATCCAACATCGAATCAGCACAAAGACGAGAAAATGTAAAAGGTAAAGTAAAAAAAGAAAGAAACGAAACTGTCATTTCTATGACATTGTAGATGTACATCACCCTCCACCAAGACTTAGGATGTTTTTAGAATCCGTGACATGTGTGAACGCTCAGTAATACATATCAATACGAACAACCACGTTGCATTTCCGTTTGGCAGGAGACACAGAAAGGTCAGTTTATAAGAAGTGGCTGGATTCCACCACGGCTCAGGCGGGGACCCCGAGGGCAGCTTTCCCTCCAGCTCCCAACAGTTCAGACCCGGAGCGAAGGTACTGACTGTGGCCGCAGTGGGCCTCGTCCCCGCAGGGAGCTTTCCAAGGACATCGTCCAAAGACAGACTTGACTACACATTGTCCCACGCGTTCAGGTGTTTTTGCATCTTTTTAAAAAAAATTTATTTATTCATTTGAGGGAGACAGAGAAAGCACAAATTGGGGGAGCAGCAGGCAGAGGGAGAGTCACATTCCCTGTGGAGCAGGGACCCCGACACAGAGCTCGTTCCCAGGACCCCGGGATCATGACCCGAGCTAAAGGCAGACGCTTCACCGACCGAGGTCCCCCAGGCACCCCAGATGTTTCTGCATCTTAAGTTCTTTATCCTAATTCAGTTTTCCCTTGCGTGGAGTGCCTCCTTGAGTTATCCCTTAGGAAGAAACTCACTGTTCACACCTCTTACTCACCCTTACATCTGATCTGTGATTGAGTGACACTATAAATCAGAGCCCTTTCACCTTAGAACTCTGCATATTGCTTTACTGCTCTTTTGAATTTAGGGTCGCAGCTGAAAATCAACTACAAGCCTGAATATCCTTCCTTTATGAATAACACACTTATAAAGCGTCTCCCTCTTTGATTGTAGTTTTTGCATTTTTCTCTTTATCTTAGGGAATTACAGCGTCATCAGGGTGTGCAGGGCTGTGACCCCCTGGGAGCCACAGGACGAGAGGCAGATGGGCCCCGTTGCTGAGCCCGGTCAGGGTGCCTCCAGGGCGCTGGGTGCCCGTGGGTTTGCAGGCAGCTCCCTCACGCCCGCCTCAAAAAATAGGTGGCTTTGGGGTCTGGCGGGTGAGTGTGGCAGAAACGTGGTTTCTCATCCACGCGGCGGGCACCTCAGCCCCTCTGCCCGCATCCCTCCTTCCCGCGTCAGTTCCCTGGACTCTCCAGGCACCGTGCACGCGCGGGGTCGGGCGGCAGAGGAAACAGTTTCTATGCGGCCACGCCGGCCACACCGGGAGACGAGGAGGGAGGATGTATCTCGGTTGCAGGGGGGAAGTACCTCTCTTGCTCATGTTGCGTTGCACTGTTCTACTTTCCAGGAAAATGTCAGAAAATACAATTTACCCAAATCAAGCTTCTACCCGTGACAAGGTAGCATGTTGGCTAAGGTGCTGGAGCCAGCCAGCCAGGTTTACCCGGAGCTGACTTAATCACAGGAGGGAGACCCAGCTCTTGGGGGGTTTGCGGGTCTGAGGCCGTGGGACGGCTGGGCGGGGGGGCTCAGGGGCTGCACGCTCCTCCTCGGGGGGCTGGATGTTTCCGGCAGGTGCCCACGGCGGGGCGCGGCTGGCAGGGGCCGGGGATCCAAGCCCCAATGCCCCAAGCACACACCTTTGATCAAGCCGTGGCCTCTGGAGGCAACACGGACCTCTGTGCACCTCCAGGTGGCCGCAGGCGACTGGGACAGCACCGTTCTCCGACTTCTCATTCTGGGACAGAGCTTATCCGTTTGCGTTGGGAACTTAGAAACGGGTAGGAGGAAGCAGGCGCCTCCAAGTCTCATGCGTCCAGAGAAGCCCCTATTCCATCATATTTGCAAAGATTTAAAGACAAAATGATGCTTCAAATACGTATTTGGGTTGGTGTTTGGGGAGGATGTTCTCCTGGGAGAGAAGGTTTCTAAACCTGCTTAAGTCAAACAGACGACTTCCGTGCCAAGGTCTGCATGCAGTTGACATGGGATATGATGCGGAAACCAAACAATGACCCGAGGGACAGGTGCAGACCTTGCGCACACACGTGCGTGACTGCCTGGAGAGAACAGTCCTTCACGACTCCCTTCTTGGCGTTGAGGTGAAACTCCAATTGGAAGTATTCCGGGATGCTGACTTTGGCGAAAATAAACTTAACTTTCAGCTAAAGAAATAAGAGATTATTTCTTCTGTATTTTCCTAACCTCTCACCTGAAAGAGCTCCAAATCTTCCTCTTGAAAATCCCACATTTCAGAAGTGATTTAAACCCTTTAATAAGTAGCTAACTGCCTCTAATTTATTACTTATTATTAAAATAAAACAATACATTTAAATAGGAGAACATGGGACAATCAGGGAGGTTGCATTCTTTGCTCCTTGGATTCAGCTAAGGGTTTTTTCCCCAGTATCCCCACATCTACGGGAAAGAAAATGGCCCTGTCTCTAGGAGAGAGATTTGAGCAGGTCCTTAGGAAGTTCTTAAAATACAGAGGCTCACATGTTCTCGCAGAAACCTCTGTTAAGGACATCATAAAGCACTTTGATTTCTGGACAATCACAGCGTGCTCTTGGTCACCAGCCCGAAGCGTGTGATTTCTTCCCCGAGAGCACCTCCAGCGCACGGAGGAGCCCCACTCATGGCCCCCAGAGCCGGCCGTGGGCAGAGCGGGGGGACTCCTGAAGCAGGGGCGTGTGTCTTCATTTCTGCTGGGGCAGAAGTCACGTTCTGGAGAGCTGGATGCTCACTCTGGTCCAGGGAGCTTCAGAGAAATCGGAGCGCCCGTCACAGAAGTTGTGGTTCAGAAAGATTTTTTATTTCCTTGGCAGAGAACATAGAAAGCAGAGCTGATTTTGCAGGGGGCCCTCCCTCCTCTTGGCCTCCCGGGGCAGTAGCTTCTCGGCTGCCCGGGGTCGGGCAGGGACGGGTGAGTGTGTGAACTGCTCGTACTCCGGAAAGCCCGCTCGTCTAGAGGACGTGGGACTTGGGACCCTGACATCTGAAGCTTCTGCAGCCACGATGCCAACGCTGGGGTCACTGGCAGGGCCGGGGGCCGGGGGCTCTCAGCCGGCCCGTTCTAGGTCCGCCCCGGGCCCTCGCACGCTCTCCCGTCTCCGGGCGGTGGGAGCTCCAGCTGCCTCCTCCTGCGAGCTCACATGTGCCCTCTCGGCAGCACGGGCTACATCGATCGGCGGGTCAGGCCTGCGCCCCGGAGCCATCTCTGAACGCGGTCCACGCTGTGTGGGGCGGGAGGGGCCGACTGGAAGGTGGCCCACCATCGGTTTAGGGCCGTCTTACCTCCTGATCCTGCCACAATCACCGGTGACAGGGGCGGGGCTGCTGGCTAAGTTGCCACCGGTGGTGCCGTTGGCCGGTGCGGTCACTCTGCAGGTTCGCTGGAGCCCCGGCTGTGCGCCTGCTCACCTTGTCGGCCTGCGGGTCGGCCGTGGGCCGTGGGGCTGGGGACCAATCAAGAAATCCTTAACTTCCTCGGGAGCTGGTACTAGGCCCTCCCCTCGACTCTGACGCACAGGCAGTGTGGTGCGTACTCGCACAGGCCCCCTGCACGCGCGAGCGTCTTGTAACCAACGCCTTCCCTGCGATGCACACCAGTTTTGTCATCTCTACCCGAAATCAGATAAACATTTTTGCCATTATTCTCAAGGGGTATTTTTTCCTAAATTCTGCTTGCAACCCACCGAGTTGATATCAAGCTGCTAGGTCAAGTCAGGAGAGTGGTGTTCCAGGATCTGTCGCTGGGAGGGGATCTGGGCCGGCCCTCGGCGTGAGCGGACTCTGCGTGAGTGGGGGGCCGTCTGGTGCAGAGCCCGGGGCTCCTTCGCCCCCGCCCGGTCCTGCCCCCTGTCCGCCTGGCTGCTTTATGCTGCAGAGACGGGCACCCAGGAGCCCCCTCCCATGACCCGGGAGCTCGGGGGAGGGTGTGCTTCTGGGCGTCTCACTCACATGGCATTTTGCCCCCAGCCCTGGGGGGCACCAAGCAGGGCCTCGGAGCTGGGTTGCCGACGCTCTCTGAGCTTTGCGGGCTGGCAGATCCCAACACACGGTTTTTCTTCCTCCTCCGACATCACCGTAGCTCCTTTGGAGCAGGAACGAAGACCGTCACCTTTTCGGGAGATTTTCTCTGTACCTGTTAGTTATGGCACAGGCTGCGCTTGCTGGGATGTTGTGTGCAGAGGTATATCATGTTGGTCTCTACTGCATTTTTGCAATATCCAGACATTAGCATGCAGACCCCTGGAGCCCCGGGTCACGTGTCGGTGCGCAGGGGAAAGTGCTCCTGATCTCGACGCGTGAGATGCTCCCCATTACGACGCGAAGTGCAGCTCCTGTAGCGTGGCGGAGCTGTCGGGGACAGACGTTTTCTCGCGCACGCGCTCGGGACTGCAGCCGGAAGGCCAGACACCCGAAGAGCCTGAGGCAGACTGACGCCGCTCCGAAGCCAGCAATGGCCCGGGCTGCGCGGCGTCCAGAACCCGCTAACGTTCAACAGTTTGCGGGGCGTTATTTCTCGTGGAGAAGACACAGTGCACGTTACCAACGTGTCTAGTTCAATTTATAAACATCTAGGACCTTTCAAGCTCGGGCTGTCCTCTCAGCCTTGACAGAAGGTCACTAAGCACACAGACGGGCTGTATTTTCTCCGGCTGGCAGGCGTGGGGGTCCGGTGCAGGACCGTCTGTCTCCGTGCAGGGCCGGCAGGTGGGCACAGGGAGCCGTCCCCGCCGGCGCATCGGCCCTCGCGGGCGTCCTGGGTGGGACAGGCGCATTGGCTGCCACGCTGGGCCAGGAAGACCTGAGATGGCAGGCCTCTCCCCGGGGTGCCTCAGGGGACATTTAGGGGGCAGTGAGGGCATGGGGTAAGGGTGGGAAGGGGCTTACGTGTGCTGACATTCCCGGAAGTGAGTCCCGAGGACGAGGGAAGGGAGGCCAGCGCCGGTGTGCAGCTGTCCGGGGGTCTGTGGGGACATGCTGTGGCCGGGACCCGGACCCGGTGAGGGACCCCCCAGCTCGACCATGCCCTGGGGCTGCCGCGGAGTCTCCTCGAGGCTTCGGAGAGCCCTGTGCTCCCTCAGCTGGGGAACACATCCGGGGGCCATGTTGGTGTGTGTATGTGTGTACTCACGGTGCAGGTTTGTGGGCACACGTGTGTGCACCTGTGCGTATTCACACACTCGGAGTGTGCCTGCCGGCGTGCACAGATGTGTGTGTGTATGTATGTGTGCCTTGCATACCATGTGCAGGTGTGTAAGCTGTGCGCTGTGTGCGAGAGTGTGTGGGCGTGCCTTGTATACTATGTCATGCCCGTGTGTGCACACTGCACACTGTGTGCATGTGCATGGTGTGTACTGTGTGCTGCACGCACACGTGTGTGAGAAGCACTCAGCGTGCATGTGTGTGGGCGTGCACACATGTGCTCGTACACACCAGTAAACAGTCCTGCCGAGTGGGGCTCTCGTTTCAAGGCCCCAGGTTGAGCGGCTCGGGGACAGCAGGGAGGGGAGGGGAGGCCTCTCCGAGCCGGGCCGCCGCGCCCCTCTGCTGGAGACGCGGGTCCCGCGGACAGATGTCCTCCGCCTGCAGCTGGCGCACCCCCAGGTGGTGGCGGGGAAGCCGGTGTGGCTGCGCCCAGCGGTCCTCCCGACAGGCCTGGGTCTCCCTTGGGTCCCGTGGCCCCCACCAGCCCTCCCCCAGCCCCTCGGGGGGTCACCTGGAGCTAGTCAGGCTGCTGGCGGCCGCCTGGCCCCCTTGGGCCCCTGAGCTGCTCTCGCTGCTGCAGCCCTGTTTCCGCAGGGTCCCCGTACATCGTGCGCTGGGAACCGGGGACCAGGGCGAGGCTGACACGGGGCCTGCGGTCAAGGGCCCGCCGGGCCACCAGCCACCGTCTCCTCAGACGCCTGGGAGTAGCCAGGTGTCTGTCTCACGTGTGGCACGTGTCGTCCCCGGCGGTGTCCCCGGCGGTGTCCCCGGCGGCTTGTGGGCTCGCAGAGGAGGGAATGGGTGTGCAGGGGGCAAGGAGGGGCCACGGCCACTCAGGCTGGGGTGCCAGTGGTCTCACCCCTCCCGTCGCGGCTCAGGGGCCTGGTCTCTGTTCACACTGGTCTCCGTGCCCTCGCAGTGACCTGGGCACCGCGCCCGCAGCCCCACGTGTGCGCACCCAGACCCCCACCGCGTGGTCCCCCCAAGCTGGCACTAAGGGCTCGGGAGACGCCGGCAGCGAGGCCGCAGGGATGAGGCAGTGGCCGGTCGGTCGCAGCCTTCACTGCTCCCACATTCCCACATTTAACGAATTATCCCGTCAGCCCGTCTGTTAGGTCATTTACAGCATTGGCCCCATTTTGCAGACGAAGAAACCGACAGGGCTCAGGTGGGGGCATCACACGCGGGCCCAGCGACGTCCCCCAGCGGTGACGAGTCCGGACGCCCCAGTGTGGGGCTGGCGGGGACACCTCCGGTCCCACCGCCGTCCTTCCCAGCCGGCCGCCACCGGGGAATCGGCGTCCTCAGGCAGAACAAAGGGCCCCATTCCCCAGGACTGACATTCTGGGAACAAGGACCGAAGCAACAAAAAGTGGCATTTCTTAAAATGAACACTAGCAGCCCTGACAATGGCCGGCGGAGCAGCCCCGCCGCTGCCGGCCGCGGAGCCCGGGTCCAGATGAGAGATTACAGGGTGAGGGGCGGGCAGCCCATCAAGGCACCGGATTGGTCGAGCCGTCCTAAGTGCTTTATAATTGTGTTTCCGAGGACTGTGGTTTAATGCCAGCCAAGGTTCCCTATTTTAAACTGTGTCACACAATTTAAAAGGACTGCCTCACGTCCTCTCCAACCTTGCATTATGTAAATTGTTAAGACTGTTATCCTGGGAGTTTGCCTTAGTTGCTGGCTGTTTTAAAATTCCATTTCTAAAAAAAAAATAGGAGACTAGGGAGAAAGAAAAGAACCCACCCCCCTCCTCCAGCAGATTGGCAACCGTGGCCGGCAGGGGACAGAGCCCCGAGGGAGGCCCACTGGAACCTTCTACAGGGCGAGGGCAGCGCTCCCGCCGCTGGCCGCCCGCCCGCCGGGGGAGGGGCCCGTGGCTGCCCCTCGCCGGCCTGGGTTTTTCACTGCATTCCGAAGGGCTCCTGAGAAGTCCGTGTTTGCGGTTCGCAGCAAAGCCCCGGTGCCCATTCTGGCCTTGTCTCCGGAGGGGAGATCTGTGGCCAAGTAATTAAAGAACTTGGAGCATGTAACCTGCAAAGGAGGAGGGGGAGGGAGGACTCCTGTTCGGCCCAGCACACGTCCCTCCTGGGGTCTCAGGGGACTCTGCAGGGACTGCCCCCACGCTGCTGACTTGCACCCTGACCTGCGGGCCTCCACACTCCGGTCCCGACTCCCTCTGCTCTGTCCCTGGATCTCAAGGGACGGACTCACCTGCAGGTGGGACAAGGCTGGCATCCTCTTGGCTACTCTGACTGGCCCGGCCTTGGTCATGTGACCCCAAGAGACCCACTGAGGCCTGACCTGGGGGCCTCTGCAGCTCCCGGGTGCCTGGCTCTTCTTGGTGGCCCTTAGTATCCAGAGCTCAAGCCCCTGGGAAGGTTTGCAGGAGAATAAAACAGAGAAGAGGGAGAAGGACAGGACTCTGGGTCGCCGGGGCTCCCCATCCCCCAGCGGCTTCCGAGGGTCTCTTAGATCGGAGACCGCGGGCCGGGCCGCCGTCCCTGGCCGCCCAGATGCTCCTGCTGCCCGGTCGTCTTCACCGACGGGGCCTGGCCCAGCGTCACACCTGTGCCCAGACCCCTGCTTTGGTGCCTTGGAGCGTGGCTGGCGTCAAAACCTCATTTCCTCAATTTCGAGGGCAAGCCAGTGCAGAAGGAAGAGCACTAAGTCCTGCAGAGTAGGTTCTGTGGCTAGAGAAGCTGCGAATGCGGAGACGATCCCGATCCAGCCCACTGTCCCCCACCCCGGGCCCGGCCCCGGGGCACTCCCACTTTCCCAAGGAGTGTCCTGGACACCGTGTTTCACTTTGACCAACCACAGTCCAGCCCTGAGCTGGCCCCGGGGGCACGAGAGAGACAGGAACGGCAGCGCTTGCTCTGTGTGAACGCCAGCCCGAGCAGGGAAGAACTGCTCCCACCAAGGGAGCACGATCGGGGCGCGGGCACGGCTCGTGCTCCTGGGGGGATGGGGCGAGACTGTCGGGCGGTCGGGGGCTCGGGCTGGGCGGTGGGAGACGGGTCGGCCGTGGGCAGTGCAGGGGCGGGGCGAAGCTGAGCGGAGCTGAGGGGAGGCAGGTGGAGAGGCCGCCCGGGGCCTGCGTGCGGGGTGCGGGGCGCAGGGCCGCTGGGCTGCGGGCACCCGCCTGCGACAGGCCTGCGCCAGCTGGCCTCCGCGCCCCTCCCCCCTCCCCAGGCTGCTCTTCTCCGCCCAGCGGCCCGAGTCCTCACGGATGACCCTGGTGATTGGAAACAAGGAAAATACTCGAACGTGGGACCCACGCCCGGCCCCGCTGTCCGCTGTTCCCGCCGGGTTGTCTCGCGGGTCTGGCATGAATGTGGCGCCGACCTAGTTGAAGGGCTTTGTCTTCTGCCGTCTTGGAGAGTTAGCCTCCCGTGAAACGAAGGAAGTAGGCGGACAAGTGAAGATGACCATTTCTCGTTTCCGCAGTGTGAGTGCCCGCCCCCTGCACTTCCTCGACTCTGGCCCGAGGCTCACGGGCACCGTGGGTCCTCCGTGGGCGGGACGCGCGAGGTCTGTGTGACAGCACGCCCCGTGGGGGTGGGTGGGGGAGGGGTGAAGGCCCAGCACCCCCTCCTCGTCCCTAGAGTCTGGAGACCCCGGGGCCCGCTCTGGGCGAGCCAGGGCTAGGTCCCTGTGGGTGACAGCCCGCAGGCTGCTGAGCACGCCCCCACTTTGTGCGGAGACGCGGCCGGAGACCAAGGTTCTCCATAACCGGTTATCACGGCTTCTGGCAGGTGATGACCCCACGGCACCAGCCGGGGCCCTGGCAGGAAACAGGATCCCCTCGGATGGCTTCAGAGGAGACTTGGGTGGGAAGGGCGTGGAGGGCGAGCAGGGTCGGAGGACGTGCGCGGAGCGTCACCATTTCACACGGCCGCCCACTCACGCTCCGTGAGCTTCCCCATCACCGGGAGCGTCTGCGTGCCGCCCGGGTTTGCGGCACGTGCTGGCCGGGACCCGCTGTGGCCAGGTCGGTGAGCACAGGGCGCGGGTGGGAGGCGGCTTGGCGGTGGGCATGTGGAGAGCTCGGGCAGCCCGCCCCGCGGACGGGGTGGGTGGTGGGGGGCCCATCCTGGCTCTGCGGCTGCCCGTGGCTGGAGGGGAGGGCCAGGCGCCACCGAGGAGGGCAGGGCGGGCGCCAGCACGGACCCACGGCGGGAAGCGCAGCCGTAATCACAGCTTCTGAACAGGTGACTTCCTCCTCCCAGAATTAGCACCGGATTCCATTTTTCTTTTTTTTTTTTTTAAGTGGGGAACAAACTTCTCCTAATCCTGCTCTGGATTGGACTTAGGCTGACTTCGGGGAAGCCGTTAATGACCATCTTACAGAGAAGGCCCTGTGTAGGTGTGTTTCCTGAGCCGAGCCTGGGGAAGCAGGGGGAGGGAAGCAGGGGGAGGAAGCAGGGGGAGGGAGGAGGGGGAGGAAGCAGGGGGAGGGAGAGGGGGAGGGAGCAGGGGGAGGGAGGAGGGGGAGGAAGCAGGGGGAGGGAGAGGGGGAGGGAGCAGGGGGAGGGAAGCAGGGGGAGGGAGCAGGGGGAGGACACGGCCACAGCCGGAGCCCACCCCGCACCCCCTCT
>CM052810.1:943287-962898 GCA_028533885.1 Nasua narica
CTGAGAACAGGAAATTGCTTTATGATTATGCTAACCTGGCACGTTTTCTGGTTAATGAAAGTGGCTTCGCTGCAGCGTGGGGAAGACAGAGTACCACGAAAGCTGCTGTCACCGAGAGCCCACATAATTTGTGCCGTTATTAGGGACAATTTGTGACTTTTTAAAAGTCGAGTGGGTCCAAATGTCAAGTGGGGAAAACATTAGTTAAAACCTCGAGGAGTAATGAATGATTTAGAGTGGGAGGAAATCCAAAGAGCTTTAAACATTTCTATTTTAATTCACTACTTAGAAATGTACACAGGGTGCATCCCGCATTCAGTGCCCATCTCCTCGTGCCCTTGCGGCGGGCTGCCCTCTTCCTCGCAGGGTGTCGGCCGGGAGAAACGAGACGCGATCCACAAAAAAAGAGATTTCCGAGAAAAGTGCCTCTGTGCCTCCCTCTGGCCCCATCACCTGGGCCTCTTCTTCCCTTCGGGCAAAACAGGGCCTGAAGGCCCCGGGGGATGATGTCGGAGGGTGAGAAGTTCTCCGGGCAGAAGGACAAGATTCAAGATGAGGGAGAATTTCCCGAGATTGTTACGACGCATTCACGACTTGAACCGAGACCTCAGGGTGCAACGTGGGAAGGTGCTGGACGGCCAGTGCATCTCTAAACCCACGAGGCGAAAGGGGATTGAGTGGGATTCGTCTGTTCACATCGATGTGAGCGTCTGCGGTGCACCGAGTGACCTCTCCAAGCTTGGGGTTGGATGGGGAATTGGCACGTTCCCTTCCCGTCGACAGTGGTTTTTGCCCCAGACTCGTGTTCATCACGGCGGCGGCTGAAAAGCCAGGTGTGCGAACGTGCCGCCGTCCAGAGGAATGGGGCCCAATCATATTGAAGCGATGAGGCGCCTCGGGCTGACGGTTACTTGGCAGGTACAAAAGGTGCTGGGCGTTGCTGTGTCCCCTGAAGATGGGCCCCGTGGGGTCACCGGGGTACCCCTGGGCGCCCTGGCACACACTTTGGGAACCGCGGCTCTAGGTAGCCCTCTGCTTGTGGTGTGCGGCGTTCAGACGGGCCGATCTCCCCCATCCTTTGTCAGTCAGTCCACAGTAAGTGCAGAAATTGAGGAAACGCTTTGAACACACGACGGCTCCGGATGGGGGATCGCATTTTGCGTACGCTTGCTTTTTATTTTCTAGTAATTTACTTTTACTGAACTCTATAAACGAAGGTCGTCAGTGGGCTAGAATTAAAGAGCAAGCCAGTCCTCCCCCAGACAGTCTGAGTGTCAGACCCCCCAGGGCAGCGCGGCAGTGCAGCGGGGGGGCCGTACACAGAAACGGGTGCTTTCCTCAGTCTGAAAGGAAAAACCACGGAACACGATTATCCAATCGCCGCAAGTCGATGGAGCGATGGTAGGCCCTTACGAGGTCCGTGAACCAGAAACTGCTCGTCGGGTTTTCGGGCTCCTGGGTATTTCCTGAGCTGGAATGTACCTGGGTGAGTACGTTAGAAAGTTTTCGCACCATAAGATGAACCTTCGTTTTATTGCACAAAACACTGGCAGTGGCACTGACGTCACATCCAGTGTCTGGTGGGGACATTCCTCCCCCTTCTCCTGCCCTTGATCGTTGCTGTCGGGGTGAAGGGCAGCCTTGTCCCCGAGGACTGAGACCCCGCGACGGCTTTTTAGTGCAAAATGCTTGTGTTTTGGTCACCTGTCCTTAGCATCGCCTGAGTAAGAAACGGCTGGGTGACGATGTAATAAATCTTTACGGTCTGGAACACGGGAACGAACTCTTGAGTGAGCTTCAGAGCAGAAGGAAAACAACACGGTCCAAGGTGCGGCACAACCGCGATTTCTTCCCACACTTGCTAATTGGAACGTGATAGTTGGAGAAACTGGCATACGTTAGGAACATTCACAGAACGTAGAGCCAAAAGGAATTACACAGAAGGCAGGAGGGAGTAATTAAGTTCTCCCGGCTTCTCAGCCTCTGGTCTTACCCCGCGTGGACGGCTGTGCGGCGGGGCAGTGCGATGTGGAGAAAATACAGAGGGCTTCTTCCACGCCGGGTGTGTCTGGATTGTTCCAGAGCTGGTTCCTGAAAGTTCAGTGTGTGCTGTGGGGGGAGGGGGCAACCGGGAGAGTGGGAGCGGGAGCCGGGGTCCCACTGAGAAGGGGGCGCTGTTACCTCACGGCTCCTGCTGGGGGTCTGGAGAGAAGCCGAGATTTTACGAGGAAAAGTGGATTCTCCCGTGTGCTCTTTCCTCCCTTGACTATTTTGTCTTTTTGTTGGTTTGTGCTTTTGATGTTCAAATAGGACAGGTAATGGTTGTAATGCCGCAGCCTCTGTCTTCTCTCCACAGGGAGTTTCAACTTTTGGATTTTAACAGTCGTTTGGTTCGGAGGAGCTTTCCAAGATGCAGGAGAGCAAACAGAGCTGTCCCCGGAGCCGGATGTCCAGACATTTTGTCCGACAACGCAGTCTGGCCGCTTCTAAACCTTCCAGCTCCAAGAATTTCCCCAATATTTGATCCATTAAAAAAAGAGATTCCAAGTATATGTCAAATAAAATTAAGTCCAGTGATACAGTATGTTGACTTCACTTAAATTCCAATTTTGTAAGTGCTATTTGGTTTTTAGAAAGCTTTTCGTCCCTGTTTTATAAACCTCTGAAAATCAGGACTGAATGTGGTGGTCAAAAAAAGGAATTAAGTGTCAAAGACCAAGTTCATTCGAAACAGATTAAAACAGATCCCAAAGTTGCCACAATGAATCTGTAACATGTGAGATAAACAGAATTGTCTCCTTGTCTTTTTTAGGCTGGAAACCCTATTCGGGCATGTCTTCAAAATGAAAATAAAAGGACTTTGCAATCATTGCTTATTTTTAGAGTTCTTCACACAGAGGATTTATGTCACTATGCGGGCTTTGGGCGTCCAGGCGCTGCTCCGGGAAGGGGCTGTTCGCACACGGACACGGAGATCCTTCCCATCAGCTCTGGGGCAGCTTCTCTGTTGGCTCTTGTCTGCCTCTTGTAGGAATTTGTTTGTTCAGATACTTTTAAATTGGACAGTTCAGGGCGATGGTCCGGGAAGGGTGCGGGCGGCCCTTCCAGGTGCAGGAAGATCTTTGGGGAGATGGTGTAATAGGAGGAGAACTTTGAGCCCAAAGGGCACCTCGGAGATGCTCTCCCCCTCCTTTTACAAATGAAGAGGTTCAGGCTCAGGGAGCCAGAAGCCAGCCCGGCCTCGGAGCCACGCTGAACCGCGAGAGCCGGTGCCTCTTTTTCATCAGTGGTTGAAACAGTAACACTTAGAGTGTGTCTGACTGATGGTCACGTGTATGGGATAGAGCAGGGTTTCCTCCCGGAGAATCTGTCATTTAATCGATGCTGAGCTTGAAATGAACGATGTCTTGGACCATGAGAATAAGGTTCCCTTCTGCTTTATGCACCAAAGTGTAACCAGTCTCTAGCCAATCAACTCGTGAGAAAACGTACAAAAACCGGGAACCGGGTACTAGCAAATGTAACCCAGCTGCGTATGTTACAATGCTAACCTGCTCTAGCTAGTCGGGATTGATTCAGGAATCCCAGAGTTCCATCACCTTGGGGAAATAGACGGATAAAACCCATCCTATTTACAGACTGAAGGAGAAGCGCACAATTATTGTCATAGAGCAGGAAACATATTCGACAGTCACGATCTCAGTAATGCTACACCTCTTACTACACGAGGAACAGAGAGCATCTTCCTTAACCCGATTCCGTGTCGGTACCAAAAGCCTCCAGTAAATATCATTCTTAACAGCAGAAAATTTGAAGCTGTTATCTTTAAAATCATTGATAAATAAGGGTACCAGCCATCAACAACTCTGTGCAGTGCTGTGCTTAAAGTCCTACCTACTCCAGTAGGTCGAGAAGTGAAGGGGAAAAAATGTAAGGATTGATAAGGAAAACTATATTAAAGAGCACTGTCAGAATTTGCAGACACACAAAAACCCTAGCAGCATGGACAAATGCTTACATTTAACAAGAGGGCTAAGCAGGGTTGAATAATCGAAGTCAAGATCCCAGCACAAAACATAATGGCATTTTTTTTTTGAATAATTGATGTTTTCTTTTTCTTTTTTTTTAAAGATTTTTATTTATTTATTAGAGAATGAGAGACTGAGAATGAGAGGGGAGAAGGTCAGAGGGAGAAGCAGACTTCCCGCAGAGCCGGGAGTCCAACATGGGACTCGATCCCGGGACTCCGGGATCATGACCTGAGCTGAAGGCAGTTGCTTAACCAACTGAGCCACCCAGGCGCCCAACATAATGGCATTTTTATTTATCAGCAAACTATAGGTAGAAAATAGGGTTTTCCAAGTGAGACCAGTTAAACAGCAGCTACAACCACGGGTAATATACAACACGTATTTCTAATTGTTTTCCCAGGCACATAACATTGTCCCTAAATCCCCACCGACGCAGGCGTGGCCACATGAGAAGCCGAGACCTGTGCTAGCACCCGGTGCACTGTGTCACCCATCCGCTGTGGTCTCAGCTCTGGTCGGCGCGGCTGCAACCCCAGCACCTGGGTCCCGGCGGGAACAGAATCGCCAGCCTCTGCAGCTAAGTTCCAAGAACGAGAAATAAACATCTGACTCGATTACATCTGCAAAGACCCCATTTCCAAATAAGGTCACTTTCACAAGTTCTGAGGATAAGACCTTTGACCTGTCTTTTCTGGGGAGACGATTCATCCCGTAACGGCGGCACTGGTTTGGTGACATATGACAAGAGGGAGGAGCTCAGAGAAGGGTCGGCTCGTCTGTGAGCAGGAACCAAGGGAGGGTGGAACATTCACAAGGTCACTAGCTTGTAGAAGGAGAGAAGACAATTGCTTCTCACCCAAATCATAAGAAATTAACTTGGAAAGCTTTGAACCACTCATACGGTTGGGATTTCAGTCCTTCAGCCAACGTCACCCCCAAAGTACGGTCATCATAGCCATCGTCCAAGCTTCTTTTTTTTTTTTTTTAAGATTTTATTTATTTATTTATTAGGAAAGAGAGAGAGTGAGAGAGAGCATGAGAAGGGAGGTCAGAGTGAGAAGCAGGCTCCCCATGGAGCTGGGAGCCCAATGTGGGACTCGATCTCGGGACTCCGGGATCATGACCTGAGCCGAAGGCAGTTGCTTAACCAACTGAGCCACCCAGGCGCCCCTCGTCCAAGCTTCTTAATAGGTTCAGCCGTAAGGGAACTGGGGTGCCCCGGTCACTTCTACCCCCAGGGCGGAGAAGCTGGCTCGTGGATGAGACCGCGAGTGTGGCTTTGCCAGGAAAGCCCGGCACAGCAGCGGGCAGGTTAACAAAGACGTGGGCCAAGGAAGCAAGCAGTGGGGGAAGTGGGAAAGGTGGGTCTAAATAAGAACAGAGACGCAAGTCTTAGCACGTGTAGCTTCGCGAGATCCAGCAGAGCAAAAGCTAACTAAGCCCACAAGCGTACAAGTGCCAAAGAGCTACAAGCCTGGGCTAAAGGACGCTGTGGTTTTAGGGACTAAGGGGACCTTTGGGTCCCCTCACCTACAAACAAGTAGGAGACTTGGAACATCAATCTCTGATGCCCAAATATGGCCAAAGAGGCTGATAGAAAAGGAAGAACCTTCTAGAAGGAGGGGCCAAGTGCCATGGAAAACAGTGAACCAGAAGCCATGCCCAGGAGCGGGGTCCGCAGCTAGCCTGCAGCCAACTAACAAAGAAGCGTTAGCGCGCGAGGCCGCGGAGACCGTGGGTGTCCTCGCCCGCGGCATGACCTAGCCTTCAACAGCCTTCAACAGCGTGATTACCAGCAACAAGTGAACAAAGGATGTGACGCCCGCCTCGCTCTGTCCTCCTGGGGGTGACGGTGAGAATTGGTTGTACGGGTGCCCACAAAGTGTGCACGGGGTACGGACGAGCCCCGGCTGGCTCTGGGGGCCGAGCGACAAGTGTGCTTCGTGCCGCTCGCGGGCCCGGGGACCGGGAACCACCGGTGCAGGCAGCTGTGGGAGTGTCCTGGCTGGACTCAAGCGACAAGACCGGGGAGCAGAGGGTCTGGCCGGAGGCCACCGCTGGCCTCGTTCAGTGCGCCCGAGTCGGGGTGAGTGCCGATGCGCGTCAGGAAAGCTATGACGTATGTCCTCCTCCCGGAAGGCCTGAGCTGGGCACCTTCCAAATCACATTTCACGTTTCTCTCGCTTCCTGTTTCGTGCAATTTTTGCTTGAGCAGAGGACGGGGGGCCTGGCACGGAACAGGCGTGTGGCCGTGCGTGTGTGAGAGCGTCCCAGGGAGGACGGCCCCAGGGCTGTGTGCCGTGGACGCGGCGCTGACGTGGGACCTTGGGGTGCCGGCCACCGGCCCCATCAGGGCAGGTTTTGCTGAGAGAGCCCACACTCTCCGGCTGGTCCAGGAGCCCACCCCAATCTTCTCAGGTGACACTCCGTTATTTCCGGGGTGACAAGGCTAGAAAGTTCTTGAAGTTGTCCCGCCCAGACGGCCAGAAGGATTTGGCTACTCTTGGGGGAGGGGTGTGTGTGGGATCCGCGTCCGTGGGGGAAGCGGCTGCATAATCAGCAGAAACAGTCCCCGGGATGGCTCCCGGTGTCCCACATGCGGCCGGTGCGGAGTGGGAGACCTCCTCACGGTGACAGTGTGAAGTGACCGGGCTCTGCCCCAGACTTCCTTACATGCCGTCGGCACACAGACCCTGGGAATGCCTCATGTGGCCTTGGCTGCAAAAGGGCGGCTCGGGGGCGTGGTCCCTCCTGCCCACTCGACAATGACCGAGCAAGACAAGGCCACTGGAGGGCTCGGGCCCTGATCGGACGACAGGCAGCCGCCCCTGGGGACAGGCGGGTCAGGCTAGCCAGGAGCAGCCACCAGGGCTGGAGACAAAGCTCAACCTCAGAGAATTATGTCAGGGGTGTGCGTTCCCTCCCAACAGGCACAAAATGGTTTCAGACCCTCCTTTGAGACCCGATCTCCCCGGTGCCGGGGTCACGTGGTGGGACGGAAGCTCATCTGGGCGCCGCACGGGGTAAGCTCTTTCTCCGGGGCCCGACTTTTCTCAGCAAACGTGTGCCTGTTGACTTCTTAATTTTCAAAATGTTTTCTAATATGGGAAATCAGTTGATGGAATACGGTTTCAAATGCTCAGATGACTCATAAAGAGAGGGACACTAGTTAGTATTTTTGAGCCTTTGCTGCGTATCTGGCAGGGGCTGAGTACCTCGTGTGCCGTACCCATTAAATCCGCGAACAACCCCGTGGGGCGGACAGCGTTAGGGGCCTCGCTTTACAAAGAAGGACTCGGGAACTTGAGTAGCATGTCGTGTCTCCCAGCGTGCACACAGAGCTGGGTCTGGTTTCAGAAATTATGCCTAATCCTCACATTCTGCTGCCATATTTGTCGAAACATGAAATGCACACATTTCCAGAATCTTAAAACTCGATTACAATAACATGGTTACAGTCGTGAGCACTCGGCAATCTCAGAAGTTCCAAAGTATGTTCTCTCGTTTGCTGAAGACCAGAAATGGTCTTGAGAGGCAGGTGACCCCACCGCTGCCTGATGGGACCAGAGGGAGTCCCTCGTGGCTGCGTGCCGAGGTGATGGCCATCTGGTCCTGTGTCCCGCGTCTCGCGTCTTCTTCAGACTCTGTGTTTCCTGTGGGGATTGGAACCCGCGGGGCGGATCGTGGGGGACGTGCGGGGCGAGCTCTCGGAAGCACACGCGGACGGTGACCACACGGCAAGGGGACCCAGCAGGGATCCCTGAGAGCGTCACCGGCCAACGCTGGAGTGAAGTCTGAATTATGCAGGTGAAACTGCTGGTATGAGAGAAAAGCAGAATTACATGGTGCGCTGTGTCTGAAACATTCTTTGCTTCAGCAAGATTTGGTCACTCTTCTCAGCAAGACACGCCGAGTTTGTATTTATGTGTTTTCCTTCCGTGACCGAAATGTTTCTGGTGTCGACCACTCGCGAGACAGGCTGACTCCAAGTCAGTACAAAGGAGACGACATTGTTCTCACCGCCGTGAGGAGGAGGAGGAGCGGTTTTAGCGTCATATTTATTGTCTTCGGGCGTGAAACTGGGGAACAACGGTGGGGCAGATCCAGATGTGAGTGCTGACACCCCCGTGGTTTGAGGGACCTCCGTCAGAAAAAGAATGCCACGTCAGAAATACAAAATTAGGAGCAAACATGAAGATTTGCTCAGAATGACGAAACCGCGGCCAATTTTACCGTGCCGATAAATACCTCAGATGTGATCCGATCCGGGCTCACGGGAACGCCTGCCCCTCCGGGGTCGGGCTGCGCGCTCTGGCATTTTCCATCTCTTCCAGAGAGAAGAGAAATAGGACTCCGTCTTTACTCTCTCAGGTCAATCCAATTTTGTTTTTAATTATTGGCCACTTAGAAAATATGCAGTTTGCAACCATGTTTGTTACCCCACCTAAATCTTCTGGAGACCGCTGGCCGGTCGGGGGGACACCCTATCAAGTGTCCTTCCCGAAGCCGTGTGATTTGGGTAATTTTAGGTTTCACGTCCTGGGAAGAATCCTCGTCATTCCCTGCGTTGACAACTGTCACCACCCTGGGTGCCCGTGCCGTCCTTGCCTTAAGGAATGAATTGTGGACCTCACGGAATGTCTGCCCACGGGAGTGCTGCGGGTCCCCAGTGCCGAGGCGGGTCCCGGGCATGCCGGCTGTCCCTTTGCCCCAGCATCTGGTGTGAGGACAGTGGCACGGGAGGCCGGGGGAGGACAGACAGAACCGCATGGACTAACATCTTCCTCTGCAAACTGTGCGAGCACCTGTGACCCCGTGACCAGGCTTGGGGGCCTCCCCAGCCTTGGACGGGACGGACGGGCCCACTCGGGCTTTGGAGTGCTGCACCTGCCCCACGTCTCCGCTCTCTGCTCTAAGTGGTCGGAGGTGGGCCTGCGGTCTGCACGGGGCGGGGGGGGGGGCGTTTCTCCGAGGGTCCTCCCTGCACCTAGGACGGGACCGTGTTGGAGGCTCTTCTCGGGGCGTGGCAGAACCTGGATTTCAAAACCTGCCAGGGGAGCATCAACAGTCAGCAGCAACTGGGAACGCCACACCGTAGGAAACGGGCCTGAAAATGACGAGGATCGAGGACCGTTGACCTGGACTGACTTGCTAAGGCCGGGCCTTCTCTCGCAGGCAGGCTCGGAACACACAGAGGCAGGGGACCGCGAGAACCGCACGGTGGCTGCCTTCCCGCCAACCCCCAGGGCAGCTTCGGTCAGGGGCAGGGGCCGCGCCCAGCACGCCGGCCCCTGGCACCGCTGCACGGCGAGGCGGGGTGGAGGATGCAGCGGTCGCTGCAAGGAGAGCGGCGAAGGAAGACGGAGGGAGAGAAGCAGGGGAATGTGAGTGTAATGGTCATTTACATTAGTTCTCTGCAGCAATGGGGGCCCAGAGCAAGAAAAACTGCGCCAGGAATTAGAATTCTGAGCATGAAACAATGGTTAATATTGCATTCATTGGAGAAGGAGGCATGCAAAAAAAATCGTGAGCATTTCAGGGGACTATTTTCCTCTTATAAAGCTTATTCTTATAATATTACTGCATTTCAAAAAATACAATTTTAGAAAAAAAATGAACCATAGCTCTTTGCAGTGATAGGCGACAGGTCAGAAAAGCATTTCAGAATAATTTTACACCTTTTAACCTTAAAAAATACTTTGCTGACAATTGAGAAAGGGCTTTAAAAGAAGCTCTGATAGGCATCCTCACAGCGGGGTTGCCGTGTCCCATCACCGCGCGGAGCTCCTGCATAATGCGCCCTGTAATAAGGAGCGCGCATCACGGGCGGAGGGGCCGCCGCCAGACTGATCCTCGCCCAGAGCCGCTATTAGTCGTGACACTGAAAGTTTGTTACATAAAACTCTCGGGAAGACGGAGGGAAGTAAACTGTTTAAAATTTTGATTTGAGCCAGGGAAGAACTACTCTGTCACAGGATTTTGTCGGCATTTGAATATATATTTAGCGTTCTCTGTTTTTCATCGCTGCTCAAGCTTGGACAGTCTTGTGCAATGAAAACCCCACAGTGTCTCGTTAATGAGTGGCACCTTCCCCGATTCTGTTGCCGCCAGCGGTAATTGTTAGCTGTTGAAACAATTATAGGTGATAATTATGAACATTAATATGATGGTTGATAGTTCAGCAGGCTCGGCTATGAATCCTGTTCAAACTTAGGGGAAATGCAACAATGTTTCACTGTAATGAAACCAAAAACTGTCCATCAGGGAAAGATACACTCTCGGCTCTTTGTCGATGCCTGATGCCTGCTGCCTTTGTAACAGGGACATCCGGCGGCAGGGACAACTCCGCCCCCAGCGGCATGGGAAGGAGGACAGGCAAGACCATGGGTTCCTCGTGATTTCCAGAAATCAGAGAGGAGGTGAGGGGAAGGAGTGGGGGGAGCCGTGTTTCTAAGCAAGTTCTCTGCTGGGGACCCTCAGTGATGTCCAGGTTGTCCTGGGCGGGGCCGTGCGCTGGGCTTTCCTGGAGAACGGCGGTGTTCCCGCCGCCAGGTCGGTGTCCCTGGAGCAGAACCCACTTCAGGACGGGGTGTGATGAGCTTCTCCACATGGAGCCTCGCTGTTGCACAGACAGACGTGCCCTCACCTCTGGGTCCTCCCCGAGCCGCTCTCAGGGGTGCACAGAGGTGGTCAGTCATCGCCCTTGTTTTACGTTCCGCTGTTTCGTGCAGTCACTGTTTTCCTTGTCTTTCTTTTCCTGTTTGGATGGCAGGTGTCGTTCCCAAGTCCTGTACCTTGGCTGCCCATGTTCAGCCTCGAGCAATCTGCCCTTGGCAATGTTGTGCGTCCCCTGCTGCCTTTCTGGGAAGGACGCCCACTCCCGCCCCGTGTGTGCGCGCACACACACACACACGCAGCCGCATGCACACGTGTGCACACGCGCACGTGCACACACACGCACACACACTATCCACAGGTGCTCACAACCGCTGACAGCACCCGGCTGGGCGTGTTCTCAAGAATAAATCCTTGGCTTTTCTTTGGCAACTGACCCAGTTTAAGGGGTTCTGTGGATTGAACACAGAGGAAAGGCAGGCGGGAGGCGGGAGGTGGGGGGGGGGGCCCTCCCAGGGCCGGGAGCCGGAGGCCACGGGACTGCCGCCGGCGGTGGGAGGGGTGGCTTCCCCGCTGCCTCGGGTTACTGCTAAGAGGAGAACATGGAAGATCGGACCGGGGTTCCGTAAAACAATAGGAAATCGTTCTGTTTTTCATGCTATGATTCAGTAGGTCATTTTATGTGCTGTTTTCTAGAACCAGGCTGTTTCTTATTCCCTAAACAACTATTACAGCCCAAATAGGTGGTGCGGATTGCTTGTGAATACTCTCTAAAGCTCAGCTTGCACGTGTTCCGGCCGAGCCTGTGACTTGTCTGCACGGAGGCAGCGATGGGGGGGCTCTGTGTGACCCCCCCAGCCGCCCAAGCTATCACCGACAGCATCCAGGGACCACGCTCCCACTGTCGGCCTGCGCCCGCTGCTGTAGTCCCCACGGTGCGGGAATAATCCTTCCATTTCCCTCGTCCTGCCCAGGAGTTGGAGATCCACATGCGTGTGCACACACATGCACACACAAATGCACCAGGCACACATGCACATGCACAACCATATACATGTGCACACGTGTGCAACCATGTACACATGTGTGCACCATGCACCCTGCACACACACGTAACCATGTACACACGTGCACACCATGCACACACACAGTGCATGCACACACAGCCATGTACACACCAGGCACACATGCACACTGTGCACACGCACAACCATGTACACGTGCACACACGTGCAACCATGTACATATGTGTGCACCGTGCACACACACACGCAACCATGTACACATGTGCACACCATGCACACACATGTAACCATGTGCACACCATGCACACACACAGTGCATGCACACACAGCCATGTACACACCATGCACACACATGCACACTATGTGCACACACGCAGTCATGTACACATGTGTGCACCATGCACACACATGCACACACTCATACACAAATGCACCACGCACATACACAACCACGCAGACATGTACTCTGTGTGCACACATGTACAAACATGCGGCCACATGCAGACACGCATATGTGTGCACTACACACTATGCACACATGTGCACGTGTGCATGGAGTGCACACGTGCATTCACCATGCACACAGGTGTACGCACCTGTGAACACACACGTGCACACACTAACCCACATACCTGTGAGCACCACACATGCACATGCACAAGTGCTAATGCACACACCCAAGAGCACTGCGTGCACCACACGCATGTGCACACACCTGCAAACACACACAAGTGTGCCACACACAGCACAGACATGCGTGCACACACACACACACACACACACCATGCACACTTGTGAACACGTCCCTGGTAGGAAGCTCTTTCCTGACCTGCCAGAGGGGTAACTGAGAGCTTTTCCTCGTGGAGCATGTTGGGAGCCCCACGGCCAGCAGCTCCCTCGGGGCAGCCACACCAGTTAGCTCCTTCCCACGATGTTTATTTTCCGAAGAAATGAACAGGGTGGGTTGTGCTCAGTGCCTCGTATCCGAGGATTCCCCAACCCTGGAAAACCCCGATGAGCTCTCCCACTGGTAGCATGATTGACGGGCCACATGGCTAATGAATCCACTGGAAGATAGAAGCGTGGGGCCCTCCTTTCTCCTGGCAGGGCCCTGAGTCACTGGCAAACGACCAAGGAAAGAGGAACCTGCAGTGACGAACATCCCTGCGTTGGTCGCCTACCTGCCCCGACAAGGCTCACGCCGTCCTGTCTGCACGCCTCCTCACCGTGCCCGAAGAGACAGCCTGGGATGGAACCGACTGCACGTCTTTGTGCAAAATGCAAGATTTCGGGGTGCAGACCCCCCGTGGCTCAGTGTTGTCTGCTACCTGCATGTAGTTCTGATGTAGTTCTCTCACATCTCCATCTTTCCCGCTGGGGACCCCCTCTTCCCTCCCCAACTAGCTGTGCTGGAGCTCGAGTCCCGACCTCCCCTGGCCACGAGCCACTGCAGCCGCCGTGGCAGGATCCCCGTGGCTCCGAGCCCTCCCCCTGGGGCCGCACTGGCCGCAGCATCGTCCGGGCCTCACACGGTCAGCAAAGCCATGAGGCTCCGCTCCGTGGAGACTGGCACCTCCCTGAGACCAGGAAGCAAACTGGGGCACAAGTGAGGGCCGGATTTGTGCTGCCTCTTTGGGCCCAGCGGGAGGGGACCATGCTTGGGGGCGTCCTTGGAGGGAAGAGCAGCATGGAGGACTCCAGGTGGCCACGGGCTGGACTGAGGCCGCCCCTCGGTTCTGAGGAGTGTGCCTTCCTTCCCCCGCAGCTGATCAGAACCCAGGAGGGAGTTCCCACCTGGCATCCCACCCCACCCCTCCCCCACCGTCAGTTCTCTGCATTTTTGTTTGTTGATTGTTTTGTTTCTGAGATTGCACATGTGAGTGAGATCAGACGGTGTTTGTCTTTCTCTGTGACCACTGACCTCCCTTAGCTCTGGGTCCACCCATGCTGTCACCCAGGCGGGCTTTCCTCCCTTGCTGCGGCTGAGGGACATTCCAAGGTTGATACGGCCCATGTCCCTTAGCCGCTCCTCCATCAGGGCTCGCGGAGCTGGCCTCCACATCTTGGCTGTTGTAGATGACGCGGACGCGAGCGCAAAGGTGGACGGATGTTTTCAAATCAGTGTTTTGTTTTATTTGGGTAACTTCCTGGCAGTGGAGTTGGGAGATGGTATGGATTTCTATTTTTAATTTCAGGGGGAATGAAAGGCCCAGTACAGGGAATGTGGTTTTTCTAGTGTTATTGCCTGCCTTTGTTTTTCTATTTTTACTGGGCATTTTAAAACCTTTTCCTCTACACAGATCATGGTTGTGAACACTGAAATTTGGATGGATTCTGTTTAGAAAGATAACCAGTTAGAAAACCAGCGAACAGCTCTCTGGCATAACCTGTGAGGCTCGGACAGTGAGGTTTTCTGGTCTTTGCAATAAATAATAAGCCCAAGATCATCTCCTGCTTTGCTAATAACATTGATAACATAATGACATTTGCACCTTCTCCTGTGTGTGAGGAAGCACAAAGAAATTCAAGGTGAATGAATAAAATTTCTGAAATTTTTTTTAAAAAAGGAAAAATGTTAATGATGATATATTTACAAAACCTTCCAAAAATGAGTTTGGTCAGAGAATAATATGCTCCTGGAATTTATATTTCAAGTTTTATGTAACAGTGCATAGAATTCTAAGGATTATTTTAGAAGTTTTCTGGAAAACATATAAGATAGTTGCCTTTCTCCTACGTAAGACTTAGCTCGCCACCTTTCTGCTTTTGGGACAACTTGTAAGTAAGGCATGAAGACCTTAGAACTGTCAGCCGTGGGGGCACCTGGGGGGGCTCAGTTGGTGAAATGTCTGCCTTCAGCTCAGGTCAGAATCCCAGAGGCCTGGGATCGAGTCCTACATCGGGCTCCTGGCTCAGCGGGGAGCCTGCTTCTCCCTCTGCCTGCTATTCTCCCTGCTTGTGCTCGTTCTGTCAAATAAATAAAATCTTAAAAAAAAAAAAGAATTAATTGTTTACAATAATTTCTGTCCTCAGGAGGCCCAAAGGGCATTTTGTGGTCAGAACACAGTGTGGCCTTTGTCATCTTTGATGCCTGCCCTACACTGCCTGAAGCCCCTGTGAATTCATCAGTGTTGGGTTTTCACGGGTGTTTATTCTGCCTGGAGAAGGGTTTTTAAAATTAATATCCCAAATAAATGGACAGAAACACACAAGCCAGTTCCTGGAAGCTTCAAACCTGCCTCGTGTCGCGAGAACGTAGAAACGTCCTCAAATACAGGGATGGTGTGCTGTAGCTTCTCTTTTCTTCGGAACATATCTGGTGTCACCGCACGTCGGTTCCCTCCTCCGCCTCCGCCTGGGCTCAGACCCGGCGCCCCGCGTGCCCGGCGCGTGGAGAAGGCGGCTGGCCCGCGAGCTCCGTGGCCCAGAGCGAGGGTGCCGCTGGCCCCTGAAAGAGAATGAGACCCACCCTCGCCGGGAGTCGCGCTCTCTCGGGCTGCGTCCCTATGTCGCGAATGACTTTTGATGTCTTCTTGAAAACACTTGTTGTTCTACACGGAGTGAGGCCCGGGCCATGCGTGGGGGCAACAGGCCTCTGCCCAACCGCTGTGTCTGTGCAGACTTGCTGCCGAGAAAACGCTCCTTTTCCCCCAGAGCTTCAGCCCCGAGCTTCCCCGAGCTCGCCACGTGGCTGGCTCCTTCCCGGCAGGAGCGGAGCCCACGGGCGCTGGACCCAGGACTCCCGGCTCCCAGCCCGGGCCCGGACGGAGCCCGGAAGAGGTGTGGCCCAGCCGGGGGGCCCTGTGCCCAGGGGGCCCAAGAGGAAGGGGTGCAGGGGGACGACCCCGGCCCCGCCTGTGCCCCCTCCCTCGCTTTCCTTGGGCGGTTCCCGCTGGCAGCCAGGCCAAGGGAGGTCCGAGCACCCCCCCAATGCCGGGGCCTGATTCAGGACCCCACCTTTCATCTCCCTGAGGCGAGAGAGGGCTGAGAAAGACCCATTTCACAGCTGACAAGATTGAAGGGGCACCGCGCTGTGGGCAGGGTGGGGGTTGGGGGCAGCGCCCTTAAATTTGTATTCTTGGAACCAGGGGCTAAAGACAGACCCACACCAGTCGTCTTTCCCTCCTGGGACCATTCCTCCCACACAAGGAGACATGCGTTTCAGATGCAGCCTGACACATGGGCAACTCATGCTCTTGAGACCCTCAGACCGCGTGGCCCGGGCATGGGGGGGTGGCTGGGAAGGCCCCCCAGCCCGCAGCGCCCCCACCAGAGCCTCTGCTGGTCTGGCCGAGCCCCGCGTGCCTGCGGCAGGTTCCGTGCGAGCAGAAGCTAATAACTTTATGAAAACACTGATGTTGAGATAAAATATGCGTGTGTGACACCAGAGCCGTCAGCATGTGCCCGCGTGTGCGCAATGTTGACGGAAGGAAGAACAGCATAATAGGAAAGAAGCAATATATGTCTTTTTAAGAGATTCTATTTGTAACAGGATTTTCCCCAGTGGCTCCTAATTTGTCTGCTCTGAATCCAGCAAATGAATTAATTTAACACACATTTTAACTGATGATGGACATCATGTCTCCCAAAATAATTCAATCTAATTTTCTTTTAATCAATAGGGCCATCACCTTCTGTGAGAAGGATTTTCTGAGTATTTTTAGGTGGGGTTTTAAAGGGTATGGAAGGAGGTGGCGTCCCAATGGAGGGACAGTTATAAAAGGGAGGACATGGCCTGTGTGTGTGGGCAGCGCGGTGGCCGCGATGCCCGCGTACCCCAGGACAGCGCGTGCCCCCTCGGATCCCTGAGCAGAGCCAGCGTGGGTGTGCAGCCGGCTGGCGTGCCTCCGGAGCCGGAGCCCGGGTCTCTCCTGCGGCCGCCATCCTGTGTCTGCCTCCGGGTGTGAACACGGAAGTGAGTATTCCCAGGACCTGACATCTGCACTTCTCATCAAAGGGCTTATTGATTATTGACTCAGAATCTGGTCTTTCAACAAGGAGCTTTCAAAGAGCTCGTCGCAGGGGCCTGCAGCCCATGTCCTGATGTCAAGGTTTTGCACCCGGGACAGAGGTCTTCATTTGTGCAAACCCTTCATTTTCTGCTTGTTGGATCTTCCAGTTGTCTCTCTCCGTTCTACAAAGGTTAACAATTGTGCCTCTTTTTTCTGGGCAGAAAGGCAGGACAAAGAGGGCCGGTAAGAGCAAGCCATTCATTTTTTTCTGTGAGGCAATAATTTCTTGAAAATGAAAGCATCGTGTTCTTGCCCATTTTCTTTTCCTGGGGTCTCTGCTACAAACTCCTTCTCTACCTGCCCACCCTGGCTCACCCTGCGTAACTCAGGTATCCTTTGGGAAGGGGCCTGATGGGGGCGGGCCCAGGGGCATGCACGGGCCTCAAGGCTGCGTGGTCAGGAGGGAAGCTGAGCCAAACGCAGAGGGACAAAGCACTGGGATTGGTCCGGATGGACCATCACCCAGGGAGCCCCAGGCCCAGGACAGGCGGCCCTAAACTGGGCAGGATGAACTCGTTCCTTTGTCCCAAAGCTCCCTCCCTTCCCCCCTGCGGTGGCCTGGGATGTCACCTTCCCTCTGCTGTCCCCACCCCTTTGTAATCAATACAGCCCTCAGTGGTTGCCTAGAGAAGCCTATTTTTAGGGGTGAATGGCCAGGGCTCAGACCTGGGGGCTGGGGAGTGAAGATCAAAGAAGCCCCCCCCCCCCGCGGCCCTCCCCATGTGGAGTCAGCCCAGGCTGCGTTGTGAGCGCAGCCCCCTCCCCCTCCCCCTCCCAGGACCAGAGGCAGCCGAGCTGTGACAGACACCCCAGGCCGCTGGCGGCCCAGACCCAGGGAGAGCCTGCAGGTCGGGGCTGGGGGGCTGGGGGGCTGCATGTCGCCAGTGACAGGGACCCTCGGGCCCATGGCTGCGTCTCTCCACCAGTCACTGCGGCTGGCAGAGGAGAGGGCCACCGTATCACGAGATCAGCTCCCGGAGAAATGACCTAGACACGATTTTGTGCAAAGTCACGGCATCTGGATGTTGAAGGATCGAACACCATGAATTCGTCTTCACTTCGCCAGGCCGTCAGCTGCCCCGGGCAGGCCTGGCCGCTCCCCTTCTGCATGCCCGTACGGAGGACGGGGCCCCCACTCCAAGGTCAGAGAGCAGCCTCAGCATCCGGAGGACTGGAGACTGAATCCCGAGTCCCTGACGCGTCTCCCTTGCTGTGTGACCTTGAACAGTCACTGGGGTGGGGAAGCCGCGGTGTTTCCTGGTGCACAGCGGGGCCCACCTACCTCTGCGCGGTGACCGCGGGTTAAGTAAGTTGACTCACGGGAAGCCCAGAGCAAACCGTGTGCGGCGGGGCATGGGATCCTTCCGTCCCCCATTCCCTGCCCCGGGACAGCTGGCACGGGGACATCAGGTGGGCGAGAGGTGAAGCGACGGGCATCAGACTGTGTCCTGGCGGACCCGGCTCCGAGGGAGGATGAGCAAGGACACAGCACGGAGGCTCGAGATGGTCTTGGAGGGAAACAGCCTGGCCCCTGGGGACTCTGCCTGGCAGTGCCCTGGCACCGGCGGGAGCGGGCCCACCTCCGGGACGGCGGAGTGCTCGACAGACCGCAAAACCCCTCCAGTCGGTGGGTGAGACCTCGGCTGTCTCACTTTTTAAACCCATCACGAGTGGGCAAGCATCTTTGCTCACACTGTGCAGATGGGCAAACGGAGGCCGGGGGCCCTGCCCGGCTACTAGTCAGTGGCAGAAGGGAGCAGGACTCACGGTGCCCCTCTCTGCGGGAGCGCGCCGTTAGCTTTGTGTCGGATGCTTCCGTCAACCGCGAGGAAATGGATTCCCTCGGAATGAAAAGCGGAACAATAAGTTTTTATCACATTATATTTAAACAGAAATAAAGTTGAAATAATGTTGAAATAAAGTTGAGTGTGAATCAATTCTTTTAATTGAAAAGCATTGAAAACGCATTGGATCTGTATAGTACTTGAAAAAGCACGGCGACGAATCTTCCTAAAAGAGGGAAATCTTCTTGACATGTGAATAGTCATCCTTAATGTTCTGCGCTGAAGGTTTTTTCTTCTTAAATATCACCTTTTCTTGAACCCGGTCACACCTTTGTGAGGGGCCTGGCAGAGGAAGGGTTTGACACCATGGCTCTCTTTCAGCCACGGGCTTTCGCAATAAGTACAAATAAGACCCATGTTTAAAAAAAGAAGAAACCTTGTGGCAATTTCTCCAATGTCCCTCCAGTTTCCTTTCTTGCCATTTCAGTGTGTTTGTGGCTTGGCTCATATGAGCAGCAAACCTGGCAGAGAGTCCTGGTGGTGAAGACACCCTCGGGTGCTTCACCCCGAGTGCCCCTCCCCCCGCGCCGCCAGCCCCCAATCAACGGACCGACCGACCGACCTACTGCCCGACCGCGATGGAACCTGGTCCTGAAGACGGAGACGTGCTTCACTACACCCTCCTCCAAGAGCGGGAGAGAAGCCGGGTCTGGACGTGGCGCCATCCTGGTCCCAGGTCAGTGCACTGCAGTGGAGGGACTGCTGGGGGCACCGGAGATGAGGGCTACCGTCCGCCCCAAACTCAAGCGAGCTGGACCCCCGAGAAACGGAGTGTGGTGCTTCTCCACACCGCCTCTTTATTTATTTATTTATTTATTTATTTTTAATTTTTTTATTAACATATAATGTATTATTTACCCCATCAGGCTTAGACATTTCACAGCACTCACCATAGCACATACCCTCCCCAATGTCCATAACTCTACCCCCCCACCTCCCAGCCACCCTTAGTTTGTTTTGTGAGTTAAGGAGTCTCTTATGGTTTGTCTCCTTCCCCATCCCATCTTGTTTCATTTCTCTTCCCCACCCCCCCCCCATAACCCCCTGCCCTGCCTCTCAAATCCTTCATATCAGAGCGATCATG
>CM052810.1:963398-1011301 GCA_028533885.1 Nasua narica
GGGACTGGGAGACGTGGGGGCGGGGCTGGGAGATCTAGGGGAGGGGCTTGGAGACGTGGAGGCGGGGCTGGGTGATGCGGGGGCGGGGCTGGGAGGTGTAGGGGCGGGGCTGGGAGGTGTAGGGGCGGGGCTGGGAGGTGTAGGGGCGGGGCTGGGAGACGTGGAGGCGGGGCTGGGTGATGCGGGGGCGGGGCTGGGTGATGCGGGGGCGGGGCTGGGTGATGCGGGGGCAGAGCTGGAAATGTAGGGGCGGGGCTGGGAGAAGGGCGGGGCGGTACTGGGAGATGCAGGGGCGCGGCTGGGAGACGCGGGGGCGGGGCTGGGTTATCCCGGGGGCGGGGGGCAGGGGGCGGGGGGCAGGGGGCGGGGGCGGGCTGGGGCACCCTCCAGAGTGCCCTGGAGAAGCAGCCCTACTCTCTGCCCAGCTGGAGGGTTAGCAGAGACCGGTTCGCACCGAGAGGGCAGAACCTGAGCGGTACCCTCCTTGTCGGGGGTGCAGATCCCACGTTGCTTTATTGTGCTTTCAGACTTCAATCCGGTTACGTGAATTGTTCCGTTATTGACACTGCCTTCATCACCGGCCTGACAGGAAAAAGACTCTGATTCCCATTTGTTTTCCTTGCCAAAATAATAAAGACTGTGATGAATGTTTGTAGTCATACCCACCACCCCCCTCTTCGGGAAGGGAGAGCAGGAAAAAAGCAGGGGGAGGGAACAATAATCACCCAAACGGTAAATGGAGAAAGTGAAGTGTGCCAGTGCTGGATCTGACGGCAGCAGGAACTCGGGGTTCTGAGAAAGGAAGGCGTGAGGAAGAAGGAAGAGAGGAGGGAAAGGTCAGCAGGGAAGGAAGAAGTGAGGAGGGATGGGAGGAAGGCCCGGGGAGGAGGGCAGGAGGAAAGAAGGGAGGAAGGGAGGAAGGAGCAGGAAGGACAGGAATTCCTAGTCCATTCTTGCTGCTGGGCCCTTTTCACCTCCTGAGTGGGGGACCGAGCCTGTGGAAAGGTAGAAACGAAGGGACGAACGGGCTTCGAGAAGAGATAAGATCTGGAATAAAGGGAAGGACCTCAGAGAATCAGGATGGAGGGGAGAACGGGGAGCAGGCCCCCTCGCCACCCCCTCCCCCCAGAACAGAAAAGCACCGGGAAAGCGGCCTCCTCACGGTGCCTGGAGGCCGAGAAGGGAAATCAGCGTCTCCGTCTCACCTCATCACGGGGGCCGTGGGGGTGCCATTTGGGAAGGGCGTTTTAAAAGCATGTGGCACACAGAGTTCTCTAGGCACCTGCACTGATTCTCGCTTTCCCTGCTCAAGTGAGATAATATCCACTTAGGAGGGGGTCCTGATGGACAGCCAAGGACCCCCTGCTGGCTGCCAGGAGGCTGGATGCAGCTTCTCCAGTGTGCACCCCCCTCCCCCGGCCGGAACGAGAGGGTCACCGCCATCCCCGGCCAGTGTCCACAGGGATGGGGTGTCAGTCTCAGGGACTGTGGGGAGACAGGGACCCCGGACAAGGGAGGACTCTGAGTCTGGGCTTCACTCCGTCGGTGCCGAGCACACAGCTGGGGGCCGGCCACGGAGACACAGAAGCCCCCGGCCCGCGATCAAGCAGTGCTGGGTGCCCGGGTGGGGGCTGGAAGGGACACCAGTCCCGGCATCGGCGGCGCTTGCAGACCACGCTCCTACTTCAGCCGAAAGAAAACTCCAAATCACAAAACAGGATCGATTTAGGCGATGGCCAAATGACATATGCTGTCAGAAAAGTCATCTTTTCTGTATACGTGCGTGTGCGGCCAGGTGTCTCTCCAGGCTTCTGCCCGGGCTGCCCTGGTGATCTTCCCTTCCATCTCACCTGGGACCAGCTTACCAGACCCACCAGGACGATGCACGGGTCCCTAGCATGATGCACGGGTCCCCAGGACGACGCACGGGTCCCCAGGACGACGCACGGGTCCCCAGGCACGCTCACCTCCACCTGCCCTGCTGGCTCACCTGGGGCTCCGTTATTAACACAGTCACCCAGGTGCACAGAGAAGGCTGGAGTTGTGGCCCGGGGCTCCTACTCTGTCCCGGCAGATTGTGTGGTCTTGACCTTTCTGTGTCCGAGTCTCTACAAAATGAGGTAGCGTATTCTAGATTGTGTACTAGAAGTTATTATAAAATCATGATTATTCTTATGATTTAAACATCGAAGCCTATTTGCTTCGACTTTCTTTCTGGTAACATGATAGATGAACTCTCCAGAAAAGCTAGTCCTAGGATAGCACACTTAACATGCCAGATAAATTAGAGGAAAACAGCCTCTTTTGATGAGGGGCTGACTTTGAGGACAATGAAGGCAATTCACCCGTTAGAAAACACATGGGCGAGTGGGGGAGACCTGCGTGCCCCTACCCTGATACCTGTCCGAGGTATCTGCCAGTCCCTGCAGGTCCCGGCCTGGGTTTATGGACCTCGCACTCAGGGGGAGACAGCATGAAGCTGAGCATGGTGGCTAGAGCCCGAGGCCGGGACCACCAGGACGATACCCTCACCGGTGCATAGCAACCCCTGGCCCCAGAAGGCGACCATTGGATTTATCGTGCCAGCCCCAGCCTCAGCTCTGAGGAGAGCATGAGAAGTCTTCCTGGGAACTCCTGGCCGCAAGCCTGCGTTCGTGTGGTTTGAAGCCCAGCTGTTTACTAAATGTGTGATTTAAAAAAAAAAAAGTTGAAAGTGTAAGGTTTTCCTGGGTTGAAAATGTCTGAAAGAAAGAAAGTCAAATCCTTTCTTGAAAAATGGGTTATATCAAGGCGTATATAGGACTTAGAGAATTACTAGAAAGGTATTCTGAATATGGAAACTATAGCAATTTAGACAGCTCTTCCCCAAATGAAATACTTTGGTGTAAATCTAACAAAATAGGCATAAGATTTATATGCTGAAAACTCTAAGATGCTCCTGAAAGAAATCAGAGTAGACCTAAATAAATGGAGAGGCATACCATGTTTATAAACTGGAAGACTCAATATAGCCAAGATACCAATTCTCCCAAAATTTATCTCTTGATATTTATATTAAATTGATATCTCGATATAAATTTATATCTCGATAAATTAATGGAATTCCAATAAAAATCCCTGATGGAATTTTCACAGATATAGAGAAGTTGATTTTATCTAATTATTTTTTAAATTATTTATTTATATTTCCCAGAGAAAGAGAGAGAGAGAGCAGGGGGAAGGGCAGAGAGAGAGAGAGAATCTTGAAGCAGATTCCTGCTGAGCACAGAGCCCAACAAAGGGCTTGATCTCACGATCCATGAGATCATGACCTGAGCCGAAACCAACTGACTGAACCACCCAGGCACCCTTAGAGAAGTTGACTTTAAAATTTACATGGAAAGTCGAAGGAAGTAGAAGAGCCAAATCATTTCTCAAAAAGGGAAATGAAGTTAGAAGAAAACACCACCGGTCTTGAAGACTTTGTATAAAGATGCTATCACAGAAGGGATACAAGTCACAGAGTCCAGAGACAGAGCTACACAATGCGACTGGCTGGTTTTTGATGAAGCTTCAAAAATATGTCAATGGAGACAAGATAGTCTTTTCAGCAAATTAGGTTGGAGAAAATTGGTCATCCACTTAAAAAATATAATTCAATATAACCCTCCTACCTTATATAAAAATTGACCAAAATAGATCTCAGAACTAAATGTAAAATAAAAAACTATAAAACTTTAAAGAAAGTACAGGAGAAATTGTTTGTGGTCTGAGAACAAGCAGAGTTGATAGCTGTGGCCCCAAAAGCATAATTCATGAAAAGAAAAATCAGTAATGGAATTTAATCAAAAGTAAAATGTTTTTATCTGTGAGAGACACTCCTAAACAGATTAAAGCCAACCTACGGCAGAAAGTGTTTACCACGTATGTCCGGTAAAGGACTGGCATCCAGGATATCCAGAGAACTTTGAAAAGTCGACAGGAAGAAACACACAGCCCAGTGAAGAAATGGGCAACAGACACATCACCAAAGAGAACATGTGGGAAGCACGTGGCACACATGGTTAGCCACTGGGGAGTGCCACTTAAACCATGGGGAGGTCCTCCTAGCTGCCATTAAAGCACCTTCTGTGAGACACCGTAACATGGGGTGTGGGTCAGAATGGCCACAACTGGAGGCTCACGTGCTGCTGGCGAGAATGACCGCTGAGCTCTGCGGCTACCCTGGGAGACTCCAGAGGGCTTCTGGTGACCCGAGCACACAGCTAGCATGCGACCAGCACTCCCACTCCCCTCCCCCCAATGACCTTGAGCAGAGGGTCTTCATCAGGGCAGTTACCCCGGGGACATTGACCAAAGTTTGGAGACACTTTGGTTGTCACGACTGGGTCGGGGTGCTACTGGCCTCTGGTACTTAGAGGCCAGGGATGTCGCCAAACATCCTGCAGCATAGAGTAGCCCCCACACAAAGTATCATCTGGCCCGAGATACCGGTCACACTGAGGTTGGAAATCCTGCCCTGTAGAAATGAAGACATGCTCACCAAAAAGCCTGCACAGGAATGTTTATAGAAAGTCTAGCCTTAAATACTGTAAAACCCAGAGAATAACCTAAATGTGCTTCAGCAACAAGGGAGCAAATAAAGAGGAACACCAGGCACCATGCTTTGGCTCAGCAATAACAGGAGAGACCGCCCAACAGGGTGGATGGACCTCAGAGATGTCCGCTTGGTCGCCTGGCTGTGGAAGGCCACCTGGAAGGTCACCTACTGTGTGGTTCCTTGCACACCGCATTTCAGGAGGACAAAACCCACCGGTGAGAGGGAGCAGGTGAGCGGTTTCCTGGGGACAGGTGTGGGGGAGGGGTAGTGAGCGCAAGTGCAGCCGGTGAGGGAGCGTTTGCCCTCAGGTTTGTGTGGGTCATGTGACTCTTCCCTTTCTAGTCACAGAGCCTCACACTCCCCCGGTCAATTTTATTGTGTGTTGACTTTAAAATAATATCAGAAAGGAATCATTAAAAAAGGAAAGAGAAGCAAAACTAGGAGGAGAAGGATTATTGTCCAGAATATATAAAGAGTTCCTGTGCATCGAAAGGAAACCCCCACAGACATGGGTGAAACACATGAACAGACATTTCTCAGGAGCCGGGAGCAGGCGCATGAACAGCCAAACAAAAAGAGAGAGAATAAAAAAAGATGTTCAACCTCTAGTCACCAGAAAAATACACATTAAATTAAGAATGAGGTAATAACTCATATTCCCCTAACTAGCAAAAATCAAATAGTTTGATAACAGGCAGCGTGAAGATCCAGAGTAACTGAAACGCTCAGACACGAGTCCCAAGAATTAAATTGGTCAACTCTCTTCTGAAATCTAGCATTACCTACTGCAGGGGCTTGGGGAGTGTTCCCCGAAAGACAGGTGCACCTCCTAACCCCTGGAACCCGTGGATGTGACCTTATTTGGAAAAAGGGTCTTTGCAGAGCGAATAAGTGAAGGATCTTGAAGTGCCATTGCCTCAGCTTACCCAAATGGGCCCCGAATCCAAGGATGGGGGTCCGTACAGGCGGCAGAGGGAGATTTGAGCCGGAAGAGGCGAGGCCTGGTGATGTGGGAGTGCGGCCCACCACACCTCAGTCTCAGACTCTGGCCTCCAAGACCGCAAGAGAATAATCTCCATGGCGGGGCGCCCCCCGTTTGAGGCCATTTGCCTGGCGGCTGCAGGGCGCAGACACACCCACTGCCGGTGGAAGTGTGCACACCGTCTCTGACCCAGGGAGGAACTCTCGGATGAAGTCCCATCTTGTAAACACTGCGCTTTGCCACCGTGCGCGCACATTTCACACTAGGATCCAGTGCCTAGGTGTGTGTGAGGGGCCAAAGTACCCAGGGCTTCTTCCGGAATGCTCTCTGTTGTCTTCTGCTCTATTCTATCTCCTTTTCATTAAAAAATAAAATACGGGTTGCATATCTCAAAATTAACTTCTTAATCCACGGAGGATCACAACTGACCATTTGGAACCACGGCCCTAAAGAACGCTTGCCTGTGTTCGCACCAGGACACGTGATACCGAAGGTTCCTAACCTCGAACATGATGACACCAAGTGGGGCCGACACCACGTCCCTTGTTGGGAGAGCAGCCGCCCACGGTACATGGCGGGTAGGTGGGGACAGAGGGTGGGAGTGAGATCCAGGGACTTGAATCAACAGGAGTAAATCTCAAAAACATGACAGTGAGTGGAAAAGGGCAAGTCACGGAAGAATATATACCTAATGGTCTGTTTACATAAAGGTCAGAAACAAGGACTGTTTCTCAGTGACACACGTGTGGGGGAACTCCCTCTAAGAGGAAAGGGAATGGGGAAGACTGAGCTCTTCAGCTGCCCCGTGCATCGCGGAGGGGTGATGGAGGAGGGACACGGGCAGTGCCCCGGGGTCCCCTTCCATTAGTCTGCTCTCTGTTCTCCCCAGCACAGCGGCTGGGGCGCTGCTCAGCGTTTGCCCTGGGTGCAGCGGGCTGTACTGTCATCCTTCTCTCGGGGGCCGTGGCCAGTTGCGAACCTCGTACGTGTTCTCTCCTTCCTTCCAAGGACACGAACTTTTCTTTGGAGCAGCAGTGTTCCCAGTCCCAAACGCTCCAGCGCGCTTCCTACGGGAACACTGTTGCTGAAGCAAAGGCCGTTCACAGAGCCCCCGAAGGCCATGCTTGGCATCCCCCCATTCTTATATTTACTGTGCACACACGAGTTGACTCTCCTGCCACGTTCCTGGCGCCGTGCTCCGTGCGGTGGGGGGGCAGGTGGCAGTGAACGAAGAGGTGCCTCACCACCCTCGTGACCTTACAAAGGGACGATATGGGGTCTACATTATGGAACACTGTCCACATGTAATTTTAATAGGATTAAAATTAGTCTTAATTATATGGCCGTAATAGAGAACATGCTACATTTTCTTAAAAATTGGAAAATTGGAACAAAAATCTTCAAGAGTGGTAGGTGTCAGGGTCTCATTTTGCTTTCCTGGCTTTTTTCTGGCCCTCATTTGTCTCTGTCTCCGCTTGTTTGGACTGTCGTATATTCAGCAACAAAGACCGCTGCTCCTTTTGCAATTGAATAGAGGTTTTCCGGCAGCATGGAAGATGGCGCCTATTCCAAGACTGGTCTTCTCTGGCTTTCTCTCCGCCCCAGCTAGGAGTGCGGTTTTGTATAAACCTACAAACGTTGTGCCCCCCACTCCGATTCCTCTTTCAGCTTGTGATTATTCTAGGTCTTCTGTGGCATTTAAAGGTTGGGGAAGGGACCTCACTAACCTCCAGTGCCTTTACCTTTTGAAGGAGCCTAAGATCTACCCACCATAGATTTTGCTACAGCATCTCTTCAAAGACCGCCCATCAAAGTCAGAACAAAGTCTAACTCTTGGCAGAGCAAAAACCGTCTTTCAGGACGGGACTCCTTTCCTCCTGCCTCCTTCCCCGCGGCCCCGGCTTCCTGCAGATCGGCAGCTGTGACCCACAGCTCTCGGGATGTCAGTTAAGCCAATGGAGCAAGTGAATATTTATTGAACTGAGTTCAATGCATATTAATTAAACACTTATTATGGGCTAAGCATTGTGCCACACCCTCTGGTGTGCGAGACAGAAACTCTAAGTGACATCCAATCAATGTTGACCAAAGGAACCAAAGAAATTGCTAGAGAGGTGGCATTAAAAAGAATTCCCTACATCTGTCCAGCACTCCAGACTACAAAGTATTTCTGAATGTACGTTCTCCTCTGATTCTTACAAAACACTGAGAAAATAGAGCTGGTCCCTGCTGTCCCATCTTACAAACGAGGAAACTGAAACCAGAGACATAGATTTTCCTAAGCAAATCGTTTGAAAATGTAGGGATCCAAGTATAGATACCCTGGCTCCAGGACGCCTGGCTTCTCTGTTCTACTAGTGAGTCCTGATCTGACCAGTCGGCAGGGACAAGGGTCCCCTGAGCACGTCTCCTGGAAAGGTCCCAGTTTCAGGGGCATGGCACCCAGCAGAGAAGACACCCTCGGTGTCGTGAACGCCAGGTTCCAGGTCTGTGGACGGAGCGTGGCGGCCCAGTGGCCTGCCCTGTACGTGGCTACCTGGAGGGGGCTTTCCTTGGACAGAGATTGCCTTAGGGGACTCCGACCTGCTCTCTCCTCTGGAGGCCGGCACCCGTGTCCTGCCTGTGGGGTCCAGCGGTGTCTTCGCAGTCACTGAAGAGAAAGTGGGAGGAGGCTGCTCATCACTCCCCAGCGGTCAGACCTCCGTCCCTCTCTCTCTCTCTCTCTCTCTCTCTCTCGTTCGCAGAAAATCACTCATCGGGCAGCCCTTCTCTCCATGAAGTCACGCTGGTTGCTGGTATCCTGATTTATTCGAGATGCGTGTACATTAACTGTGCGAGGCCTCTCCCCTCCCGTCCTCCGACGATTCTCTCAGATACGGGCACCATCAGTCTTAAAACGCTTCCTTATTTATGTGCTGGAAAACATTGTGGGTCGTTTAGGAGGAAGCCAGGCTTGTCACACCTGTGGTAAGACTTTGTTTTGTTAAATACTGTGTTCTTCGAACCCAAGCAGCGTGGGGTTGGTCTTTTTTATTTCTGCTTCTCATTTAAAAAACAGCGAAATCCTCCTAGTACGATTCTTAGTCATTAGATAGAAGAGTTCCATTGACTGATAGTTACAGAAAGCCCTCAAAAAATAGTATTTGGTGTTTTCTATCCCAGATGTTTTAACCAAATGCTGTGATTTTGAACATAAAATTCACATTTTGAGTGGGTGAAAGTGTCCAAAAGGAATACTTAATAAATCCAGCTTTTAGACATTACTAACATACTAATATGACTATGAATAAATTTCTGTTTAAATGGCCCATGTTGTGTGGATTTATCCACCGTCGACTAATGAATGTTCATTAAATTGATCTTCGGATTTCTAATCTCCACCTCAGACAGGCTCAGCTGACTTTCAAGCCAGTCAGAAGCAGAAAATGGAGCCCAGAAGAAAAATGGAGGGAGAAATGTAAAATATTTCCTCTGTGTTGTCCTGATAATATTTTAAGAGTCACCAAACTTGCGTGCTACATTTAATGCTGGAGAAGGAATCCAGGTCTCTTCGGAAATATGAGAGGAATATCAGTAAGGTTCAACTGCAAAGAACAGAGGATCCAAGAGTGCCACAGGCAGCAAGGACGTTTAATGAGTTCACATAAAAGCTATCTGTGGTGGTTCGCTCTGCAGAGGCCCAGGACTCAATAGTGCTCTGAGGTTGGGGCTTCATCCTTTCTGATGGCTGAGTAATACTCCGCGGTGTATATGACATCGTCTTCTCTATCCATTCACCTGTTGAAGGGCATCTCGGCTCTTTCCATGGTTTGGTGATTGTGGCCATCGTTGCTGTGAACATTGGGGTACATGTGGCCCTTCTTCTCACTACATCTGTATCTTTGGGGTAAATACCCAGGAGTGCAATTGCAGGCTCATAGGGTAGCTCTATTGTTAATTTCTTCAGGAATCTCCACACTGTTTTCCAACAGGATTGGGACTGGAGGAGATTATATGAAGCGAAATAAGCAGAGAGAGTCAATTACCACATGATTTCACCTACGTGTGGAGCATAAGGAATAACATGGAGGACATTAGGAGAAGGAAAGGAAAAGCGAATTGGGGGAAATCAGAGGGGGAGATGAACCATGACAGACTGTGGACTCTGAGAAACAAACTGAGGATTTTAGTGGGGAGGGGGGTGGGGGGATGGGTTGGCCCAGGGGTGGGGATTGAGGCGGGCACGGATTGCACGGGGCACTGGGTGTCATACTTAAACAGTGAATCTTGGAACACTGCATCAAAAACTAATGATGTATTTATGGTGACTAACATGGCACAATAAAAAAAAAAAGTGTTCTGAAAACCCCAGCCTTGGGGTGCCCAGAGGGCTCTGTGGGTTGAGCGGCGGACTCCGGATTTCTGCTCAGGCTGTGATCTCAGGGGCATGAGACCGAGCTCCAAGATGGGCTCCACGTCAGCACCGAGCCTGCCTGAGATTCTTGCTCTCCCTCTGCTCCTGCCCCCACTCTCACTCTCTTTCTCTCAAATAAATAAATAAATAGTCTTTTTAAAAAGAGAGAGAAAACCCAGACCTCTTCTCTATTTCCACTCTGTCACTTTCAATGTATTGATCCTTCCCTCCCTACTCTCCCCCCACAAAGTATGTTTACAGTATTTGGTCACACATTATACAAAGTCACTGAAGAAAAATTAGTGAGTTACTCACATTTCCATCATCCCAAAGATGACCAGTGCTGACGAACTGGTCTATAAACTTCCAATTATTTTTGGGGCACCTGGGTGGCTCAGTGGGTTAAAGCCTCTGTCTTCGGCTCAGGTCATGATCTCAGGGTCCTGGGATCGAGCCCCGCATCGGGCTCTCTGCTCAGCAGGGAGCCTGCTCCCCCCTCTCTCTGCCTGCCTCTCTGCCTGCTTGTGATCTCTCTCTCTCTGTCAGATAAATAAATAAAATCTTTAAAAAAATAAACTTCCAATTATTTTCTTTTTTATACAGACATATTTATATACGTGCAAAAAAAATTGGTCCCTACAAACTCTTGGTAACCTGCTTTTGTCCCCTATCAAATTATCATAAACACGTTCTCTTGCCAATAAATATGTCTACGGCTGTGTAATATTCTATTGTATGGATGTATTTGTACGTTTCTTATCCCTGTTAAAACATTTCTTTTTAGTGTCAGGGGTAGAATTTAGCGATTCATCAGTTGCACACAACACCCGGGGCTCATCACATCCCGTGCCCTCCTTGATGCCCGTCCCCCGGCTACCTCAGCCCCCCAGCCCCCCGGGAACCCTCAGTTTGTTTCCTAGAGTTAAGAGTCTCTTATGGTTTGTCTCCCTCTCTGATTTTGTCTTGATTTATTTTTTCCTCTCCTCCCCTATGATCCTCTGTTTTGTTTCTTGAATTCCACATATGAGTGAACTCATATAATTGTCTTTCTGTGATTGGCTTATTTCACTTAGCATGATACCTTCTTCACTGAAAATGGTAAGATTTCATTTTTTTAGTGGCTGAGTGATATTCCGTCGTGTATGAGAACCACATCTTCTCTATCCGTTCATCTGCTGACGGACATCGGGGCTCCTCCCAGACTTTGGCTACTGCGGGCATTGCCGCTATGAACACTGGGGTGCACGAGCCCCTTCGAATCACTGTGCTTGGATCCTCTGGGGAAATACCTACTAGTGCAACTTGGTTTTTCAATTTTCCTCTAATTTTTGCTCTTACAAATAACTGTGATAAATATTCACGTAAGTATATTCTTGAGCTCGTCTTCTTATCCTTTATCTTTGTTGACTAATGGTCACAAGACAGCTGCCCCAGCTCAAAGCCGCTGCGTTTTAAGCAGGAAGGTAGGAGGCGATGGGGGAGGGAACTCTTTCCTTACGAAGATGTACCTTTCCATTGAGAAAAGAAAACGTCTCCAGAACATCCCTCAACTGGCTCTACCTTATACCTCAGGGCACGAGCTGGGCCCTGAGCACATTGCAGGCCCTCCGGCAGAGTGAGCAGAAGTCCCACGGCTGTTTCAGACCCATCACGGCGTGTCCCTGGACTCGACCTCAAGCATTTTCGTCCCTATCTGACCAAGGTGGGGACCGTGGTGGCAGGAAAGACTAGGCAGCAGCGCGAGTGTCTGCAGGGCCCGGAGGCTGCTTCCTCCCCACTCGGCGGCTTCCACCACAGGAGAAAACCCCTCGCCGAGACGGAGCTGCACGAGAGACCTCCATCCGCACTCGGCCTGCCCGGTCATGCCCAGCCCCGAGCCCCCTTCCTTGGGCGATGGGCCAGCTCGCCGGTGGCAGGGGACCGCACATCTCGGAAGGGAAGCACTTTGCTCTCATTGGAATAGACACACTGGATACGGATTTGCCTTCTCTGCACGCAGAGGTTCTGCCCAAACGCCCAGCCACGTACTTACAGGGCCTCGTCTGCCGCAAGGTACTCCCCAAGCATTGCTTCTGATCGAGGAACTCACTTCACAGCAAAAGAAGTGCAGTAATGGGTCCACACTCCTAGACTTCACCGATCTCACCATGTTCCCCTGGGGCAGCTGGTTTGAGAGAACACTAAGTGGCCTTTTGAAGGCTCAGTAATAGCAGCAGCGAGGCGGTGATACCCTGCAGGCATCACCTGTAGGTAATGATACCTTGTAGGCATCACCTGTAGGCGGTGATACCTTCTAGGGCCAGGGGTCAAAGTTCTCCAGGAGGCTGTACGTGCCCTAAATCAGTGTCCAAGGGATGGTGCCATTTCCCCCAGCCAGAATTCACGGGTCCAGGAATCAAGGGGTGGAAATGCCAGTGGCATCACTCACCATTACCCCGAGTGATCCCCTAGCAAAATGTTTGCTTCCTGTCCAATAACCTTATGCTTTGCTCTCATGAGGGTTGTAGTTGCAGAGAGGGGAATGCTTCCACCAGGGGACAAAACAATGATTCCACTGAACTGGAAGTTAAGATTGCCACCCAGCCACGTTGGGCTCTGATGCCTCTGAATTAACAGGCAAAGAAGGGGGTCATTGTGCTGGTGAGGGTGGTTGATCCTTATTACCAAGGGGAAACGGGACTGCCATTCACAATGTCAATAGAGAAGAGGATGTCTGGAACCCCGTAGGGCGTCTCCTGATGTGACCATGCCCTGTAGTTAAAGTCAGTGGAAAATACAACAACCCAGTGCAGGCAGGGCTTCATGGCTGAGACCCTTCAGGAAGGGAGGCTTGGGTCGCTACCAGGGAAAGAATGACAACCGGCTAAGATGCCTGCTGAAGGCAAAAAGAGTACGGAACGGGTAGTGGAAGGAGGTAGTCGTAAATACCAGCTAGAGCCAAGCAACCAGTTGTAGAAACGAGGATGATAATTCTCTTTTTTTTTTAATATTTTATTTATTTATTTGACAGAGAGAGATCACAAGTAGGCAGAGAGAGAGGAGGAAGCAGGCTCCCCGCGGAGCAGAGAGCCTGATGCGGGGCTCGATCCCAGGACCCTGAGATCAGGACCTGAGCCGAAGGCAGAGGCTTTAACCCACTGAGCCACCCAGGCGCCCTGAGGACGATAATTTTCAAGAGTCTTTCTCTCTTCTTTAAGCTACAGGATCTCCACAAGAAGAGTGAACGTCGCCCAAAGACCACACCTCCTCTTCTGGGACGAGAGCACGGGAGCAGCTGGACGGTCGCGGCGCGGCCGCGCCGAGTTAGGCAGGGGCGTGGCTTTGCTCTCGGCTTCGTGTGCGGATGCAGCAGGGCCTTGGTGTATACGGTGCCAGGTTGACGAGGGGCGCCCTGTGACCGCCAGCTGCAGGCGTCCACTGGCCGTCATGCCCGGTTATTCAACTGCACGCTGATCTCAGGGTTGCTGGGAAGGTATTCTGTAGGCGTACAAACACCTACAGGCAGTTGCACTTCCGTAAGGGAGATTTCCTGGATGATCGGTGGGGTGGGGAGGAGACTCGCAGAGCAGAATGGAGGTCTTCCCTGAGGGGAGAGAACGTCCCCTCTACGTGGGCTCCCGCCTGAGCAGCCTGGGGACCAGCTTACAGGTCTGGACTTGGGAACCCGACTCCACAACTGGGTAAGCCCGTCCCTTGCTGTCGATCCCAATCTCTCTCCCCACCACTGTTTCTATATGTGCTTCTCTTTCCCTAGCGGGACGCTGCCCGATACAGACACAAGCCTTGTAACTCAAAGTAGATTCCTCCTGCTTTCTCCAGCTTTCCATCCAGGCCAAATGTGTTCACTTCAAGCTTTTGAAATGTTTTCACATGAAAAGAATGCCGTGTCAGAATTAATAATATTATTTATAAAAAATAATAGAGTGGAGATAAAATGAGACTTCAGGCTCATATATATTAACCTAAATGTTAGTACTAATTTAACTCACACGCCGCAGTGTTAGCCGTGCCCACCGACCATGCACCATACAAGATGCCCAGTATTGGAGCACGGAGCCGGCCGTGTCCCTGGACCCCCAGTCCCGATGCACGGAGCCGGCCGTGTCCCTGGATCTCCATAAGTGACGCATGCAGTCAGGCTTAACCTTGTTTTAGAGGAGAGAAATTACCCCAACAACTAAACAGCTTCTGGGGCCCCCATTCAGCCAGATAGCCCCGTCCTAGGTACTTAGCCAATTTTGGACTGGCGGGAGCTACTCATGCAGGATGGGAAGTCTAGACCCAGGCCAGCAGCATCTGGTGCACCTCGCTCAGTAGATGAATCCAGTCTGCCAAGGGCACAAAGACATTTGATAGAAAGATAGAGAGAGAGAGAGAACAGTGTTTGTTAAGAACTCACAGATCCTGAACTCACAGATCCTGTGTTTGTTAAGAACTCACAGACCCGCCGAATTTCTATGCCAAGTAGCCGGGTTTAGAAAGAAATACTGCCATCTGACCTCAGACGTCTCCCCTCCGGACGGCGAGAGCCTGCGTCTGTGGTCCAGGCCGCCCGGTCTGTGGTTCTCGTCATGGCCGCTGGGAAATGGATGTGGCTTGTAGCAAAGTCTGTCTAAAAATAAAAACATTTCAACAAAGAGGCTTTGTCACACCATCCCACCAGCCACCCAGTGGGTGCCGTTCGTCTCTCCCCCTGGCCTCCCGGTTTGCTCATGACCCATAGTCCGGGCCCGGCAGTGACCTCTGGCGCTGGGATCCTCAGGCGGAGCCCGGCCGGGGTCCTGGATCCGGGGTGCAGGGTGGGAGCCCGTGAGACAAACGCTGCCCTGCGCCTCTTTGTCCAAGTGGGGTGTCCTCACGTGCAGCCCCGAGACCGGACGCCGTCCTCAAACCCGCCCCAGACCGAGCCCTGCGTCCTGCGGCCTCGAGACACGGGAGACGGGAGGAGGAGCCGCAGGGGGCATCCCGGGGCCCCGTCAAGAGCGTGTCTCCGGGGGACGGGGCCACCTGTGGCGCCAAGAGCCGTGCAGAGTCACTTACCACCGTTTGATTTATTTTAACTTTAAATTATCGTATTTTATTTCAACTGCTCTGTGGAAAATGAACCTGTGGCTTTTAATACATTTTAAAGTCAACACTTTCCCTCAGAAATATGCACACATGGGTTCACACACCACACCTCCCACATGTATGTGCACACCACATGCACACATCACAGGACCCATACGCGTTTGCACACGTACACATGACACATATGTTCACACGCATGCCATGCCCCACACATACGTGCACACACACCCATCTCCCACAGGTACATGTGCACACACATCACACACCTGTACACATTCACACACACCACACACATACGCATGACACACATGTCCACATGCATGCCATACCCACACGTATGTGCATATACCTGCACACGTTCACACATATGTGTGACACATGTTCACATACTTGCCACATCCCATCTCCATGTGCACATACACCATACACACCCGTACACATTCATACACACACCACACATACACACGACACACATGTGCACACACACTCCATACCCCCCACATGTGCACACACCCATACACATTCACATACACACGACACACACGTTCACATGCATCAATACCCACATATGTACACACACCCATACATGTTCACACATACACACGACACACATGTTCACACGCATGCCATGCCCCACCCCTACGTACATACACACAACCATACACGTTCATGTGTACACCACCCCCCCCACACCCACACGTGCACGCGTGTGCACACACACACACACACGCAGCACAGACCTCCTCTCACATGGCTTCGCACGTTTTCCTTACTTCTTCCGTATCTTCTATGAGCTTCGCGCTCAGCCTCTCCCTCTGCGCGTAACGGAGCGCGACTGTGAGATTCATCCCCGTCACGTGTATCCAGAGCTTGTTCCTTTTTATTGCGGAGAAGTAGCTGGCGCGTGATACACCACGGTCGGCGCCTCCACTCCGCGGTTGGGGGACATTCAGTTATCGACTGTTTAAATAGACTGCTGTGGACATTCATGTACAAATCTTTGCGTGAAAGCTAAATGCTTTTATTTATTTGGGGTAAATCCTGGGGGGCGTGGGATGGCTGGGGCACACGCTAGGTGTACGTCTGACGTTTTCAGAAATTGCCAGACTGTGTTTCAAGGGGTCACACCCCCCAGCGGGGCCTGAGAGCCGCTTCACGTCCTTGCCAACACTTGGCATACTCAGGTTGGGGTTTTTTTAATTAAAATTTTTAAAATTTCGGCCATCCTGGTTGGTGTGCAATGTATTAGGAGCTATTTTTCATTTGGACTTTCTTTATTTATCCAATATTTTATTATTGGACACGCTCTAGGTTAACTTCAAGGGGGCCTGGAGCTCCGTGGGCCCTCACCCTGAGCGTGCTGCTGGTGGTGAGCGAGGGTCCCGAGTCCAGCCCACACGCCATTGCAACCAGAACTGCTCTTTCTGGGTGCTTTCTAGAAGATTTCCTATAGCTTTCGTTCCAGGACAATGTGTGAAATATGTTTGAAAGCCATGGTCCTAAATGACCTCCCACCTCTCCCAGACGTGGTCTTGGCTGTGATCGCCGCCGAGCTGGGAAGTGCGGAATCTAGCGGTGTGACTCACTCCCCGCAAAGGAGGCTGTCGGAGAGGGGGTCACTCCGGCCCTCCTTCCGGACGGCTGTCCTGTGGCGCTCCCACGGGGGTCGGCAGGTCACCAGACGGGGAGGAGCTGCTCTCCAGCCTGGACCCACCCGGTCCGGGTAGCTCGCCTCTGGGGCTCACCCGCCGCCGCGTCCGTCCTCCCTGAGCCTGCTCCCTGCTGACCGCGAGTGCCCGCACCCCGGCGTCGGAGGCCTGCCTCCCTTCCCTCTCAGTGATGAAGCCACGGGCTCCTTTCTGCCCAGGGCGCTCCTTTCCCGTTTCGCCCTCAGTCTCCCACCTGACAGACGGCTCGCGGCTAAGCCTCCCACGTCTCTAGTGAGTCGACTCTCGCGGGTGTGGACACTTGCTGTTGGATTAGACGTTCCCAGTGAAGCCGGTAAACACACAGCACAGTCGGGTGCACAGAGGGTTAAACTCTCCAGCCCTCGTCCTCTGAGGACAGTCGAACAGAAGTAGGGAAAGAGCTGAAGGACGAACCCACGGAGGACGAGCGGCTCTGGGATAACGTGGGAATGACGGCCGGCTGGGTGCGAGCGTGGCCGGGCCGTCCTCCGTGGTGAGCTCCCCACCCCCAGAGCGAGACACCCGACAGGCACGGAGCACCGAGCACGTACGCAGGCGGTCAGAGCCCGTCTCAGCGGAGGACAGGGGCTGGCCTCGTCCACCCGCCCTCGCCACCCCGCGAGCGGCCTAGAAATCAGGCTCTGACCTCACGTACGTAAAGCACTGTGCGCAGGTCTTCCGACAGCGCTGAGATATGGCCGTCACGCTTTACAGTGTGGTCCGCGTGGGCCACTGAAGCTGAGGACCGGGCCACGCGGAGCCGGCCCCGTGGGCGGCGGACGGATGCTCGGGCCGACCAGCTGGCCGGCCGACCCGGGTACTCCGTGGCGGCCTCTGGAGAGTGGGCTGACAGTCATGGCCAGATGATGGCCAGCCGACGCGGGGAGCCTCCCACGTCCCAGCTGCTCCCCGGCCGCAGGCAGCGGGCGCCCGGCACCGCTCCCGAGTCCGGAAGTGGGAGGCTTCCAGCGGGAACCGTGACTGTGCTGGGCCCAGGGCTCGGCCCCGCGGGCCAGCCTCCGCCTCAGTTGTCACCAGGCTGCTTGTCCTCGTCTTCCTCTGTCGCTTCCTCCGGAGCATCTCCTCCTCGAGGCGCGGGAGGACGTCGCGTCCGTGGGTCGCGGGAAGGGACGTGGGACAGGAGCAGCAGCGGTTGGAATATCGCTGTGCGGACGGACATCATCCTCCCCGTGCCCTCTCCCACCGGCCACCTTCCACAGGGTCCTCTCTCTGCGCCCTTTATCCTGGGGCCGGGCCCCCAGTGTGCGTGCAAAGATCACAGCACCGGGGCGTGAGGAGACGAGGAGAGCGGAAAGTTGCCTCCGAGGCGAGCGCATCACGTGGTTGGCCGCTGGGCTTTCTCTCCGAGCAGCTCCCCTTTGGCCGTTGGCCCAGAAGTTATTTATAATCCAATAAAAATTAAAAGGACTTATGGGAAGGATTTACTTACAGAGTGGATTGGCTCTGGCATTCAATTCATCGCTAATGTTAATTCCTGCTCATTCTAAAAATTCTGAATATAGAGCCGTTCTCTCTGCAGAGAAATTAGCAAGTAAACAGCTGAAATGGACCTTCTTTCTCACTCGGCGCTGGCCACCTCGGGCCTGCGTGGTAGGACGCAGCGGGTGACAGCCGGCGTTTATCTCGGGAGGATGATGTAAAAAATAAGACGAGAGCGAGACAGGCACGGCTGTCAGGGTCCTAGGAAGGCAGGACAGTACTTTGCGTAAACAGAAGGCACTGAACTCCCAGGCTTCTGGTGGAAGGAGAGCCCAGAAGACGGCCAGAAGTCCGCGGGACCCCGGACAGTCCCGGGTCGGAGAGGGCAGCACCGTGCCGAGGGTCTTAGCCTCACCAGCTGGTTCGACGCGGTCTGTCCATCCGTCCATCCCTACTGTTCCTGACGTCCTAGAGGGCTTTGAGTGCCGCATAAAACAAGGCCGGGGGACTGACTGCGACGAGGCGAGGTGCGGGCACGTCTGAGTCCCCAGGACATCAGCGCATAGACTGGTCACGAGACGCGTGCAGAGCGGCCCTGCCTTTCTCCCACGACAACACGCATGGCCGGTGAGTCTGGGGGCATGAGGACGCGGAGCCTTGCGGGGGAGCTCACTCACAGCCACCGGCGGCCCCGACCCTCAGGGGCTGCAGCCGTCCCCAGGCCCACCCAGAGGTGAGGGGGACCCACAGCTCTGAGCACTGGGGACCCCTCCCTGGTGGCCCCACGCTGCCTCCAGGGAAGAGCCCTGTTTGCAGTAGGTACCGACATCTCCCTAAATCCCGGGCACCCTGGGGGCATCGAGGACTTCATCCTCAGCCGGGCGTCTGCAGGGACACAGAATGGACCCGCGATGGCTCGTTGCCCACGGTATCCCTCCGTGCTGACCGCGTTAGCGTCTCAGGGCCGCTGTGAGAAGTTACCGAAATGGAGACAGAGCACAAGAGAAATGGGTTCTCCCCCAGTTCCGGAGGCCACACGTCTGAAATCAGGGCATCGGCAGGGCCGTGCTCTCCCTGAAGGCTTCGGGGGGTCCTTCCCTCCTCTTCCAGCTCCGGGTGGCTTGTGGCCGCACCCCTCCACGCGGGCCTCTGTCCACATACGGCAGTCCTGTCTGGGTGCCCTTCTTAGAGGGTCACCAGCTGCGGCGACCCCTCACTGGGGTCCAGCCCACACTCTGTCTCCAACAGGGTCCCATCCCCGGTGCTGCAGGTCAGGGATGCAACGTTCCTTGGCGGGGACGCAGACCAGTGAAAAATCACAGGTTGGGGAACGTGGGGGAATGAACTCCAGGAAGGCCAACATCACAGCGCTGGGCACCGTGGCCCGGAGGGCGGGCGTGTTGGGTGCGTCCTCACGCACAGCCCCTCGCGGGCCAGAGCTCGAGGGCGTGACCTCTGCGGCTGACCCCTCCCCGCGTGTGGGGACAGCTGACCCTAAAGCAAGGAGCGCATCCCTTGCAGTAGGCGGACCTGGTCCAAATGTCCCGCTCTGTCCCCGCTCTGAGCGGCTGGCGGGTGGACTCCGGGCCGCGGACGCCGAGCCGTGCCCGGGAAGTCCTGCACTCCCGGCCCGCGCTAGCGCCGCGCTAACCTGACCTTCCAGAACAGCCAGCAGCCCGGAAGCACAGCTCCTTTGCGGGCTCCTTCGTCTGGAATCGTGCGCTCGGCTGCCGCCGGCCGGCTACCCCGCCTTGCTTGCCCCGGGTCCCTCGCCCCCGAGTGAGGAGCTGCCCGCCCCCCAGCAGGTGCTCTGCTCCCCGCGCTCTCCCCGCGGCGGCCGCGGTCCTCCCCACCGGGGACGTGTCTGGGGGCGCAGGACGAGGCCTCCACAGCCTCGCGGCAGAGCGGCGCCCGGCCCGGGAGAGGGGAACGCCGGCCGCCCCGTTTCCCACGGTCCCCTCGCCGCTTCTCAGCACCTCTTCACCCTCAAAACCACCATCGCCCCCGTCCTCAGCTTTTCCTTTGTTTAAGGACTTACCACTTTTAATCTACCTGTGAGCGAGTGTGTGACCAGGGCGAGGGGCGAGGGGAGGCAGAGCCCCGGGCCCGGACCCTGAGTCGCGGGCTCCATCCCCCGACCGGGAAGGTCGTGACCTGCGCCCGGACGTCTGACTCTTCGGCCTCACCAGACGAGCCGTCCGCACCCCGTCTTCAGGGTCTTAACAAGTTATTTGGTGCTCGTGTGCTGCGCGTGGGGGCCTGACGACCCCCGAGGTCAGAGCGAGCCCCGTGTTTGCCGCGTCTGTATTGCCAACGGCGCTTGGTTGAAGACTTGGGGGTGTGCAGTGGCCAGGGGGAGAGACCCTCAAACCCAACCGGAAGAGGACGGGGCAATGGTCCTTCCGCACAGCCCGCCGCCCGGGTCGCCCCGAGTCGTCAGCACCCCTGCCCCCTGACCGTGTGGCTCACAGAGACCCCGGTGAGGCCCGACTCTCACTTCGTCCCGAATCCGCAGCTCAGTCTGCCCGGTCTGCCCGCAGGGAAACTTTCCGCCCTCTTGTGAGCCCCCAGCGGTGTTAGACATCCCTCCCCCCAGAGAACGGCCGTATTTCCATCTTAAAGAAGATGTACTCCTCGAAACATCCGATTGCCGTGAGAGGAGGGGAGATCCAGCTGCTCCCCTGCGTCCGCAGCCCCTCTCTTCCTCCGAGCTGCTGGATGCGTTTTGTGTAATCACCCTGCTTGTGTTTCTGTGTTTTAACGATTTTCCTGGTAGCTCCTTGGATATTTTTTCTTGGCTAATTGCTCGCTTTGCATCTCACTTCCCCACGAATTCAGGGGGTGGGGCGCTTCCCGAAGGGGTAGCTGTAGCCACTCTTCCCTCCGTGTCCCACCCTAAGGAGACCGAGACGCGCACGACCTGGGCGACCGCTGATTGCCGGCCGGCCGCTGCGGGAGCTGCTGGCGCTGTCTCCCCGGCACCCGCCCCCGCGGGCAGCCCCGCACGTCTGCACAAGGACACACTGTTCGCCACCATCTACTCAGGCTAAAATACCTCAGCCACCGACGACCTTGAACGAACCCCACGGAGAGGCCCTGAAATACAGCAAAGCCGGCCCCCGGCGGGCGGCTCCGAGTTCTTATGTAACCGAATCAGTTGGATCTGGAGCTTTTCATTAGCCCAAATTACAGACTTGCGGCGCACTTTTTGGGCTCCCTGCCGCCTTGTGCCCGCTCCCCTCACCCCTGCGCTGTGTTGCTGGGGGAGCCGCTTCCTGGGCAGTCCGGGCGGGGAGGCCGAGTGCGGCCCGTCTGTGTGGTCCCTCCTTTGTCCATCCGTCCGGGAAGCCATCCAACCTGCAACTTTAACCCCAGATGTCCAGTAAAGCCTCAAACATTGGCCGGTTCAGGCTGGCTGAGGAAATAAACATCTTTTTCTTAGGGCCTTTCAATGGGCCCAGACAAAAGATTTGGCTTTCTCTGATTGATATTTGGAATACGATTTGCAAAATATATCCCCTCTGAGGTCACGGGTGACGGGAAACTGGACATTTGGTCTTGCTTTCAGATAATATACATTTTTAGCCCCTAAAACCCAGTGCTTTGAGTTGAGGTGCATCCCCCAAAAAGGTATGTGGAAGTCCTGACCCCCAGAACCTCAGACGTGACCTTATTCAGAAATGAGGTTGCTGCCCATGTAACCAGTTAAGAGGAGGTCACACTGGAGTAGGTTGGGTCCCGAATCCAGAAAGCCCGGTGCCCTTACAAGAAGGGGGATGGGGGCTCACCCGGGCCGCTGGAGAGAGCAGCGGGTAGAGACGAGGGCAGAGCCCGGGTGCTATGTCCACGGGCCCCGGAAACACTCGAAGCCGGGGGAGCCCAGAACACATCCTGCCTTGGCCTCGGCGGCGAGAGCCAGTCCTGCCCCGGCTGGGCCCCGCCTTCCCACCTCCGGCCTGGGGGGACCAGCTCCTTCTGCTGTCTGAGCCACGCGTCTGTGCGGCTTCGTAACCCAGCTGAGCAAGTACAATGAGACGGGAAACGTTTTCACTGGATTTGGGTATAAATAAATTGAGCATTCGCCCATATTTTTTCCCCTACAAAACTGTGCCCCCTGCATGATCCTGGCTCTTTAACGAATCCTGTCTTCGTCCCTCTGCCTGTCCCCCCATCACTGTCTCACAGCAACGTCAGGGGGCCACCCAGGGTCCCAGCCGGCCCATCTCCCACGTTCCCATGGAGCCTGCTGGGCCCCCACGTGCACCCCTGAGGAGAATCTCTCTTCAGAACAAAGCTGCAAGTCCTGAGGGCCCTCTGGTCTCACCCTGTCATTGGGGTCCCCCACCCCAGCCGCAGGCCACGTGGCTTTGCTCACTCTGTTCCTTCAACCTGGCAGCAACAGCCTTCCTGCCGGCTCCGCCTGCGACCTTCCTGCCCCCTTCCGGGCTCAGCGCAGATGCGGCTTCTGGAGACAGGCCCCCCGGCTCTCCCCTGCCAAGGTCAGCACCGACGGCCTGGAGTCTGCCTCTCTGGCTCGGAACCTCGCAGAAGGAAAGCTGCCCGTCGGACGAATCCTGCCCACAAGCGGAGACCCCGAATCCCATGGGCAGGAGGCCCTGGAAGTCGTGGTTCTCTCGATTGGATTATGATTCATGGCTCGTGAGCACAGTCATTCCAGCGGTTTCGGTGAGCGGCCCCAAGGAACCAGGAGTCAGTTGTGTCTCTGTCCCTTCCCGCACTGCCTCCTACGTCCCCTTCCCCTTCCTGACCCCTCACCTGTCCCCGCACGCACAGTGTCACCCTCCCGAGGCCGACGCCCGAGCACGGACACAGCCCGGGGAGCCGAGCCCCTCGGCGGCAGAAGAAGCTTGATTGCGAGGTAAGCCAGGCTTCCCCGAATTCCTTTTCTTTATGCTTAAAAGTCATCTGAAGCCCAGGATTCCCTTCAGGTCTTCTCCCTCCTTCTCCCTGCCGTGCCGTGTGGGACGCGGGAGAAGATCACGACAGGAGCTGCACGCTGGGGTTGGGAAGCTCTCGTTCAGCGCCTGGAGGTGAGGCGGTAACAGGGACACGGGGACAGGAACAGGTGCCGGGACGCACCTGCTGGCCCGCGGTGGGACAGGCCCCCTCCCGCCCGCCTCGCGCCCCCCCTCCTGGGCTGTCAGGCACAAAGTCACTGCACAGAATGGCAGAGAGCCTGGAGGGGTCACCAGAAAACACGCGAGGACGAGGATAAGGACACGGAACAGCACACGGCGTCTCACGGCTGCATGGGCCCGTCGCGTCGGGAGCTGGCCCTCGTGGTCCGCGGACGCTCGCTCACATTCCTGCAGGTCGGGGGCCGCGGGTGTTCCCGCTGGGGCCTGCGCGGACGCTGCGCCCTGTCTTTCTCGGGGTGCCCCTGTCTCTCCGCCTGGGTTTCCCAGCTCTGGGCTCTTCTGGTCGCCTTGGCCGCGGCCGCCTCTCATGGCGGGACTGATGCCGCCCTGCCCGCTCCTCACTCCCTCTTACCTGCCTCGTTGTTTGGAGGCAGCGGATGGGCAAGGTGGGCATTTCTCGGGCACGGCCCAGTCGCTGGGCCTCCGGAGCCCGCAGCTTCCTCGGGCCGCGGGCGGGCTGGCCGAATCCCAGGCCCACAAAACACTGTGACTTTGGCAAACCCGAAAACTTGTATGCAGTCAACTGATAACTTGGGTGAATACTAGTCGAGGTGGCCCTACTGTTTAGTTACTATCTTACACATTCGGGGTCATAGAATTGAACCACTTTGCTGGGGCACCTTCCCCGCAAACGCGGGGTCCCGAGAGGGAGGTCCGAAAGGACAGGAAGAAAGAGAAGAACGAGCTTCCACTCAGACCGCAGGCGCTCCCCGAGAAACCGCATCTGTGAACAGCCAACAAGGACTCACACGGGAGCGTCGTCTCGTTCACTGGGGCACTCGGGGACCCAGCGAAGCCTCCGGTCGGCGCTCAGAGACCGCTGGGCGTCGGCTCGCTAAGCATTAAGGCAAGTCAACTCGCGAGGGGGCAGTAAGGTCATTTAAATGCGCGGAGGTGGCCCCGACCTTTCGCTGTTCGCTGACAGAGGCAAGTTCTGGGACAGTGAGCGCTGAGCTGTTTTCAGCGGGGTTCTGGCGCGGGGATCTCTGTGCTCTGGTTCCCACGGGGGCAAGAAAGGGACGGGCGACACATGTGAGCGCCAGAGGCAGCCTGAGACTCAGAGACACTCGGTAAGTGTTCTTGCAGTCAGCCGATCTTCGAGGACTCATTTCAAATAATTATACAAACAGTTCCCGCTTCACATAGCAACTAAAAGAGCTTTTTTATCTCGATGAACTTTGAGTGAACTTTCCACGTGTTTGTTAGTTGAGGAGTAGGACGTACTTCTGTGTTTTCTAGATCGGAAGGGTTTGGAAGAGGACAGCTGTCCTTTAGATGGGTTTGTGTTTTCAATAGCAGGATGGACCTTTTCAAGTCTTATTTGCAGGGACCTCCACACCCCACGTGGGACTCGAACTCACAACCCCGAGAGCAAGAGTCACGGGCTCTTCCGACGGAGCTGGCCAGTGCCGGGGTTTTTAAATATCTTATTTCGCGTGTGGCTCTGATGAGTACGGTCGCACACAGAGCTGCTGCCGCAGAGTTGTGCCGGTCCTGACGACAGAAGGCCGGGACTCGGGGGGCGGCTGAGACACAGCGGCTCTGGCTCTGCGGCCGGACCCGCCCCCCACGAGCACGGGGCCTGAGGGGTGACTTCCCCCGGCCTCGGGCTCCGCACGGCCTCACTGTGCTGGTGGGAAGACGGGCGGGGTCGCGGTCCCCGGCTACCTCCTCACCACCCCGGGGAGGACCCCGCGGAAATAGACGCGTGAACAAACACCCAAGCTTCTCTTCAGCCAACAGCCCAAATCTGGGGAAGACGGGAAGAATGGCAGCGAGGCCCAGGCAAGAGGCGCACCTAGAGAGAAGGCAGGGGCTCATCTGGACCCACGGGGGGCGTGCGCCTGCCCCACACTGTGTAGCCACGTGCGCGTCTGTGTCCATAATCCTCCAGGACCCTCTTCTGCCACGTGAGCCGCACACACATGAGACCCAATTAAAGGACCACTTACACGTCGGCAACTTTTCCCGCCATATCGAGCAACGGTCATCCTCAGACTAACCCGCCGAGGGCTGCTGGCGTTCGGTTCCCCCGGGTTGGCGCACGCGAGGAATTACTGTAACCACCCTCCCTGCGTGCGTGCGCAGCCCCGGGTGCCATGCAGCCCGCGGGCTACTCAGGTCGCCGGGGGAGGAGCAGGGAAATGGCCAGCAGACCAGGACCAGCGAGGGGACACGCAGCTGGCTCCACAGTAAAACACCCTCGACGTTTGGCACCGCCCTGCACCTGGGCCCTGAAATCCACCAGACTGGGTTTTCCGTAGGAAAGCCTCAGAGAATGGTTGCTCCTGAGCACCTTCTAGAAATGCCGTTCCTGGGCCGGCGGAGGACGCGGCCACGGGCGGACGAGGGTTCACTGCGAGCACACCTGCGGGTCTGGCCGCCTCCCCGGGGCTCCGGGGCTCGTCTGAAGCAGCTGTTCTCCTCCGTGTTTTCGCGTGTGGACATTTTCCATCACCAACACCCTCATTCGCGGTCCTGCGCTACATGCTGCCCAGGCCGCGGGTGAGATGGTGCCTGTCTCGGGTGAAAACACTAAGACTGCGCCCATTTGACAAGTAATAACCTGGGGCTTAGTAAAAACACATACAGAGAAGGAAAATCAGGATTTTAATACAGACTACGTCTCCGGTCGTTGGAATTTCTTTGTTTTTAACCCTCATGACGTTTTCTGAAATCTGGTGACTTTTCAAGCCGTGAGAAGAGACAGGGTGCATGGCACCCCCTATCTGCTTTGGGTTTACTTGGCTATTTTGATGTTGGGATCCTGGCTTGTGTGGGAAATCTGGGAGGCGTGGGGGCAAACGCCGCACTCAGCGACCAGCAGCGCTCCCCGGGCCGCTCGGGTGAGACGGGCGCCGGGGGCCCTGGTGCGGGACCTGCCTCGTCCTGCTTCCTAAACTCTCCCACAGGCCGAAGGAGGCTCTGGGTCTGCATGGTGGAAACGAGGCCCAGCGTGACCGTGTTCTGTGCTTACCTGTCGGCTTTGAAAAGCCAGCCCCGAGCAACTTTAGAAAAGAAAGAGTTTAGTAAGAACAATGCTGCTTTATAGATAAACGGGGTTCCTGGGGGGCTCAGTGGGTTAAGTGTCTGCCTTCGGCTCGGGTCCTGATCCCAGGGTCCTGGGGTCGAACCCCGCATCGGGCTCCCTGCTCAGTGGGGAGCCTGCTTCTCCCGCCAGCTCTGCCCCTCCTCCGTCATGTTCTCTCCGTCTCTCTCTCTCAAATAAGTAAACAAAATCTTAAAAAAGAAAAAAAAAGATGACCGAATCACCCCAAGACAGAGCTTGTTTTCCCCAGTGTGTGTTCGGGATTCACAATCATTCACTAGTCACATATAGTTTTTGACATAATTCCCTAGTAAAATATCTGGCATCTTATTTTTCTTAATGAGTCAAAACCACACACTTTTTGTGTGTTCCTACGCCCCCAAATGGCACTTCCTTCCTTCCTGGTACGGCGCGAGTTGGTCACAGCGGCACCATCCCTGCGGGTGTAAAGGCCTCCCCCAGACCCTCTTGTGGGAGCCCCACGACCCCCTGACTGTTCGTCACGACATTTCCGTTACTCGGCGACCCCCCCCCCCGCCCGCTAGTGTGTGAAGTGTGCGAAGAGATCGTCCCAGCCGCGCGCTGACCGGGGCAGGCTTGCGTCCTGGTTGGGTCTGAAAGGCCGCCCCGCCCGCGCCGTCCACACTTCCACGCTTGCGTCTGTCCTTTCCGTCCGGACCCGAACTGCGGGCAGCTCCGCACTGTCCGCACTGAGTAACCCAGCCCCCACCCCGCCGCTTCCGTGCTGCGCTCCCGGCTCTCCCCTCCAAACCTGTGGGGCCCTGGCCCCGTCCGGCGGGTGACCCGCGTCGCCGAGTTCGGTGGAAACAAGACAGAGAGACTAGCGGCTGCTCATCGTTCTCCTTGGTGTCCTTTTCCATCCTCAGGTTGACGGGAGAGACTGCAATTCACAAATCATACATTTCAAATTTGACTTAATGGAGGGACAGTCGGAAGCCGCGAGGAGAGAACGTGGGGGGGGGAGCTCCTGGGGTCCAGCCACGTGACCCACCCTTGCCCAGGACCAGGTCTTCAGAAGGCCGGCCCCAGACCTCCACAGCAAACTCTCCAGGGTCCCTCCGTCCCGCCTTTCGGGGAGATCTGTTCTAACAGGTGTATCTGCAGGGTGACCTTAGAAGATCTGCAGGGTGACCCAGCGGGTGCCGCCAAGACCAATGGGCCAAGCTAGCGAGAGCTCAGACAGTGGGCGTAAGGGGAGGGTCTTTGGGGGCTCAGCCTTAATGCAGCGGCTGTGCTTAACTTTGAGCAAAATAATGAGGGGTGTAAGGGAGGGGGAGGAAAAGAAGAGAGGTGGGGGGGCAGTACCGGCATCAGCTAGGGCAAAGGAGCCGGCGTCTAGCTGTGCTTCTGCCGCCAGCTCTGTGGCCTTGGGTAAGTCACTTAACCTCTCTGAGCTCCTGTTTCTTCCGATTGGAATCAGGTGAGTTTGGTATTTCCGGCTCTGAAATTCTAAACAGTACTGACGGGTTAAGAAACTGTCAGTGTAATTCTAAAGTGCTTCTCTTTCTAGCCGGCATGAAAAGATTTTTTTTCTCATATATGATGCAAAATTTTAATAAGCTCATAGTACCCTAGCTCGACGGATGTCTTTTCCTTGAGTGAGTCTGAGTTGACAGGTAGTTTGGTGCTATTGAAACAATCTGAATTTTCTGAATTAAATCCCACTCTAGTTATCTGCAGGATTTTAACAACTTTGTGATTTGGAGACAGCACTCTTGTCTAAAAGTTCACGGCAGAAATCAAATTAGTGATTCACAGTGACGCCCTCGTTAGCCAGGGACCACACTAGCCAGGGTGATGATTGTTGCTGTCTCTGTCTTCAAGGGACAGAGACTAAAGGGAAGGGTTCAGCCCAGAGACGGAGGGAAAGGGGGACAGAGACTCCAAACTCAGGGCCGTTTCCTGGGCGCTTCGACCCCGTTCAGAGCGAGGCCACTTTCTATCAGCGCCAGAGAGCCCAGGAGGGGCCAGCTCCTATTTCCAAACATCTTAGAAAAGAAAACTCCCATTTAGCCCTGAAAATCTTCTAGCCTTAAACACGAAAGTTCAAATGTTTAGCTACTGCTAAAGGCCAGATTAGGGAAGAGCATCCAGACCAGCGGCCGGCTGGCGGGGCCCCGAGGAGACCCGAAAACAACATAATCCTTTAACTGGAGAGTGTGGGATTTCCTCGTCCATCCCCACTCACTCACCCACCTTTTGTTACAAATAATTCAACATCTCATTTGCCCTAATTTTCTTTCTTTATGTCTTTGTAGCTGAGCTTTTTCCCCCATTCATGTCCCTTACTAATTGGAAGGTCTTTTAAAGAAAGTTCTCTTTGACATTTGGTCTCTCAGATATTTTGTGTTCCTCTTTTTTTTCTTAATAGAGAAGTTTTAGATTCAAATAAGAATTAAACTTTTCTCAAAGGGGGAAAAAAACCCGTGAATGTATTGAGATACAAAATTGAATTTTTTATAATATTTTTGTTATGCAAAGAACAGTTTCCTGAACAAATACCATGACTATTGATATTAAATGCAAAACTCTTCCAAATCCTTTTTGGGGGAAAAAAATCATGAAAGTCTTAAATTAGCAAATGAAAACATCGTGTCCAGTGAAACTGTTTCCTCAATATGCCTGAAATCTGTCATAATCTGTTTTCCTGGAACAATAAAGAAGTGGTTCCAATCCCCACATCACTATCATTTTCCAGACAAAGGTTATCTGTGCATTATATTCAATATAGAATTTTCAAATTTTGAAACATTTTATTATTACAGTAAATGGCTATCGCCGTTTTTAACAGACACCCTGTCAGAAGGTTTAAAAAATGTATGCCTCGGTTCATGCAAAAAAAAAAAAAACAAAGGTCAAAACTTTTAAAATGTCACTTCCTCTGCAGTTTTGCATAGAAAATCCATGGGATCAGTGGGAGGGCTCCCTGCCCATAGAAACAGGCGGCAAGGAGAGAATGTTACCCTGCTGCTGAGTTTCCACTTTCCCCGCAGCTGCGGGCTGAGCAGAAAGGCACTGTGGGAGCCTATTGTTATCCCAGCTGGGTAATAGTTTTCTTATTTTACAGTCAGCAACCAAGGGGGCTGGGGTGTCTCCGTAAAGTGCCAGAAAAAAAATACATAACTCCTGCAAATAGATCACTTTCTCCCTCCTCGGTAAGAAACAGGAATCTATGAATTGTGTACTTCGCTTGGCCCTCCCCGTATCATTAAACAGCACAGACAAAGGACGGGAGTCTCTGATTCAACGACCAATTTCTCTGCCCGACCGGGCTGTTTTCAGGGTCCGCGGGCTGTGTACCGAAGCTGCTTCCCCGTCCGCCGTCAGCCAGCGGCTCTTCCCTTCCCACTTTCTTTGGAAGTTGCCTACCATAGAGTGGAAGGATGAAGGCTTTGGGCTCAAATTTTCATTTCAAGTGTTTTCAGCGAGCAGAATGGCAGGCACGCGGGTCCTGCCGGCTCGCGGGCGCCCCGTTGTTCAGCGCGCGGACTGCCGCGCTCTCTGTAAGAGGCGGCTTGGGGGTGGAGTGAGCCATCGTGGCCCAAGTCCCAGGACCGCCTGGACTTCGGGCTTGTTTTGTTTTTACTTTGTTTTTAACTGCGAATCATCCATAGTGTTTTTGTTACCATGGAAACTCCGATTTTAAAGGTGAAAAGTCACCGACCTCTCACCATTTCCGCTGCCGGAATTAATCCTCTAGCAGCTTTGGCAAGAAGGAGGAGCCTCGCGTGCAGGTGAGGCCGCCCCGAAGCGAGCTATCGAATTTCTAGCCTTGAAGTCACAAGGGGATGATGCTCGCATATCTCATGAAGCCAAATCACCTTCAAATTGGATGTTTCAAAAATAATGAGACTGTTTTGTGCAGAGACAAATGAAGTTATGATGGGTAGAAACCACTCTGATTTTTCAGAGCGACTGAAAGTGTCAGCGCTCTTGTTTCTTAGGAAGTTGCCTTTACTGAGTTCTGAGATGTCCGCTCTCATTACCGGGATCTCTGGGAATCCAAGAAAGGAATTTTTTAAGAAACAGAAAGGAGTAGGGAGCCATCCTAGAATGTGCCGGCAAATCGTAACCCGCCTCGGACTGTCTGGGGACTTGGAGCCGGGGAGAAACCCGATAGGCTTGTCTTTTAAGAAAGCTGAATAAATGAGAGCCGGCATTTATTCTCGTGATTAGTCTGAGGAAGAAACCCGTGTTGGGCTCCGCTCTCGGAAAGAGAGACCGAGCCGCCCGGACACCCCGCTGCATGGAGACGCGCGCCCTGAGCCCGCGGCTCGATGGACACTTCCCCGTGGGGCTGCAGGGCCCGCTGCGGAAAGGGTCAGCGAGGCCGCCCAGCGAGCCAGCAGGTCATTGTGGGGGGGTTTTCGTAACGCTCGACGTCGTACCCTTGAGCGTGAGGGAACAGCAGCAGCAACAGGCAAAGAACAAGTGGGGTTTTAGTGTTTTGACTCTTTGCTGTGTGTCAGGACAAAACCCCCGAAATCCCAGGGCGGCTGTGAGCGATCGAAGGCGTGGGGGCACCTCAGGGCCGATGGGTTCTTTCAGGAGACGCCTCTCCGAGATGTGCCACTTTCACCAGAGACTGCGATGCAGAGATGCGGGGACACGTGACCAGCCTGACGCTCCCCTCTCCTCCCCTCCCGGCACCACGACGGTGAGGATTATCCCTAACATACTTCTCCATTACTCTTTGACCTGAATTTGCATACTCTGTTCATTTCTAGAAGGCTGGTATGCAAAACAGGCCTCGAGGCATGGGCGGCTGAGGCCGAGAGCAGGACCGCAGAGCTGAACTCAGGCCCTGCCTGACACGGATGTCAGGGGAAGGGGCCTCGTGGGCTCCCGGGAGAGCGGAAAGGAGGTGAGCCCGTCTCGGCGACAGGCACTACGAACAGCTGCGCCCGTTGGAAACAGCACGCACTGCGTTGTTTTTTGACTTCCAGCTTTCTTGTCTGTCTTCCCTACCAGACTGTGAGCTTCTCAGGGTCGAGGATGGGCTCATGCTCCCAGAATTGTAACTCCCAACCCTGTCCAGAAATGTCTACTAAACGAAACAACAGGCAGACGGATGAAATCACAGCACGGGGCTACAATCTGGGGCCAAATGAAGGACCAAGGGAAGGAACCGCAATAGACCTCTTCACGATCGGAACCCCCTCCCCCTCCCCCACCCTGCCCACCCTATCCCTCCCTGCCATGTCTGCTCTCTGGCAATTACCGATGTGAAGATACACCAAGTCCAGATAAAACACCTCTGCTCTGAAGAGACAATAAAAACTGTAATACAAAGAGATAAGTGATTTTGAAGAAAATTAATATTCTATTTTGTCTCTTTTATATAAGTTTCACCAACATCAATTGCTGCATTTCAATTATCCTATTGGGGCAGTGGCCTCCTTTACTTAAAAAGCTTTTGTTGATTTCCTGGCATTTATCCTTGATATATGAACACTCCCAGAGACTTTTGGCAAACAAAAAACTCCTTTTGGCATCTCAGGGAGGCAGAGCATTAGGGAAGCGGGGTGGGGCATCTAGCATCAAGACATGATTGTGTATCAATTTTCTCACTAGTAAAAGGGGGAATAACAATATCTACTTCCCTAATTCTCCAAGTGATGATTCTGATAATGGGATAATGCAAATGAGTGCTTTGGAAAGGTCCATGCGAGTGCGTTTTCAGGCAAACCCGAGTGTCAACCTTCCACTGGTTGCCGACTTCAGAAAGGGGAAGGGAAATAAGAGGAATACTGGGTAGCATTGAACTTTGTTTGTACCCCTTGGAGTCGGCTCCAGTAATAAATAATAATAATGATTGGACACTTGCAATAAACAGTGCACTATTGCATTAGGAGAGAAAAGGCATGCTTGAAGGAAAACAAATAACATTCTTGTGCTAGAATGCTAAACTATCTTAGCAAAAATGAAGAGTTACAGGAGGTAGCAGGTTAGAGTACAACCGTCTTATCCCGTCTGCTTTGTGTAAAGGGGGATGTGAGAGAATGAAGTACTTTCGTCTCTGGTTGTCACCCAGCAGTTGACAGTGTGTATGAATCACGAGAATGAGGGACGAGTGCATAGTCACTAGCTGAATGGAAAGTGTAGAAACGCCAAATTAACAGAGGGAAAAATGAGAACGAATGTCAACTAAATCAAGCATCCAAAATGAAGAAAAGGAAAAGAAAGCAGAGTAAAGTTTAACTAATAATGATCATTACGTAAGATAAAAGAATAAAATATCTGTTTTACACTAAATGTGAATGAGATAAATTGCTCTTAAAATCAGAGGTTGTTAGACTATGGGTCTTTTTGTTGTTTTTTTTTTTTTTTTAACTCAGCTATGTCTTGTTTCCAAAAAATCCTTCTAGCAAAATGGTAAGGAAAAGTTGACAATAAGGAACATGCAAACAATATAAACACATGCAAACAGAAAGAAAGAAGTGGCACAGTTAATAACACATAATGAAGAATTTAGGACTAATGGCTCTAAACCAGACAAAGCAGGCATTATGTAATAATAAAAGTCACATTTGATGAAAATGAGCCATTAATCTGAATTGCCAAAGAATATAGTAACTAGATATAAACTAACACAGTAAAAATAAATAAAATAATAAAGTAATATGATATAGGTCAAATGAACATTGACCTATGTGACATATACGTTAATGAGAGAGTTAATGAGAGATTTAATGAGGGATTTCAAGGTATTCATTTTCAATATGCATTCAATGGCCTATAAGTAATTAGAACTTTCAGAAACGCAGATCTCACTTGCATTCTTAATTTAGATCATAACAGTCAATACAAGAACCAATCCCAACAACTATCTTGGGCTTCTCAGTTACCCCAGACAGTCTCTAACATTAATAGGTGACCCGGACAATGAGGCAGCCCATTCTGTAAGTGGTCAGTTACTTGACTGATTTGCTCAAGGTTAAGGGCTGGTGCAATGTGGGAAACTCTCTAGCCGCCTGCCTTATGTACAGGCATCTAGACCTTACAGAATCCTTTTGCCTCCTTAAGAGAATTAGGATCATCACTAACTGCATTCCTAAATATGTGCAATTTTTCCTCAATAGACATGACCTTCCTTCCTGCGTAGACGTGTTTGTGAGTTTTATGTAAATTAAATCCCATTTTCCAGTTGACTAACCTACCATTTCAAATTTGTTTTATTTCTTTCTTGATTGATTCTCAATTGACAGTGGCTCTTACATTCTAGCTGTAAGGTTTTCTTTCCTCAGCTTTTCTACTGAAGCATTAATGATCACTAAACAAGGGCTTAGCTGCCTTTGGAGACAACGGCTCAAAGGAAACCTTCAGTGAATCCTTCTGTAAAGTACCCTTTTGTTAAGTGAAGGCTCCTCTGTAGTGTGAATAGGAACCCCATAATTTATCTGTTTGGAAAGTGTAGTGGAGCTCTCTTTTTGTTCTGCAGCCTCATAGCCCTCCTCCGGTAACTACACCTTTGGCAGGGAAAACTCTGAAATCACCTGTTCTTAGTGCATGTGGTCCTGGGAAAGATCCCGCTCCCACCTCCAGGCCCGGGCCCCACCGGTGAGAGCAAGGCAGTTCCCACCCCCAGGGGCTCATTGCATGACGGGCCCCTGGCTCAGCCACAGGCAGAGATGTGGGGACTGCTGAGCGTGACCCCTGGAGGAGAGGACTTGTTTGCCTTAGAGCTGAAATCAACGAAGGTGTTGCAGATGGAACCAGTGACCCCATTTGTTAGCGCATGAAGAGTAAGCCTGAAGCCAGCCTAGCGGAAGTCAGAACGAGAAGAATTCGACCCCTGGTTATATTGTTAGACTCTTGAAATGTTCATGCCTGAAACCAGTCCTACCCCTGATATGTTCATTTTAGGTGAGCCGACCAATTTGGTTTTTTATCCAGGCCAGCCGAGGGTGGGTTTTCTCCCTCTAGCACACCTTCAGATGTCGAAAGTTTGAATTTCTGTGGGCTAAAGTTCCTTACGAAAGCATCCACTTATCTAATGAAGGTAATTGCTGACATTTCTTTAATCAACATAGTTGTAATATTTGTGCAGAGAATAGCAGTTCTGAGTAGTAAGGTTCTAGGTCCTTTTCATGGTCTTTTCCAGAGCCAGGGATCCCCAGGGGCTGCAAGGCTATGTCTGGGTGCTTTCTCTATCAAAGGAGGAGAGTTTTCTAAGGGCACCATTGAAATTCCTAAAAAGGACTCCTGGGCTTTGCTAAGTCTTAAGTCATGTACCCAGTGCACAGAAAGCATTTGAAAAAACCCACGTCTGCCTGAGAATGTGGAAGCCAGGGAAATCCGTGCACGTCTGGACAGGAGGGCCCCTGTTTAGAGTGAGGACACCACAGCCCCTGCCTTACTGTATTTTCCATGATAGTAGCAGCCATTGGTCTCAAGACATGTTTGGAAACGGGCTGTGGCTGCACCCCAGCATCACGGAAATGGACTGGCGGTATCTCGCAAGGCTCAGCCTCTCGTTGAGGTTTCTGATGCAGCTCTTGATTCTCTGGGTTAGAACGAATGGCATAAGACCCAAAGTAAAAACGTGTCTGAATTCTGTCCCCTGGCAAACAGCCAAAAGTGCGTTCATCATCCGTTCAACTTCTCAACAAGCTAAAGGTCTGAATCCCCCGGAGGTCCTAGATCCCTTTCGTGACCGGGACCCTTGATTGCGTGCACGTGTGATTTGAAAGGCGCAGGAGATTCCCTCACCTCCAAATACTGCCAAGTCCCACGAACAGGCATGTTTGGTTCTTGGTGAGGGCTTTCTTCCCAGTTTCTAGACCCTCCTCCCTTGCTGGGTCGTCATGAGGCCTTTGACGGTGGGAAGCAGGTGTGTGTGTGTCAGGGGGCGGGTCTCTGGTCTCTTCTTCTCACGAGGGCATCACTACCATCATGGCGGCCTCACACTCTTGAACTCATCTCAGCCTAATCACCAGCCCCACTCCCACTCCCATCACATTGGGGGTTGGGGCTTCAACCTACAGATCTGGGGGCGGGGGACGCAGACATTCAGCGCCTGCCAGTCCCCCATTGACCCTTCATTCCAGACTCATGCTTCTGCTCCATGCTTCTCTCTGCCTGACCTCCGGGATTCAAGGAGGAGCTCGATCTGCCTTAGTCCGGCTCCTAGCGCGACTCTGCCATATTGAGTCCTTCACGAATGTCTGTGGAGTCAATACACGCATCACTGGTTCATCCCTGAATGTGTACAGTCTCCGCAGAAAAAGGCTGGAAGGAGCAATCCTGGAGGGAGAGTGAGTGGCTTCCAGACTTGGGGTCCTACCCGACCATTGGATTTGGAAGGAGCTTTTGCAGTGGGGCACGTGGGACTTCTACTGGGCCGTGCACCCAGGGAGCCGGGACGGGGCACCGAGGAGTGGGGATAAGGACACTGCCCGCAGGGCCCACGAGGCTTGGATGAAGGGGTTTATATTGTTCCTTCACTGTTCTAACCCAGCACATCAAAGAGACAGAGAGTCAGGGTCAGCGCTCAGCCTGCCCCAAACACCACCAGGATCCTGTCCGTCAGGAGTCTAAACATGGTGGGCCAGGAAAGTGAGGGATTTTAACAGTATGGTTCCCCAAAATCCTGCTATCCTTTGGATCCTATTTTCCCCTCTTGCTGATTTTATCACTTAACATACAGCTGCGAATATGGCGGCAGTTACCTAGAGCTTTTCACTCAACTCTTAATTCCAGTTGACTCTGGGAGAAGGCACGAGGGAACGTCCGCGGTCTGCATTCTGTAATTGTGCAATGCTTGGATATTTTTGGTAAGCTTGTGGCTTGCATAATCATAAAATAACCAACACGATATCTAAAATCATGTTCCAATAAGTTGGGAGGAGGTGGGGCGGGTGAAAGGAGCCCCCCAGGGGGCTGAGGGCATCAGACGCCATGTTGTCACCCCTGGGACCCCGGTCCCATCCGGCTCCAACACATCATGCATCTAGAAGACTCGGAGAGTATGAGGCCAAGGAGAGCCCCCCTCAGGGGACAGATCCTGCCAGATTTGCCCTGTCAGCGTGGACCGACTGGTTCCAGGGTGTGCAAACCTCCCTCAAGGGGACGCAGCTTCGGGGAGCTTGCTTCTGCACCAGCAGGCCCCGAGAGGAGCCCTCCACTCTCCACTCTCCCACCACCAAGTGACGCTGAAGATCTGAGATCAGGTGGGAAGACGGACTTCTGGTCTTCAGTCCGCTCCCGAAGACTCACACAGCCCACATTCCCCGCGAGGCACACGATGTTCTTCGGAACGTCACACTCATCCATATGAAGCAATATGAGTCTTCATCCCAGAACTTTGTAACCCAGATCACGGAGCCCCAGTGTGTTAGCTTCCTAGGGCTACTAGAACAAAGCACCAAACTGGGTGGCTGAAAACACAGGGCTTTCTTCTTTTAGGGTCCTAGAGGCCGGCGTGTAGGACCCACCTGTCAGCTGGACTGCACTCCATCCAGAAGCCCCAGGGGAGGGCCCTTCCTGCCTCTCCGGGGCTGCTGGTCCCTGGCCTTCCCTGGTCTGTGGATGCCGTGATTCCCTCGGTCCCTGTGTGTCTCCTTTTCTAACAAAGACCCCCGCCACATTGGATTAGGGCCCACCCTACCCCAGTAGGACCTCATCTTAATTAATTACATCTGCAGTGACCCTCTTTCCAAATCAGGTTGCATCCTGAGCTGCAGCGGCTTGGGACTTCTACCTGTCTTTTTGGGAGACGCGACTGAACCCAAGAAGTTCACATTTTCACCATGGGCAACATAACCAGACTTAACACTCAAGCGTCTCGGCAGAATCTGTTTCATTCGCTTCAAAATTTCTTGTCTGCTCGTCACCTTGATCAGAGAGGGAATCCTGCGCCTGAAATGCTGGGCGGGTTCTGCCACGGGGGACCGGCTGCTGCACTCTGTGGAGGGGCTGCTAATGCCGCCCCCACGGGGGCGTCGTCAGGGCGAATCCACGCCTGGGGCTCGAACGGGGCTCTCGGTCCCTACCCCCCGCTTCTCTGTCTGTGGGGGAGTGTGGACGTGACCACACCGCCCAGGGGGGAGAAAACCGAGAGGAAATGGTTCTGAGGAATTTTAGAACCAGCAGCACTTAGAGCAGAACACGCTGGAGTGGAAGGACTTCACCTTTGTTCCCTAAGTGCCATCGAGCCGGCCCGCGGAGGGGGGTGGACAAGGCTGTCGGCGGCGGGAGGCAGCCACTCGAGTCTCATTCCCAGCTCCTCCGTGACCTTGACGTGTGACCTTGCAGAAGCTTCTTCTTCTGTTTAATATCTCCGTGGCTGATTTCTTGTTCATCGTTCAAGAGCAGGTGGTAGTCATGAATATTTGTTTCCTGCAGGTTTGGTTCTGTAAACCTCTTCCTGGATGAAAAGCTCCACGCAGCTGTGAAGCATTGTTCTTATTAATAACCTCATTTTGGCATAAAATCTCCCACTTCTCATACTTCATGTTAATATTCCACTGCAGAAAATATGCTACAATAACAACTTGTAGGACTTTCTGTCGGCTCTTGTGGAAACGGGTCTATACAAAAAACAGCTAAATTGTTCCAAAACAGAATACATGTTTTATGTCTTTCCGCGTCAATGTGTAGACACGGCTATATCTGGTGTAGAGAAATGTCAGCCCCACCCCCTTGGACTCTCTAGGAGCTGCCATAACAAATACCATCTACCGGGTGGGTTAAACAACAGGAACTTATTTATTAGAGTTCCAGAGGCTGGGAATCCAGGACCGAGGTTCCGGTCCACTCGGGTCCGGGTGCGAGTCCACTGCCTTATTCGTAAACAACTGCGTCCTCACGTGGTGGAGAAGGAGAAGGAGAGAGAGAGAGACAGAGAGACAGAGACGGTCTCTTCTGATAAGGACACTCAGTCCTCACGAGGGCCCCATCCTCATGACCTCATCGAACCCCAATTACTGCCCACCAGCGTCACTTCGGGAGTTTGGGCTTCCCCGAGCGCGTCTGGGTGGGGGGAGCGCGGCTCAGCCCAGCACCAGTGGGAGACTATTCACGACGGAACGATTCTGCGCCCGCCTCCTCAGCGTTACGGGGAGCCGGCACTGGGGGCTTGCATGGGTCTTTAGAACTCCTCTAGAGAGAGCAGGATCATCGGTTCATCACGCTGACGTGTGGACCCTCTGTGTCACCAGCACTGTGCTCCCGGGGGGGCCGTGGTCACGGCTGTCCCCAGGACACCCTGCATGGGCACAAGGAAGAGCTCCCAGACGTCTGGTGCAGGCGTGGGGGTTGCCCGCCCTGTGCGAAGCAAGGATCTGGAAGCCTCGTCCCTGTCTAGCTTCTGGGTGAAGACCGGAGATCTGAGCTCACCGGCAGCCCCAGGCATCCTGGCTGGGTGTCTGAAAAGCTGTGAGCCTCTGGTTTTGGGGCTCTCCCAAGCTAAAGGGCATCTTACTCCCCCTCAGCTGCTGAGACCCCCGAACGGGGTCAAGCGTCGGCAGACACAGAGCAGTGTGTGCGCCCTCGTACCCTTGGTGCAACCTCCTTTCAGCTTTGGGGTAAAGTGAAAGCAGTCTGGGTGAAGTCCACGGCCCCCGACCCCACCTCTGAGCTCAGACCGGAGCCCGGCTGCAGGCCTTTCAGACGCCCAGTTTCCTCCAACGGGAGCACCATCTTTGGACCTGGTCCTAACCTCACACACGGCGGAAAGGAAAGCCGAGTCTGCGCAGGAAGCTGGTGGCGTTGCTGATGCAGTTCAAGCCCCACGCTTCCCAGTGTTCGTTAAGTTTGCAGCACGCAGAGACACACGGGAACCCCTCCAGGACGTCAGGTGTCTGTGGGCGTCAAGTTCACTCTCTTTCTGGGCGTTCGCCCACACCCCGGACCAGGAAGAATTCCCTTCAGGGCCTCGGCGTCCCGTCTGTGGAGTCTGGCGGCGTCTGCTTGACCGCCTCGGACTTCTGGCAAGATCGAGCACCACAGAGCAGTGGGCCAGACCACGGAGACCACGCAGCTCAGGGAACCTTTCTGCTCGATGAGTCACAGTCCTAATAGATGTGTTTTCCATAAAGTGCAATTAATAATTCATCCAGCCCTTGTCGACTGAACTCCATTGTCTTTGCACAGAATGGAGCTCAGTTCTAGATTACGAGAGCAAGCAAAGCGGAACTGGTGAGGCCAGCCTCTGGGTTTGGTGGAAAACACACAGAACCGCCCTCCGAAGCCCGGACCCTGAGGGAGCAAGCCAGGAGGCCTGCCGACGGGCGCCTGGCTGGCACCCACCTGACTGATGGAAAGGAGGCAGCTCGATGTTCTCGGGCGCCGGGGCCAAAGGGTTAAAGTAGCGCCTGACCCACTGACACCGCTGACTGCGGAGGGAGGCTCGCGGGCCGACCACACGATTGCTTCCGAGGAGAAGCGTCTGGAAACAGCCTCGTCGGGCCGGGGAATCAAGGGAACTTGGCATCCGGGGGGAAGGTGTGGCCGGGAGCTGAAGCGCTCCCTCAGGTTCTATTACTTGTCGTCTTTCAAGCATAGTAATGAGATTACAGTAACCCTAAACTGGCTGAAAACAGCAGCCTGGGAGTCTGTCCAGTGCATCGTCTCGAGTTCACAGCGAGCCAGGCCTGGTTCCCCGGAACCTGCCCCGGTCACTGCGGCAGGACGTCCTCCGAGAGACCCCGGTCAGCCTGCAGCTTGCTTCCGACCCGCGACCCGCACGTACGAACCTGATGCTTCCCCCCACCCCCCACGGGATTCAAACACGGGTAAGAATAGGACGTTGGCCCAGGCCGCTCCTCCCCGCACTGGGCTTCCCTTCCAGGACGTGGCGCCATCTGCGTCCCGGGCCCCTGGCTGCGTCTGCACCCCCACGCCCCGGGGTGGCCCCGCGTTCCCGTGCACCCCCTGCAGAGAGGAAGCACGGAGAGATCGGCCCCAGTAGAGTCAGGAGCCCCCTCCCCGCCTGAGGAGGTGACGTGACCCGGGACGTCGTCTGAGGTCTCCGAGCAGCGGGAGACCACTCCCGTCACCCTTCGTGGCCGGGCGTGCACCGTTGGGATGCTGTGCGCCATCCCCCACCATGACCTTAGCTAACATTCCTCGTACCCTCAGTGTGAGCCCGGCATGGTCCGGCCAAGCTGCAAACACCGTCTCACCCAGTCCTGCGGCTTCTGCTGTAGGTGCCGCCGTCGGGGCCGCCGTCCAGAGACGGGCACGTGGGGTCACCTGGTTTGCCCAAGTTTCTATACAGAAGAAACCCTGGGCTTCGGCATTGAGCTCCGGGGTCACCGTCTCTTCAGCTCCGGGGTCACCGTCTCTTCAGCGGCACGGGAGCTGGAGCTTGGCGATGGAGTCCGCGGAGGCCGGGAAGCACTGTGCTCTCTTAGGCAGCACGATAATTTAGGACACACAGGAGCGGTGTGTCGGCGGCGCGTCTTGCCAACACCCGGCTTCCTAAGGACGACTCCACAGGCACACCTGTGTTTCCGGGGGTAGCTTCTGCCAGAGCACGCTTAGTATCTGTCGTGTCACCCTCTCGGAGACCACTCATTAATTAATATCCTTGATGACTGTCAGAGGGCTCCGAACGGATTAGAGAAGGGAGCACATCGAGGACCAACCACATCCCTGGGAGGGAAGAAGGAGTAACGTGCATGTATTAACAGTCTTCTCTGTGGCCGACTCAGCCGAGCACCTGAGGCGTTGTGATGGGGTGAGCTGAGACGGCCTTGGGATTCTGGATGCTTCCTTTCCAGAAATTTCCCTGTGTCACAGATTGGCCCTGCAGGGAACTCTCTTGCTTTGCGTTTAGACTTTCCCATCTGTGAAATTGAAACGGTGGTTTTCGCCTCGTCACGTCTCATCCCCGTGACCGTAGCCACGGCCACTCCTTGAGGTCACAAACGCGTCAAGTGAGATGATTTGCGTGGAAGAGTTTCACAGCCCAGGACCCGACAAACGTGTGGCCCTACGTCTACACACACGGCATTCAGTGACTCAACCCGGCTGGCCGCCCCCGGGGTGGGGGCTGGGGGCAGGAACCTGGGCCAGCCCAGCGGCCGGGAAGCTCCGGGGAAAGCGTGCTCTCGGACCCCTGGGCGCCTGCTGTAACCGGACCGCGTGCAGTCGGGGGAGCTGGTCAGGTCAGGATGGGCACACGCGGCTCAGAGGCCCCGAGCATGTGAGTCGGGCACTAACATCCCCGCCCTGCTGCGTCCTCAGCCAAGGCAGGCAGCCCGGTGTCCCCAGCCTGGTTCCAACCCTCCTTCCTGCATCATCCGCTTTGGATCTGCCTCACCCTCCTCTGCCCCTCCTCACCTGTCCCAGCAAGTGTGCCTCTCGGGAGGCACCTGCGTCCACAGGAGTCTGGGTCCCCTTTTGCCGCCAGTGACCTTGGGTCACCTGAGAACATCCAGTGCTGCTGGACCAGCCGAGGCCCCGGTCAGAGCTCCCCTCCCCACATGGGGGCACAGACATGCGAGGAGTGGTCCCCACAACACCAGTCCGGAGCCAACAGTCCCGAGGGCCGTCCCTCCTGATGTCCCGTCGGTGGCCCTGTCACCGCTGGCAACAGCTGCCGTCCTCTCCCCTCTGTGCGCCTTGTCTCTAGCAGGACTGAGAGGACATGTTGCCCCCTGTTCCCTCCCACAGGGGCCCCAGACAAATGATGAGCCAGTGCCATAGTTGCAATGACCCAGACGCCGGGGGGCCCCCACCATGGAGGGGCCCCGCCCTCTGTCTGATGTGATTCCCGGGCCGGGGCGCCCGGACCCCCATTTCCAGGACCTGTACTGAGCTGAGATGCTCTGTGGTCACTTTGGCAGCTCATGAACTGGAATCGGGAATACAGAGATCGGCCCGGCCCCTGTGCCAGGATCCCGCGCAACTTTGTGGAGCATCTGTTAAAAAAAAGTTAAAACAAAAAACATGCAGGGCTCTTTGTCATCCCAAAAAGGCCAGGAGGGTCTCTGCCACAGCGGGTCGCCGGCCTCCGCTCCGAGGCTGTCCCCCAGCCAGGCTCCTTCTCCATCACCAGCGGGCCTGCCTCCCCCCTGCTCAGGGTGGCGGGTTCAGCGACGATTTGGGGGAAACTGCCTCGCGACTGTTTGTCACAAATGATTTCTATGATATCCCAGAGTCCCAGAGTCCCAGAGGAGGGGCAGATACAGCCAGGTAAGCTGGTCTCTTCACCCGGATGCGGGCGAGTGACTACAGGCACCGACCCCGAGCTCTGGAAACCCCGCGGCTCCGTGGGAGGCCGCAGAGCTCCCTGGAGAAGCAGCCGACCGGGGCCCCCGCAACCACCGGAGGCTTCTACTCACCGAAGAAAGGACAATGGGGTCACCCAAGTGTAATGACTACAATGAATCGAAACGCAACACCTGTGTTTACTCACGCCCATAAATTCCTAATAAAATTTTTTTAAAAAATTTAGTGGGCACCACTGGAGGATGCGAATGAATAATTCATTATTTTGAAAACTAGCAGCAAAGGGAGGAAATCAAATATTTATTCGGCCTTCCCAATATAAGGCACACAGCTGGGCGGCCAGATACAACACTAGGGACGTTTTCTTTTCATAGACGGGCTCCAGCCTATTAATAAGCGGAGAAGTGACGGAGCTCGAGTAGGACCGTGTCCCCACCCTAAGGTACGACTGTGTCTCACCACTCGGCAGGGCATCTGCGCCTCCGGTCAGAGAAACCCGCCCTGCACGTGACCTCGCCCTCCCCCCAGGCGGGAATCCGACCGAAACCCCAGATGGAATTACAGTGGCACTGCTCACTAGCCTACCGTGACCGTCCCCTTCCACAAGTGAATCCTCAACTAAAAGGAAGGGGAAGCGGCAGGGACGAGAATCCATCGCCAACGACTGATCCTGGCTCCCGTGAATCTTCTTAAAAAACTGAAGAAACATATTTATTGTGACCTAAGAAAATCAGATACGTGGCACTAAAGGAGATGGCTGGATGGAAAATTTAAAAACCGATCAGGTATTTTATGACATTCTGGAATTACTGTTGATTTTTTTTAGGTGTGACGATATATGCAATCGTGCCTTTTAAAAAATGATCCTTTGGGTTTTTAAAAATTTTTATTGTATTTTCTTATATTTTTTAGAGAGAGAGAGAAATCATGCAGGGGGAGGGACAGAGGAAGAGAACCCTAAGCAGGCTCCACAAGCAGGGCGGAGCCTGGCCCAGGGCTTGATCTCACGACCCGGAGATCATGACCTGAGCCAAAATCAGGAGTCGGATGCTCAATCGACTGACCCACCCAGGCGGCCAGATCAATGCCTCGTTTTTTTTAAAGATCCCCCATAAATATTTACGCGTTAGAACATATGGTACGCGGGGTTTGCTGGGTCGGGAAGTGATGGTTTCAAGGGGCAGAGCCCGCCCAGTGTGTGAATTGCCAACTGCCCAGATCAGTATGGGCGCATGGGGGTCATTTTACCCTATTCTCTCCACTTGTACATGTTTGACACAATTTTAAAAGCAAAGCGTGTACTCACGTATGTATAGTCCCAGAGTCCTAGAAGCGGGACGCGTTACTGTGGCTGAGAGCCCGGAGACCTCCTGCCCCGACCAGCATAGGCTCCAGGTGCGTGTGCTCCCACCTGAGTCTGGGCTCCCGCGAGGGTCCTTGAGCCCCGATATGCATGATAACAAGGCGCGGATCCTAATTTGCTTTCCCTGGTGCACAAGATAATGCATTCTGGAGCCATGGATTAAAAACGTGAACTGTAAAATTATGCCGCAAAGTTTGGAAAACTTTCAGAGGTTACATTTTGACACACTGGGATCTTGCCTTTAACAATGACAGAAAGCTCCACAAAAATACTGCGTCTCATCTGGTGTGGGCCTTTATCTTCTCTTGACAGGTTATTGCTGGTTAAATTGTAATGCTGACTTACAGGCAGGACTCTTCAAGGAAGCCAGAAATTAAGGCTTCACCAAATGGTAATAAAGCTATTAAAAATGCAAACAGCAAACAGCCGCACTGCACAGGTTAGACAGCTAATCCAAACTAGCAGTTTAAAAAGCAGAGCAATTACACTTTTATTTAAATGCAAGGAATATGAGCAAGAATAGAATGAGGAGCCTTGTTTAAATGCATTCTTTTGAATATTTATTAGAAATAATACATGTAGTTAAGCCACTTATCTGATTTCAGTGAATAAGTAAAATGCAAAAGATCAATTTTCATAATTATACCAAAGAAGTCTGTCTTTCATAAAAATCTCATTAATAACACCATTATTACTGAAAAAATATCTCAGTATTATTATTGTTATTCTAATTATCAGCAAAATGCTACTGATAATGTTGTCATAAAATTCCCTTTTAGTATCCTATTAGAGAGATAGACTAAGTAGTGGTTTAAGTTAAATCTAGACCCTAAGTGGCATTATAAAGATCTTCTTTGTGTATTTGGTTAAAATACATTATGTGTATAATTACAGAAATTGCCGCGAGTTTGGCAAACAGGACTTGGCGTGCACGCGCCCCACGCGCGCATCAGTGCCGCGCGCGCCCCACGCGCGCATGCCGGCCACGCGGACCCGGCGGGCGGCGCGAGCTCCCGCGGAGAAGGTCCCGCCGCTGGCCGACCTGACGTGGGACGGTCCTGCTTGTCAGCCAAGCTAGGGTGCTGCTTCCCAGAGTCTGCACTTACCCCTATGCTCACCCCGAGTAGTAATTCACCTGTGCTCGCCAAGAGCCCCTTTGGAAGGAGCTGCTTGCCCAAGGTCGGTAACCCACGGCCACTGCGCCTGGAGGGTGGGGCGATGAGCTCGCGGGGCGGGGGCGGGTCCCCCCGGGAAACCCCGTGTGCAGACAAGGGGAGCCTCCGTTTCGAGTGAAACAAGGGGTTGCCTGAATCCCGGGCAAATATTGCTGCAACAAAACAAGGCAAAACAAAAGGCATTTGAGACGTCTCTTTGTGTAAAGCGCTTTCTTAAGGAAAAAAGGATCCGAAGCAGAATTAACCGTGCGGTTATCGTTGGGACTTTGTGCCGAGTTCCGAGACGGAGGACCCCGCAAACTCGGCTGTGCTTGCTTGTTGGCGCAGCGGGTTTCGCCCCTGACCCCCACGGCGCCCCGTGCAGGGGACGCTGGCCGCCCTTCTCGCCAGACCTGCGCGGAGGTGAGCGAGCACTTCTACTCGATGCTGGAGAATGGTTCGCGGGACTGGATGAGCACGCAGGCGAGACCCCCTCGTACTTTAACTCCTGTTGGTGAGCGCGTCTGAGCCTCTCCCACAGGTGTGAATGAAGATTTAAAAGGTCAGCCCTACTTAGCAAGTGATAAACGGCTCTTTGAAGGGGAAGAAGTAATCATTTTTGACGATATAAATGAGTGGAAGGAGCCACGATGAAGCAAAAGGCTTATTTTTATTCTCAGCTCAAAACTGAAGACGTAGAGAAATTTTGGAATAAAAGCATGCGGCCCCTTCCAGTGCTGACGCGCTTTCACAGTCATCGGGAGGACGGAATGATTAGGAAGGAATGATCGGAGCGGATTGGAGCGTCTGCCCTTGGCGGGGGCGGCCCCCCAGGCTCCTCTCTGGGGAAGAAGCTCGGCGGAGGTGGTGCGGGCAGCCCGCCGCACCCTCCTCAGGGCAGAAGGAATCCCTCGAGCTGGGGGGGGGGGTTCCCTTATTCCAATGTGTCATTAGCATGTCAGCTGGAGTTCCAGGCCGTGGAGGTCAGCGTCCCTCCCATACAGCAGGTCCCTCCACACTTGGCAGGAAGGAGGCCCCAGGCCACCATGCCAGCGCTCGGGGTCCACACATTGCCAGACAAGCAGGGGACAGAGTTCTACCCTCAACCGAGCGAAATCGCATCCTAACTGGTACCCAGGAACCCTAGCTCAGCGCATCTGGGCCACAAAAATTCAGTTCGTTCCTCTGTGAGGGGTCTCAGTACCTCCAGAGACCATGTGATGGTCGAAGTCGTCAGGGCCCCGAGCTGAAGTCCCCAGATGCACCTCCTGTCTTTGGCAGGACATGGTCTGACGTCCCCACCACGTTCACAGCTTTGCTCGGGCCAAGATCCTTTCGTCCGAGTTCCGGTCAATTTGATTCCATTCAGCTGAGTGTCCGCTGTGCGCCAGGCCCTGTGTGTGGGGGGAGGGCACAGCAGGGACAGGGACAGAGAGATGGCGGCCCTGGTGATAGCCGGTGCCCCAGAATGGGCTCTGTGATGGGGTCGGGTCATTCAGCACGGGGAGGGGTCTCACCTGGAGGAGAGCCCAAGGTCGAGGACACCTGCTCGAGGACCGTAGACCCGAGTGGTGAGCAGGTGGGATCAGACACAGGGGAGAAGAGGCTGAGGAAGGAGGGGGTGGGGGTGGGGGTCCCCACTCTGCAAAGCCCCTCTTGCTCCGGCCAGCAGGCAAAGCTGCCAACTACACCCACAGCCAGGGCCGCAGGGATGGCAGCTGCCCCAGGAGACATGGGACTGCACAGGACGTCCTGCAGATGCTGGTTAGACGTGCTGGTGCTCGCGGGGCAAACCTCCCAGTGGTCACAACAGACACCGCCGGTGTAGACGCCCGGGCCGCCCAGCGGATGCACAGGAGCGTTCCCGTACCCCCCCATGAGAGAGCGCAGCGTGAGGTTGGCTGGGAGCCGGTGCAGGGGAAGGACCCTTACCCTGAGAAGACGTCGGCGGGCCCTGAGACCCTGGTCCTGGGCCTGCATGCGTCAGGCGGCCTGTGCTTGGTGCTTGGAGATCGCGATCTCGCTGAGATGCGCACCGGCTTGCAGCGAGTGCTGGGCACCATGTGCAGGCGGTGTCATCTCCGGTGACAGTGTGGGGACATGACTCACCTCTTCTTTGGGAGCACGGGGATGACGGGACCAGAATGGCCGGATCTGCGGGTCTGCAGTCTGTGTGGACGGCTTTGGAGCCTCAGGTTATGTTTACCAAGTGTCACAGGTCAAGGAAAGCCACTGGTCTGATCAGGTCTGATGACATGGGGACTCCGCTGCGGGACGGCGGGGACTCAGCACGTGGCCCCTCGCCCCTGCCCGTGGAGCTGGGGCCCAGCTCTCTGCTCCAGGCTGTGAGGCCGCGGCCGGCAGCACCTCTTCTGCCCTCCCTGCTGTGGTGACGGCCACCCGCCCAGGTGGCAGCTGCGGGGATGTCCGTCCACCCATCCGTGTGGCCACCGTCCTCCCTCTCCGGCGCTGCCAGCCTCAGGGACGAGCCTCCTACAGAAATGCCGGAGCAGTCTCAAGAGACCCTCGCGGTCGCTCTTGGCCACAGGCGAGGCTCCTCTGCCTCAGGAGACCTTGTGTGCCCTTCTGACGGATGACCCTCCGGGGCCCCGGGGACACGCGGGCGCTGGATCCCCAGGTGGGCGGGGCGACAATGTCACTGTCTCAGACCCGACGAAGGAAAGGAAGAAAGGAATGACCTCCCTGCACACTGAGGCGCAGACACAGCGGGCTGTCCCTGGCCAAGGATGTCAGAGGAGGCGAGAGCAGCACAGCACTGAGGCTGTGCCCCACGGAGGCCCCTCGGAGGGGACACACGAGCACACG